>CM059195.1:67749252-68187775 GCA_030323885.1 Branchipolynoe longqiensis
GCTACCCAAAGCTCATGAATACGGATTTTCCACCGTTAGCCAGGGGGGGGTACCACTACCCCCGGTTAGAGCCCTAGCCCGAGCTCATGAATACGGCCCCAGGCCTCGCCCCACCTGCCCCCGACTCTCACCCCAGCAACAGCCAATTCTGATTGGATTAGGCGCAAATTTGACAGAGGGTGTGCGCGGATACATTACTTTATTCAGCAATATGGTTTTTTTAAATGTCCTGATACCCTCTGGTTTGCCGATACCCTACCAGAAAATTCAGTACACATTAGCATACCAAAGGCAACTCGTGCATAAAACTCATATTGTTCAATAGGGTGAACTAAATAACGATTAAAGACGACATAAAACACAACACCCCTCAGAACAGAGCAGGCCGCCTCGGGCAGGGTAACTAAAGCTAGGATTCCATATCCGCGGTATGCGGCATGCGCCATAGATACCCATGCCAACATCCAATAGTCGATGTCTTCTTTTTGTGTTTTGGGGTTGCTAAACAAACCAAAAAAAAAAAGAAAAAAAAGATACCAATCCCATTTTAAAAGTTTTTTGCTCCAAATTTGTGAAAGTCAAAGTTAGTATTGTTTTCTATGGCAAACGCATTCACACCGATTCGGTCGATCCATTTGCCACATTCGCATTCGCGTTCGCATTCGGAGGTATGGAAGCACTACTATGCCTTTACATGCTTTTCGATTTTTTTTGCCGCATTCGCATACCGCGTATATGGAATATTAGCTTTAGGCTCCTCACCTTTCGAAGCAGTGGACCGTGTAGAAAAGCCCCCATCATCATCCTCATCAAAATCAGTGATGTGCGGTGTGGCACCCAGAACAAGGGTCACGTCTCCACAACTACCACATCCTGGTCACAGCACCAGTATAGCCGAGTGTTGCAGACATTGTGAGAAAGAGTTCAGAATTGAATAGATTCATGCTTGAGGTTAAAGTTGATTAGTCCCATGGTTTTGAGTTTCTGTCATTTTCTGATGTAAACAAATGAGGTTGATATTATAATGAACTGTAACACGGTGTGCTGTATTCACCTCCTCCCCAACATTCTGCCGGTTCTACTGGTTAGCTCAGCATCAGGATCATGTGATTGAGTGGGATATCAGATCATGGTGCTGGCAGCCTGGTCTCCCAATAGGGAAGCACTATAAAGTCGCCATCAGTGCACACTGTCACAAGTCGGTACCCATCCTGATATGACCTCCAACAACCAACCAACCGACCATCGGGATAGACACGGTCCTCCAGGGGGTCTTTGGTAAACAATTACCACAAACATTAATTTGATAATTTATTCACATCAGCGCTCTCAGGGGGAAATTACATCTGGGGTTCGGTGACTTATATATATGTTAAAGGTGAGTTCCTTACGAGTCACTTGAAGAAAGTTCAGAGTAGTGGGATTCATTTATACCTATATTTTTTCGGCGTATTTTCATTGTTTTCCAGCCTATGATGTCCATAGTGGATTGCATCTTCCTACTTTTAGAGAGAGAAAAAAAGAAATGCAATCTAATTAAAATAAACTACATATTGTAATTGTGGGGTTTTTTGGTGGTTTAAAAAAAATATATATTTGTTTATAGTAAACAGGAGGAAACTTGACTTTAAATATTTTAAATGGATATTTTTATATTCATATATATTCATTAGCTCTTTGCAACTGTCGTTTCATCATTATTTGCCTCGACCTTTCCGAGTCACCGAGTCACCGAGTCCTGTCACACTGACTTTTTTTAAACACCAAATTTGCTGTGGGTTTGGTTAAGACACACCTGTGCAACAACACTGAGTGATGCTGATAGGTTCATTTGCTGGTAAAATCACCCCCCCCCCCCGGGCCCACAATAAAAAAAACACTGACAAATTTATAGCATTTAAATAGCCGTTATCAAATTACCACCCTTTATATCCACCATCAAAAGGAGAGCTGAGACAAGCGTGTACATCATCCAGAACGAGGCTGCAGTTCTTCATATAAACATTCCTTAAATATTTTAAGTGTCACCTCACGAGCAAGGAGGGAGGAGTGTGGGGGGGGGGGGGGTGTTGTCAACTTCAACCAAAGCCCGCCTCACATTGCACGATACTTTAAATGTGCGTGTGTGTGTGTGTGTGTGTGTGTGTGTCCAAAACACTACCGAAGTGTTTTCAACTTAGGTTCAAAACACTACCATAGTGTTTTCAACGGGGTAGTGTCAAAGACCCTATAATACTAAGACGGCTCACTCCCTATCTCTCCCATGGTAATGTCAATTTCGCAGTGCCACCTTGTGGTGGGTTTGATCAGCCCGGCTGCTGGTTGGTGTTTCACATGTAAACACATACAATTATATTATACATGAGATAGGTAAGTATGAATACACATCAATATGAAATTGCTATGAACAAATACACATCATCATCAGCATCATCATCAGCATCACCATCATCACACATCTTTCACATTCATATACATTTATACATATAATATAGCACCTGCTTAACCAAGAGGACAGCCAGCGCACCAAGTGGTGGGTTTGATCATTTTGATTACACAGTACAGGCTGAGTGAGCCGTCTTAGTATTATAGGGTCTTTGGTAGTGTTTTGAACGTCCTACACCGGCACCATTAGCCTCGCTAGACGGGAACGCTGACCGCACTAAGCTCGGGAGGCTGGTCCTGGCCACAGCTGCTGCCAATGCCAATATGGTGGTTTTGTGTGTGTTTAAACAAACACAAAAGTCTTTATCTCAACTCAGACGCTGCACCTTCGTCCAAGCATACCACGATGAAATAACTTAGAAACTGATTAAGCATTTGTCGCCACATAGATGGGAATACTGAGTCAATTTAATACAACCTGTTAGTGTTATTGCATAAGCATGTGGTGTCAGAGTTTGGGCGTGCTTGCCAAAATTAATTTGTCATGTTTGCATTTCAAATATCTCAAAAGTTAGTCATTTAAAACAAAAGTTATTTCAAACTAAAGTAAGATAGGTTATAACGATCAAGCTAATGTATTTATCTCAGAAAATGACAGAAACTCAAAACCGTCGGACTATGCAACTTTAAGTTTGTGTTGTGACTCGCGCAACAAATTAATAATTCAAATAAAATCATGAACCAATGACATATATACATTTCTAAACAAATTGAGAAAAATTAATCAATTTCCAAATCATTTTTTTGCATTGCAAAGAATATTATTTTAATTAATTGTGTACAGTTGGTATTTGTCTTTCCTTTCTTGTTCCTAATCAACATTTCAAAGGCAAAATATCCCTTGCATTGCTCCGGAAACCACAGAGAAATCTGATTATTTCATCCATATAGGTTGTCAGTGAAAATGGTTAATAAAATAATATGCATGCTATTGGTGGGTGGGTGTGGGAGGTGGGGGGTACTGACGCACAGTGAATGAATGACTTGGGGGTTTCACGCCATGTCGGTAACTATGGCCATATTCATGGCTATATTCAGTCATATTCATGGCCATATTCATGACGCATAGTAGAGGCAGTGGCACTACATGTGGTTAACCTCCAAGTATTACTAGGAAATAGAAAAGACTGAAATAATATGACTGAGTGGTATATCGAGCCATGCTTCCAGTGGACCAGGCTCTTAGTGAGGCAGCACTATAAAGTCATCATCAGTGTGCATTGTCACAAATCGGTACCCGGGCTGATATGGCCGTAGCTGTTGCTGGTACGTAAAACTCCAACAAACAGTTGTTCTGATGCCAGCAGTCTATGCGAAGCACCTTTAAGGCACCCCCCCCCCCCCCACAACACACACACAGACTGACAGTTGCATGCTCTTGTCCCACCTGCGTGTCTGGCCCTTACCCCACTGCTCACTTCATCGCCACTTGTAGTCACACGTACTGAGCAGCCCCCGACCATTACACCCCCCCCCCCCCCCCCCACACACACACACACTCCGACCCCCAGCGTGTTGACAGTGGGCGCCCCACCATCCCCACTGTTCGCTCTGACACTGCGCGCCCCATCGCCACCCAAGCGCATTGCCTCTCACCGTACGAGATGAAGATGCAGCTCGAGCGTCCCACTCATAGTCACCCTGTCTCAGAGAATTGTCATCGCATTGATCACCGCATTGATCACCGTCTTGATTGATTGATTGGTGGTTTCTTTACGCCGTGTCGGCAGCATAGGCCATATTCACGGAGAGAATTGTTTGTTTTGTATTCAACCATCGCTTTTACAGAGTGCAAAAGCACAGAATCAATCACCATCTTGATCACCGTCTTGATCACCATATGGATCACCCTCTTGATCACCGCATTAATTAAAGTCTTGGATCACCATATTGATCACTGTCTTGATCACCCTCTTGATCACCATATTGATTATCGCATTGATCAACTTCTTGATCACAGTCCTGATCGCAGTCTTGATCACAGTCTTGATCACTGTCTTGATCACCGTCATCATCACCAGCTTGATCATTATTCTGATCATCTTAATTGTCATCTTGATTGTCATCAGGTTCGTCAGCATCTTGATCGTCAGCATCTTGACGTCAGCATCTTAATCGTCAGCAGCTTGATCGTCACCATATTGACCATCACCATTTTGATCACCACCATGATCATCATTATCGCCACTTTATATGCTGGCCCCGTTGGGATATGGCAATGTCAGCAGAATGATTTGATATCCCACTCGGTCACATTATCCTAACACTAACAGTGAGCAAGCAAGTAATTGTCCTATCCTAGTAACGCTGAGCATTGGGTAAGTTTTCGATAAGTACCAATTTTGTCAGTTTTTCATTTGAATTTGTCCCAGTCGGGGATTGATCCTACGACTTACCCACATTGGAAGCGAGTCCCATCCCATACGGCCAGAAGCAACAATTAACCATAAATAGCATAATAATTCGTATAGACACTAATACTTTATAGGCAGCGTGGACACGAGTTCTGTATGGGAAGGGCGGGGGGGGGGGGGGGCGAGAGAGGTAGCGGTAGAGGGAAGGGGAGAGGGAGGGGAGGGAAAGGGGAAAGGGAGGGGAGAGGGCGTGGGAGGAGAGGGATGAGAGGGAGCAGAGGGATGAGAGGGAGAGAGAAGAAAGAGGGGGGGGGGGGGGAGGTAAGAGGGAAGGAGAAATGAGAGAGAAGGAGAGGGAGGGAGGGGAGAAGGAGGGATATGGAGGGAGAGGAAGGGGGTGAGGAATGGGCGAGGGAGGGGGAGAGGGTACGGGAGAGGGAGGGGAAAGGGAGGGAAGAGAACGTGAGAGGAGAGGGACGAAGAGCGAGGGAGAGGGAGGGGAAGGGAGGGAAAGGGATAAAAAGGGAGAAGGAAAGTAGGGGAGAGGGGGGGGGGAAGATGGAGGGAAAGACGGGGGGGGGGGGAAGAGGGAGGGGAAGGAGAATGGCAACAACAACATATATATATGATAACACATGTATATAAAAAGTCCAAGATAATAAACAATGTTGCCTGCCACAGAGAAATTACCACCAGCGCCAGTGCAGCCAATGACAGAGCCGACACGCAAACTGACACGGTCACGTGACATAGCAGGTGCCCGCCAGGACATGAGAAATTGGCTGTGCCCAAGTGCCCGCGGATTTATCTTATTTTAGTCACTTCTCACCTATAAAGCCGGATAATCCGACGAAAGCTTCAAATTTTCAGAATCAAATGCTTACCTAAATCTGATCCTACATATCCAACTTGAGATACGGGTGCATTCATTAATATTTTATTGCTGCATGGAAGGAAGGTTAGGTAAATTTAATAGATCGTCGTGTTCTCTGCTTTTTTTATAGGTCGGACTCTTAATCTGAAGGTCACTGGTTCGATTCCCCATGCCCCCACCTCTGCCAATTTTGATTTCCACCGCTGTGTATAACTTACCGCGTCATCAAAGGCCAGTTGCTCTCATACCATGTCTATGTTGTGTGGGAGGTTAAAAATCCCTTGGGTCAGTAAAAGTGTAGGCTCAGGCTTTCTATCGACAAACTGTCTAATGGTGAAAACAAGTCTATTCAGACTTATCCATGATCGGCAGTATAAATCTTCAAGAACCTGTCACTGCTGAAGCCAACCGTGTCCATCATGTTTTAACCTTAAACATCGCCAAAGTTATCCTTTTAAAATAAGTTGCTTCAAACTAAAAGTTAAGTAGATAATAATGATCAACCTAATATATTTATATAAAAATAATAAAACCATGACAGAAACTCAAAAGCATCGAACTATGTAACTATAAATCTGACCGCCAAATAAAATCAAAACTGGTAAGAATGTTGGAAGTCCACTCTACGATTTCTGCAGCGAAATCACATCTGATAACTTAGAGCGAGTCAAACCAAGGACTTGAAAATTGATACTTGTTGCTTCCTAGCCTGGCGCTCGGCATTATTATGATAGGGCAAGGACAGGTTGGCTCAGTGTCAGGATAATGTGACTCAGTGGGATATCAGGTCAAGGTGCTGGTGGCCTGGTCTTCCAGTGGGGCAGCACTATAAAGAAGCCATGCACGCAGACTGTCACAAGTCGGTGCCTGTCCTGATATGACCTTAGATGTTGCTAGGACTAAAACAACAAACTCACTAACTAACTGAGAGCGCATGACACATCTGATTATCCACGACCCCACACAAATAGGACACCTTTTTATTTATAATGACCATACAAACATAGGATATCTTTAATTATCCATGACAGCACAAAAATAGGACAACCGCGAAAATAAATGTGCAAGAAGCCATGTTGGAATGAGTGAGGGGCCCCTCATAACGGTGTGACAACTGACGCGCTTGTGTTGTGAGTAGATGAGGGTGATAGCTGACACGAGTCACGCCAAGTTATGCTCGGGTGTGGTTGGTTGTTGGAGTTTTACGTCCTGGCAACATCTAACGTCATATCAGGACGGGTACCGATTTGTCACAGTGTACATGAGAGGCCCGCGCTCTACAGATTCGGCCAAGTTACAAGTGCTGCGCCCGGTGCTTGGGTGTGAGAATACTCTGGGTGTAGTATGTGAGAAAACTGGGTAAAGCTAAGATTCCATATACGCGGCATGCGGCAAAAAAAATGGAGAAGCATGTAGGCCTAAATGTACAGTAGTGCTTCTATATGTCCGAATGATAGTGTGAATGTGAATGAGAATGTGAATGTGAATGTGAACGTGAATGCGAATTCATGTGAACGTGAACGCGAATGCGAATGCAAATGAGAATGTGAATACGAATGCGAATGTGAATGTGAACTTGAACGTGAATGTGAATGAGAATGTGAATACAAATGTGGCAAGTGGATCGGTCCATGTACCGATCAGTATCAGTGCGAGTGCGAGTGCGAGTGCGAGTGCGAGTGCGAGTGCGAGTGCGAGTGCGAATGCGGCTCCAGAGAGTATACCTGCAACTTTGAATTTCCTTCACACATTCCAAGTAAAAACGAACGAAAATGGCATGAGTATATGTCGCAGGCTGCATTCGCATACCGCGTATATGGAATCTTAGCTTTAGTTGGGGGATAATTAAAAAAATTAGTTGTTCAAAGCATATCTTGTTTCTTCCGCAACCTGTGGTTCTAAAAAGAATGCTTAATAAATAAATAATAATAATACAGCTATGTAAGTGGTCTCTGACAAATCACGCAGAAATCAGGCTGAGACCTTGGCGCCACCTAGCGGGTTCCGGCAGAACCCATAGCGAATTTCCGTGAAAACGCGACTTTCCCTCCATAGAGGATCAGCACTGTCGGGGAATAGTGGGAAAATGCCAGAAGTCGGGTTTCAACTGTTATGACTGTATTATCACCCTTTCCAAACCCATGATGAGCTTTTAAATTCTAGCAACATCTAAGGTCATAATATAAGAACGGGAATCAGACTAACCCACTGCTGTGATACATATTGGTGTTTTGTGAACGTTAATCGGTGAATATAAAAAAATCACGGAAATCTCTGAAAAGGCAGAGATCTTTCATCCCTAATAATAATCTTATTAATAATAATACAGTTTTAGTCTAGAACAGATAACATTCAAGACGCGGCGCATTGTGAATTGTGTGCTCGTATAATTCCGGTGTATCTTCGCAAATAACAGAACGCTGGACAACATTCATACATGGGCGATCCCATTGTGTGTTGAGATGACCTTGACCCCTGAGGTGTCAGAGACCGGCTGACAGAAGATCAAAGTCACACTGTCCAGGCTACCATGTCTTGGGCACCATGGGGAGTCAAGTGCATTTTCCTTAGAATAGAAATATCAGCATAAAATTTATATATTCCAGTTGCATTGTCTTCCCTTTTGTTGTTGTTACAGCAAGTTGTCTGCTTTAAATAGTGTAGTGGTCTGCACTGACCTCTCAGGCAAGTATCCACATAGACAGGTAGGCGTGGGTAGTGTGGTGATATCAGGGAGCCTAGGTGGTGTTATGGTTAGCACACTGGTCTGGAATGCAAATGGATGTGGGTTCGAGTCCCGCTCTAGATGCAATATTTCCCATTTTCATCACCCCCCACGACACTGGTTGCCGTGATCCTGATCCTGTACAACCTTTGCGCTTTATGGTTGTTGAACCTACCCTGTGTTGCCTGTATGTATGTAATTGTAAGCATTAAAAGACTTACAATTCCAGGGGGACGAGTGTAGTGGTCTGCACTGACCTCTCAGGCAAGTATCCACATAGACAGGTAGGCGTGGGTAGTGTGATTATATCAGGGAGCCTAGGTGGTGTAATGGTTAGCACACTGGCCCGGAATGCAAAGAGATGTGGGTTCGAGTCCCGCTCTAGGCGCAATATTTCCCATTTTCATCACCCCCACGACAATAGTTAAAAAAAATAAAAACCACACATGTTCTGATTATTCCTATTCTCCTTCCCATTATTATTTACCGGTTGGCCGAATCGGTAGAGCGCAGGCCTCCCGTGCGGAAGATCGGGAGTTCAATTCCTGGTTGAGTCAAACCAATGACATACAAAATTGATACTTGCCTCTTCCTAGCTTGGCGCTCAGCATTAATAGGGCAAGGACTGGTTAGCTCAGTGTCAGGATAATATGACTGAGCAGGATATCGGATCATGGTGCTGGCAGTCTGATTTCCCAGTGGGATAGCACTATAAAGTCAACGCGAGTACGCACTGTCACAAGTCGGTATCTGTCCTGACATGACCTTAGATGTTACCAGGATGTAAAACTCCAACAATCAAACCAAACAAAACCTTCCCATTATTATATTATGATACCACCCCCCCCCCCCCACCGCCACAAATACCCCTCCCCCACAAACACCTCCACTCCCATAAACACCCCACCACCACAAACACACGGACTCCCACCCCACCACCACCACCACCCCCACCCCCACCCCCACCCCCACCCCCACCCACCACAGAGCACCTGCTTATCGAGGAATTTGCCATGGCGACCTTTTGACCTCCTACCTCGGTAACCTTTGACTCGGGTAACGTGACCTCACGTGACCTTAGTTACGAGACTTGCTATGGTTGCCACCAGGGGTTCCCCACCCGACTGCCTTGGAACCCTACGCCACTTGTTCTCTACCGCCCCTTTAACCCCCCCCCCCCCCCCGCCCCCATATAACCCCTCTCTGCCCCCTTATCCCCCAGAAATGTGAGTTGACTCCCACTGGAAACAGAGTATCCTATTTGTTGCCCACACCGCCACGCCATCACTAATGACGCCCCTCAGTGAAGTGATCTGGAAGAGTGATGCAGACCAGGCAACACTGAATAGGCCTAATATAGTTAAACTCCCAACCACAAGTAGGAACCCTCGACAAACAACAGAACGAGTAATCCATGGATACTTTCACTGTCAGATCGAGATGGTTGGGATTCCGAAAATCTGGATGTATGGTTATGTTATGTATAAAGTACTTATGAGCATATTATGACGGAATGTAATTATCCCGTATCGCTATATTGTTTTCTCCAACCTCCTGTGACCTTCCTTGTTGTAGTTGTTGGTTGCTGTTCAGCCTGGAGGGCAGGAGGTCTGCTCCAAGCAGCTCTATAATAATAAAATAATAAAACATTTATATACTCCCCTCCTTCCCTCCAGGTGGAGCCTCTGCCCCTCACCATGCATACATATGCAAGGAACACATGCTAAAATGATGTGGCCAGGTGTTTAAATATACATGACAACTAGCACAACCTTTCCCAGTGTTGTGTTCATGAATCAGGGCTTCTTACTCCATGTCATGCAGGTAACGTCCCGCCTTGTGCTGGTCATTCCATACCAAATCGACCTACCATATTAGCAGTTCTACATCGAGGGAAGGAGAGTTACTCACCTGAAAGGAAGCAAAACGAGGTCAGTCAAGCACGAGGAGAAGCACAGATTAACAGGTGGCTTTCTCTTTTTAATCTTAAGTGCAGTTACCAGGTGGTTTTAAAATTCTAAGTACATGTTACCAGGTGGTTTCTAATGGCAGTTTACTGGGTGGTTTTAACATTTCTAATTGTAGTTACCGGGTGGTTTTAAAATTCTAAATGCAATTATTGGGTGGTTTTTCAAATTCTAAGTGCAACTACCGGGTGGGTTAACAATTCTAAGTGTAGTTACCGGGTGGTTTTACAATTCTAAATGTAATTATTGGGTGGTTTTTCAAATTCTAAGTGCAACTACCGGGTGGTTTAAAAATTCTAAGTGTAGTTACTGCATGGTTTTACAATTCTAAATACAATTACTGGGTGGTTTTAAAATTCTAAGCGCAGTTCCCATATGGTTTAAAAATTCATAAGCGCAGTTACCGAGCAGTTTATACATTTTAAGTAAAATTACCTGGTGGTTAATAAATTCGAAGTTCAGTTTCCGGTTGGTTTTTAAATTGTTGGTGCAGTTACTGGGTGGTTTTGAAATTCTAAGTGCAGCTATTGGGTGGTTTTAAAGTTCTAAGTGCAATTATCGGGTGCTTTTTAAGACCATGTATAATGTTCATGGACATACGGATACCACACACCCTTCACCCGCTTCCCGGGAGATCCGAACCCATGAGGTCGTGGGTTCGAATCCTGGTCGAGTCAAACTTAATAATTGATACTTGTTGCTTCCTAGCCTGGCGCTCGGCATTATTAGGGTGGGGCAAGGGCTGGTTGGCTCAGTGTCAGGATAATGTGACTGGGTGGGATATCGGGTCATAGTGCTGGTGGCCTGGTTTCCCAGTGGGGCAGCACTATAAAGATGCCATGAGTGCGCACTGTCACAAGTCGGTACCCATCCTGATATGACCTTAGATGTTGCTAGGTCTTAAAACAACAACCAAACATCACCCGCTTCCACTGGCTTTACGCAGTACGCACAAGTTTACACGTTAACGGAATCCTAGCTTTAGTCTTCCGACACTGCAATGTGTTATAGGAGACGCTCTGATAAATTGTATCTGTACAAGAAAACATGCTTCTCTGAGCAGATAGTTGTAACTTGTAAAGCAAATCAAAACAAGATAAAATACACCAAAAAAACAACAATTTATGGGTCATCACCACGATACATTGAAGGAGGAAAACCCACGAATAGCAGCAACACAAAAAGGAACATACATGTTGATCCATAGAGCGTTTTGCTTCCTTGTTGTTTATTTGTGAAGTCAATTTAGGCGATTCATAATCATATGGATAAACAAATTATTATTAGTATGATTATCAGTACACCATCATTACATTAGTATAATGATAACCATGACTTGATGCTAATGACATTTACTAACAATTATCAACGTAGCGATTACGATAATAATCATCATCACCATCATCAAAACTATGAACTTCCTGCAAGCAGGATATTTACTGTATCGAGTCTTTCATCATCACCATTACCATCATCATCATCACCATCATCACCATCATCATCAAATCTATGAATACAAGCCTCAACTTCCTGTAAGCAGGATTTTTACTGTATCGAGTCTTTCATCATCATTATCATCATCATCACCATCATCAAATCTACGAATACAAGCCTCAACTTCCTGCAAGCAGGATGTTTACTGTATCGAGATTGTTATCATCACCCCCACTATCATCATCATCAAATCTACGAAACAATCCACAATTTCCTGGAAGCAGGATGTTTACTGTATCGAGTCTGTCATCATCACCATTACTATCATCAGCACCATCATTATCATCACCATCATCATCAAATCTACGAATACAAGCCACAACTTCCTGCAACCAGGATGTTTACTGTGTCGCTGTGTCGCGCCCCGGCAGTTTGTTTGGCCTGTTCCAGCGTCTCTCAATAAAGGCCCTATTTAACTTTAAGTGAAGCTGGATCTGAGCGGCGCAGGGTAGTGCAGAGGGGGAAATCACAGGACCAGTGTACTACAGACAGACAGCACAGGTTGAGGACAATAATATGACGTAAGTGCCCCTTTTAAGTTTGTTTTATTTAATGACACCCCTACAGCGCATTGATTTTTATCATCGGCTATTGGACATCAAACATATGGTCATTCTGACATATTTCTTTGGAGGAATCCTGCTGCCGCCACACAGGCTACTCTTTTCGATAAGCAGCAAAGCGTCTTTGATATGCACTTTCCCACAGACAGGACAGCAAATACCACAGCCTTTGATGAACCAGTTGTGGACCACTGGTTGGAACAGAAAATAGCCCAAACTGCAAATGGGTCAACAGAGCAGGATCGATCGGATGACACACACCTTCACAGCTGGACACTCTACCGCCTGAGCTACGCCCTGCTCCAAGTGCCCCTTTAATAAGTTTAATTGTTACACACTGTTGTGGACGCACGCACATCCAGGATGGGCGGAGGTGATGCAACAACTGTTGACTATCACATACCTCACTGTACAAATATTATAAAGCAGCTAATTGTGACGTGCTACTGTCGACCTCATCACTAACACATACACAGCCAGACCGGAAGTACCCCGAACAGGAAGTAGTCATCATCAGATCAAATATCGCCGTCATGTAATCATGAACCATATTGCACAAATACAGTAGATCCTGTCTTTAAGCGACAACTCTGTATCCAGATAATGTTGTCCTGACATAGTAAGGGTTATGGCATTACTTAAACTTTAAAGGGAAAATCCCATGCGACAGAAAAGTTTGTACATTCAAAAGGTGTTCGCTCATTATGGCCAGGGTTGGTACCCTAATCAAAAGGGGTTGCTGAAAACAATTATTCCTGCACACACATCAATTGCAAAATAAAAATTCTTGATTTGATACTCCCCTCCTTAAAAACAGTCAAATCTGATGTGGTTATTGTTTAAAAACAACAATAGAAATAATACTCACAGACATCAACATTCTAAAAGAAAATGTTGGGTTTGGGAATATAGATGAGCCTGTCTCAAAAGGTGATAACTTTTCTTTTTTTTGTCCATTGTAACGATTGGCATAAAACAGCACAGAAACGGTTACACTGAAAACACAAGGACATTTGCTTCAAATCAATATGTATTCTATTGGGATTATGAAACACCATGTAAAAAACAAATCAGTTTATCCTGAGCAAATGCATAAGCAGATAGTATGTTGATCGTTACAATGGACAAAGTTTTGTCCCATTTTGCTTAGCACCTTTTGAGACAGTCCCAGATGTTGGTTTGTTGAGAAAAAAAGATGCTAGTTTAGTCTGCGGTCTACCGGGACTTTAGCCGTAACCCTAACCCTAAACAGTTAGTTAAATAGACAGGTCAAGTCAGGTCAGATGGGGTATTCTATGATCCCTATTTAATTCACTTTTTAAGGTATGGGGTAGGGTTGAACTCATGGTATACCACACGCTAAAGTAGCACCGAAGAAAAATAATGCTGCTGGGGGTTTCCCTCGAGTGGTCTCTGAGACAGCACAATAATTCCCGAAGCAAACAGAACCACCTAATACTAATAGTGTTTCCATGTCAACATGCCGTTGCTATGGTGACAGATAACATTGCCAGGTCAAATGGTGCCAGTCTTACTGAGAATCTACCATAGCTTTGGCTCAATTCACAATGGGGACCTTTCATGAGCCATTTCTCTTGCTATACACTTGGTGGCAGCACCCGTTCCCGGTCCAAGTCGACCATCATGGTTGGATAGAAGGGTGTAGGTGTGTGGTGTGTGTGTAGGTGTGTGGTGGGTTATGGTGTGTGTTTAGGGATGTGGTGGGGGTGTACGTATGTGTGTGGTGGGGGTGTGTGGTAGGTGTGTGGTGAGGGTTTAGGGGTGTGGTGGGGGTTTAGAGATGTGGTGGGGGTGTAGGTGTGGGGGGTTGAAGTGTAGGTGTGTGTGTGGGGGGGTTGAAGTGTAGGTGTGTGTGGTGATGGTGTAGGTGTGTGTGTGGTGAGGGTGGGGGTGTAGGTGTGTGGTGGGGGTTTAGGGATGCTAAAGATTGTGAGGTGCCACTCTGCAAGACACCCCTACACCTCCACCACAAACCACTTACACCCCCAGCACACACACCGTCAACCCCCACCATACCCACTCACCACACACCCCTACCACACAACCCTAAATTCCAACAGCCCCCCCACCACACACCAAAATCCTCACCACACACCTACACCTCCACCATATGCCCTCACCACACGCACCCCACCCCACCACACCCCCACCACACACCCCTAAATCCCAACACCCCCCACCACACACCAAATTCCTCACCACACCATGCTTCTATCCAACCGCAGCATTACATGAGACCGGCATGGTGCGCCATCTGACGAGAGGGTCATGCAAACTGAAAGATCCCCATTATCAACATTATTACAAGTGTACAAGCCACACGCAGGGGGCTATGGGGTAGCCACTTGGATCAAATTTGAACAGCACATGAATTGGCGGGTTTTTCTCTCTCTTTTCATACACATGTGCTGAAGAATGTTAATAATAATGAATAATCCCATAACACGTGTATTCCACATTCCGATGGTCCCTCAGGAAGAACTGAAGCTGGGACCCAGCATGCCGCGTCACAGCTACAGCTTACACACCGGAACGTGTGGGAGGTGGTGAATACACATACATAAAGTTGCATTCTGGTTAATAAAAAATAGTCGCCAGTACATTTTAACTGCCATCTACATTAGAAACAAATGTATGACAAGACCGATAGCAAGTTAGGTCATCAGGAGGAATGTCGTTATCGGTGAAAAGCGAGTTTAAAGTGTTGCGTGAGTCCAGAATATATGAGAGATATGCTCCAGGAGAGAAGAAATGTTCGAACACTGCGCTCCACAGTCTCCAGCCAGTTAGCAGTTCCTCGGAGCAGACTCAAAGGCTTTGGGGATCGTGCTTTTAGTATTGCTGCCCTGAGACTGTGGAATGCTCTGCCAGGATATATCACAGATTGTTTGTGCTCTTAAAAAAGGTTTTAAGACCCATTTGTTTAAATCTGCTTTGAACTAGGTGAAATTTATTTTCATGTATATTTGTTTGTTATGTAAAGCGCCTGAGAAAGGCTTGCTGGATCAGGCGCTATATAAATGTTTTATTATTATTATTTATTATAAAGTGTTGGGTCTAGAGTGGCAGATAGAACTGTGATGGGCACCAACCCCAACTTTTATCACAATCAATTTAAGATCATTGCAGCAGGGATTTTATGCGAATACACACACACACAAACAAACAAACAAACACACACACATTCGCTTTTATTTACAGTAAAACCTCACCAAATCGACCGACCATGGGACCGACTAATCCATTTAGGGAGGTGGCTGACTTAGGGATTTTTTTTTTATCGTTACAATGGATATAGAATGGGCGATCATTTGGGACCCAAACAAAGTGATCGGTTTAGGGGAGTGGTCGATCTGTGGAGGTGGTTGGTTAGAGAGGTTTTACTGTATATAGATAGATTATGGAAGCCTTTTCATCAGCACCCTCAAAAAACATTGGAAAACTGGCTCAAACATGTATTGCTGCTATTCCAAAATGAGTTTTCTAAAGCCTTCTAATACAGGTATGTGTGTGCCTGTGCCACTTTGTCACACTCACACCACTGGGCTGATGAAGTCTCATGTTTACGATTACACATACTCAGGTAGCACGTCAATACTGCATTCCCAAGGCAGATTAACCAACCATACATCACGCAACATGCACATCATGGGATCAGTGTCAGGGGGACATTGTTGTCATACTCCTAATGAGATTTCAAATATGGGTGGTCTCTTAACTCCAAAGTTAACCCTCTTAAAATAAAACTTATTCAAAACTAAAGAAAAGTAGAATATAATGATCAAGCTAATACACAGCAAAACTCGTTAAAACGCGCCCCAATTTAAAGTTTGTTTGTTTGTTGTTGTTTTACGTCCTAGCAACATCTAAGGTCATATCAGGACGGGTACCGACTTGTGACAGTGCGCACTCATGGCGACTTTATAGTGCTGTCTCACTGGGAAACCAGGCCACCGGCACCATGACCTGGTATCCCACTCAGTCACATTGTCCTGACACTGAGCACACCAGTCCTTGCCCTGTCCTAATAATGCCAAGCGCCTGGCTAGGAAGTGACAAGCACCAATTTTCAAGTCATTGGTTTGACTCGACCATGGTTCGAACCCACGACCCCACGATCTACCAGCATGGGAGACGGACGCTCCAACTCATTCAGCCATCCCGTCTGGTCTCTCCAATTTAAAGAGAATTCTGATTTAACACGATTATTCACTGGACCCATATTTCCTTAATTCAAAGTTAATTTAAGGTCACCATAAGTGCGCATTGTCACAACTCGGTACCCATCCTGCTAAGATGAAGACAGACAGACAGACAGACAGACAGACAGACAGACAGACAGACAGACAGACAGACAGACAGACAGACAGACAGACAGAAGGAACGAACGAAGGAATGAACAAACGAAGGAAGGAACGAAGGAATGAAGGAACGAAAGAAAGAAAGAAAGAAAGAAAGAAAGAAAGAAAGAAAGAAAGAAAGAAAGGAAAAGGGAAGAAAGAAGAGAATGGGGCAACTAGAGAAAGCTGGCTGTAACTGTAAGGGATTGGTGATGATGGTCATCATCATGATCAGGTTAATTGTTATAATCTACTTTACATTAGTTTGAACTAACTTTTATTATGAATGGCTAACTTTGGAGATAATTGAGTTGAGATGGAAAAGATGCCAATTTAACATTGTCACGCACGTCAGAATTCTGACACCGTAGGCTCAGCAGTAACAGGTTAAATTAACTTAACTTAATATACTCTCCTATGCAGCAACAAATCCTTAATAAGTTCACCAGTATCTAAGATACATATCCAGAATCAAATCTTTATGAAAAGAATAATTTGTTTAGAAAATGTCATGCTTTCATAGAACTATGCAGTTTTAATATTCCTTGTATGCACGAAGGTAATTAATGAACACAACAGTGTCTAAGTTGAATGCGCATGATTAAATCCAGTGTCAGGATAATGCGACTGAGTGGGATATCAGGTAATCGTGCTGGTGGGCTGGTCTCCCAGTGGGACAGCACTATAAAGTTGCCATTAGTGTGCACTGTCACAAGTCGGTACCCATCCTGATATGACCAGGCGAATGCTAACTTGTGACACACTCTGTGTGTGTGTGTGTGTGTGTGTGTGTGTGTGTGTGTGTGTGTGTGTGTGTGTGTGTGTGCGTGCGTGCGTGCGTGCGTGCGTGCGTGCGTGCGTGCGTGCGTGATCACATGTTTTTAGCATTATTATCTTTTTGCAACCCTGGGTTACCTGTAGGTACGGCACAGCTTTGGCTGAAGCCAGCCCTGTAATTGTCGCACTTTGGCTGAAGCCAGCCCTGTAATTGTCACACTTTGGCTGAAGCCAGCCCTGTAATTGTCACACTTTGGCTGAAGCCAGCCCTGTAATTGTCACACGTTGGCTGAAGCCAGCCCTGTAATTGTCACACTTTGGCTGAAGCCAGCCCTGTAATTGTCACACTTTGGCTGAAGCCAGCCCTGTAATTGTCACACTTTGGCTGAAGCCAGCCCTGTAATTGTCACACTTTGGCTGAAGCCAGCCCTGTAATTGTCGCACTTTGGCTGAAGCCAGCCCTGTAATTGTCGCACTTTGGCTGAAGCCAGCCCTGTAATTGTCGCACTTTGGCTGAAGCCAGCCCTGTAATTGTCGCACTTTGGCTGAAGCCAGCCCTGTAATTGTCGCACTTTGGCTGAAGCCAGCCCTGTAATTGTCACACTTTGGCTGAAGCCAGCCCTGTAATTGTCACACTGTGGCTGAAGCCAGCCCTGTAATTGTCACACTTTGGCTGAAGCCAGCCCTGTAATTGTCACACTTTGGCTGAAGCCAGCCCTGTAATTGTCACACTTTGGCTGAAGCCAGCCCTGTAATTGTCACACTTTGGCTGAAGCCAGCCCTGTAATTGTCACACTTTGGCTGAAGCCAGCCCTGTAATTGTCACACTTTGGCTGAAGCCAGCCCTGTAATTGTCACACGTGTGAATGTGGTCAGGATCAGCTGAGACAAAGTATCGCCTTATGAAGTGACGGACGTCAATGTTTGTTGTACCGACTTATGCCAGTGCACACCCGTGGACATTTATAGTGCTGCCCCTCTGACAGAGCAGGCCACACTGACACTATGACCCGATATCACACCTGATACTGAACCAGTCCTCCCCCTATCCTACTAATGCCGGATGCCAGGCTAGGTAACACCGAGTATCAATTTTCTATGTAATTCATTTGACTAGGTCGAAGTGTGAACCCACGACCTCCGACACATGAAACCAGCCAACACTATTAGTCAGTCTTAGCGATTCAGTATCTAGCTGACACACTGCTCACTCAAAGCAACTTCATAGTGCTGGCCCAATGGGGAACCATACCGCCAACACCATAATCCAATATCTCATCCGGTCACATTATCATGACACTGAGCTAACCAGCCCTTGCCATATAACTATATTACTAATGTTGGGCGCCAGGCGAGAAATTGATAAGCATCAGCTCTGTAGGTTTTTGGTTTGACTCCGTTCGAGATCGAACCCACAACCTTGCGCACAGGAAGCGAGAGTTCTTCCGATCAGAGCACCCCGTCGTGTTCACATCAGTGTAGTGTGCCGTTCGTCTGATTGAACGTCGCAGCTTGCCCCACCCCACCGGACACCCCAGTCTCACAACGAGGCTCCGTGAACCCCAACACATTCACAGCGCCACCTAGCAACTCATTAGTGCATGAATGCGCAACTTATTTCTCTGTCTTATAGAATGAGTGAGTGCAGTGAGTGATTGATTGATTGAGTGAGTGAGTGAGTGAGTGAGTGAGTGAGTGAGTGAGTGAGTGAGTGAGTGAATGTGAGTGAGTGTTTTTTGTTTGTTTGTTGTTTTATGTCCTAGCAACATCTAAGGTCATATCAGGACGGGTACCTACTTGTGACAGTGCACTCATGGCGACTTTATAGTGCTGTCCCACTGGGGCACCAGACTGCCCGCACCATGACCTGATATCCCACTCAGTCACATTATCCTGACATTGAGCCAACCATTCCTTGCCATATCCTAATAACGGCGAGCGCCAGGCTAGAAAGCGACAAGTATCAATTTTTAAGTCATTGGTTTGACTCGACCAGGATTCGAGTGAGTGAGTGAGTGAGTGAGTGAGTGAGTGAGTGAGTGAGTGGGTGGGTCGCAGTCAGTCCAGTTTTTTAGGGTTTTACATCCTGGGAACACCTTTATTTACTACTTTTTTTAGTGTATGTAGTTCTGTGGTATACAAAACCCCTCCGCAAATTGACTACAGTTGAAGGGGTGGGTGGAGAAACCTGTTAGCTTAATGGTGTTAAGCTTAATGGTCCATCGATCTTGTTACCTCCTCCCCAACGCCTTGCGATGTGTGTGTGTGAGGGGGGGGGGGAGCCCAGCCAGTTAATGTACACATACATGTTACAACATATACTAAATTACAAAGTCTGCTGAGATACCGATACTGGTACTGAGCAGGCCATTAATCAGGTTCCGGGCCCTACTAGGTTAGTCAGACGCACCCTGTATCAATGCACAAAATCGTGGCAGCGTACATGTCAGATACAGGGCACATATACAATGGCGGCACACGCACTGGACAGTGACTGAGTAAGATATTGAGTCATGGTGCTGGGAGCCCGGTCTCCAGGTAGGGCAGCACTATAAAGTTGTCCTGAGTGTGTACCTCTTGATATGACCTTAGATGTTGCTAAGATGTAAAACCCTCTCTGTAAAATATTTGCCAGGATAATTTCATATAAATGTAATAGAACCTGTTACTGCTGAAGCCTATGGAGTCCAGCATTTTGACATGGATGCCAAACTTATTTTGGCCTATTATCACTTCAAAACTTCCCCATTATAATAAATGTTACTTCAAACTAAAATAAAATAGATTATAAGAATCAACCTACGAATTATGACAGAAGCTCAAACCATCGTATTATGAAATGTTAAGGGACGTTACATTTATAGAGTGTTTGAGACGCATAATATACTAATGATAATGCAGTCAGTTATTGAAATGCGCGATTTCTGAATAGATTGTAGTCAGTATTTGAGACACCTAATAAATTAATTACAAAGCATTAGCAGTCAATATTTGAAACATACCCACTTCGTAGTTAGTATTTGAAATATGTATTACATTACATATATTGTATTCAGTCAGTGTGAAACACACAGTGCTCTAAGTGTATATTTCAGTCAGTATTTATTGGAAGCATGCAATTGTCAAGTAATAGGTCAGTAGTTATAACATGTAGTGGACTAATTACATAAAACACTAAGTGCATGGTAGTCAGTGTTTTGACACGCCATGCGCTAAGTACACTGTAAATAATGACGCCCCCTACCGGAAGTATCACAATAGACCGCACCACAGCTACTTTGTACACACATCCTGGTTGTTGCTGAAGAATGCTAGTTCCTTCCTTCCACACCCACACCCATAAAAAAAACATAGACCACACCTCACAACAACAAATCAACAAAGGGCATACATTGCCTTCTTGGAACTACGCTGTAGGTCACGTAGGTAAGGTCAGACCAGGTTGAACCGGTTAGACCTTTACAGTGTGGTACTCACATGCTATGCAGTGAGTCAGTTTGTCAGAGTCAGAGTCAGTTTGTCCGAGTGAGTCAGTGAGTCAGTTTGTCAATGGGTCCGCGATTCGGACAGTAGTTGAGCCAACCAGTCAATGGATCAGTGAATCAGTCAGTAACTCATGAGTAAGTCAGTATATCAGACAACCAGCCAGTAGGTCAGTGAACCAGAAAGTGGGTCGGTGAACCAGGCAATGGGCCAATGAACCAGTCAATGGGTCAGCCAACCAGGCAGTAGCTTAGAAAACAAGTTAGTAAGTCAGATAACCAGTCAGTAAGTCAACCAGTTAGTAGCTCAGAAAATCAGTTAGTAAGTCAGATAACCAGTCAGTAAGTGAACCAGTCAGTAGGTCAGAAAACCAGTTAGTAAGTCAGATAACCAGCCAGTAAGTCAACCAGTCAGCAGCTCAGAAAACCAGTTAGTAAGCCAGGGAACCAGTCAGTAAGTCAACCAGTCAGTAGCTCAGAAAACCAGTTAGTAAGTCAGGGAACCAGTCAGTAAGTGAACCAGTCAGTAGCTCAGAAAACCAGTTAGTAAGTCAGATAACCAGTCAGTAAGTCAACCAGTCAGTAGTTCAGAAAACCAGTTAGTAAGACAGGAAACCAGTCAGTAAGTCAGCGATCCAGGCAGTAGTTCAGCCAACCAGTCCATGGGTCAGCCAACCAGGCAGTAGGTTAGATAACCAGTGAGTAAGTCAGTGAACCAGCTAGTAAGTCCATGATTCGGGCAGAAGGTCAACGAACCAGTGAGTAAGTCAGACAACCAGTCAGTAGGTCAGCCAATCAGTCAGTAGGTCAGCAAACCAGTAAATAAGTCAGCCAACCAGTAAATAAGTCAGCCAACCAGTCAATAAGTCGACCAGCCAGTTCCCACCAGGTGTGTACTAATATACCAATAACAAGACACCAATCTGAGTGCACAATGTGAACGCTTCAAATTTCTATTTGGTACTGTGGCACTATAGTTTTCATTATTGACTCTGAAGATATCCCTTTTTGAGGGGTTAAGTGGTGAGATAACCCTCCAACTCCCAGAGGTCATCAAGAACAAACATTTGTACAGGCGCGCCAGTAAAGTGTGTTTGTGTGTGTGTGTGTGGGGGGGGGGGGGTGCTGACGGTGCTATTCCTTCTCCCACGAGGTTAGAAAATCAATGAACCACTATGCCAACAGGCTGTTCCTCCTCACTCCCCCTGAGGCCCATACTCCCTCTACTGTGAGGCTAGAAAGCAATGGTAATGAAAAATGATTTCTAAGTTTAATCATTGCGAGCCTTCCTGGTCAATGAGCATCAATCAATCAAGCTGTCATGAATGCAATAAATAAAGAAGAGTGTACACAGCCCCAACAATGAGACAAAATGATACTGATAATGATGGTGATAATGACAATAATGATAATAATGCTTGTTTGTTTTTGTTTTACATCCTTGCAACATCTATGGTCACATGGTGCTGCCCCACTGGGAAATCAGGCCGCCGGCACCATGACCCGATGTCGCCATGAGTGCGCACTGTTACAAGTTGGTACCCGTCCTGATATGACCTTAGATGATGCTAGGACGTAAAACAACAAGAAACAAGAAACAAACAAACAATATATGGTCATATCAGGACAGGTATTGACTTGTCACAGACAGTACGGACTCATAGCGACTTTATAGTGCTGCCCTGCTGCAAGACCAAGCGGCCGGCAATAATGACTTTATATCCCACTCAGTTTTATTCATTATCCTGGTACTGAGCAAACTAGTCCTTGCCCTTTCCTATTAATGCCGAGCGCCAGGCTAGGTAGCGACAAGTATACATGTTGTATTGCTTTGACTCGCCCAGGGTTCGACTGAGACACCAACTACAGACTTGTTAGTTTACACAACTACAAGTCGGTATGGCTAAATGAGTGAAACTCTCGCTTCGCTTCCTGCAGACTGGAGCTTCTATTCCAGGACAAAGGCTCACAAAACTGATGTTTTCACTACCTAGCCTGGCGTTCAACATTACTAGGATAAGGCAAGGAGCAACATAATGAGAAAGACCAATTGTCTGCGATTGAAATTTACCCTAATTTATCAACGAATCTCTCTTCTCACACCCCCCCCCCCACCCACCTTCCCGGGTTGTGTCCATCGCTTTCCCGCCTCCACTTTCCTGCTCCTCCCCTTTCCATCCTCCTACACCTCTCCCCACCTTCTATAACCCCCCCCCCCCCCCGTTTCCCTCTCCTCCACTCCCCCATCCATCATCCCCCCTCTCTCACCCTTCTCCTTCTTCCACTCTTTCTCACCTCCCCCCCCCCCTTCCACCCCTCCCTCATTTTTCCATCTCTTCCTCCCTCTCATCTATGTGCTTGGTTCAAAGATTGATTCAATTAACACATTAACCAATAGGATCTTTATCTGGGTCAATGCTGGGCAATGATTGAGTAATACGTATTGGTTGACCACCCCAAGGCTCAGGCGACACGCTGCCGTCCAAAGGTCACACAAAAGGTCAAACGCACACGGCACTGGTCGAGAATGGAGGGCGGTGACCAACTTGAGTTGCACAAGACTCACAGGGATGAAAATCGCCCTTAACCGGATAAAAAGATAGAAAGAAGAAAGCGGAGATCTGACCCCAGGTAAATGTTTGTGAAAGTTTGGGGGATGTGGGAGAATGCTTACAAACAGAGAGAAAATGCGTGCAGTAGTTAGCTACACAACAACTGAAAGTGATAAAAAACAAGGGGAGTCACAAGACTATTACTGTCTAGCGGCGAAAACAAGTCATTCGACCTAACCGTTATGGGCAGCATAAATACACCCATCACAAAAACAAAAAAGTCGCTGCCAGTGCGAACCACCTATGAGGGACTGTCTGCTTTTTCGTGAAAATCGGTACCTAAAGATTAGTCGATTGCCTATTAAGACCTTCACCTTTCCCTATCCTTATTTGGGGAAGGTGTCCTAGTCCATAAGGTCACGTGGTACTGTCTACAGCAGAGGTGCTAAGTAGATAGGAGTGTGAGTAGGGAAATCTCCCTAATACACACATTGTAAATAGGGAGATCTCCTTAATACATAAATTGTAAATAGGGCGAAATAGCCCGGCCGAAGGGCGAGTTCAGGGGGATCGTCCCTACTCGCCCCCTCCCACATAGTCCGGAAATTTTGAGGGGGAAAACGTGATACAAAATGGTGGTTTCTGACAACAACAAAATGAATAAAAATATATTCGTAAAATCTATCTAAAATGATTCTTTGGTGGGAGATTGCAAATTAAAAGTGGAAAATCGGGAGATTGGGGTTACTTTACTATATATTAGGGAGCTCTCCCACTAAATGGGGAGACTTGGCACCTCTGCTACAGTGTCCCCCACCCCTCTGTGCCCACCTATTAGAATGTGAAAAGTTAATTTTGGTATGCACGTACAAATTCTGACACCATAGGCTTCAGAAGTAACATGCGCTATTAAATTAGCTAGGTATTGCCTTCTATGCAGCAACAAATACTTAATACCAGTATCTAAGTTTGAGATGCAGAATCAAATCTAGAAATGTGTTGTGGTTTCGAAAATGTCATGTTTTCATCGAACTATGCAGCTTTAACATAGTGTCGTGAGGGGTGATGAAAATGGGAAATATTGCGCCTAGAGCGGGACTCGAACCCAGATCTCTTTGCATTCCAGGCCAGTGTGCTAATCATTACACCTCCTAGGCTCCCTGATATCACCACACTACCCATGTCTACCTCTCTATGTGGTTACTTGCCTGAGAGTTCAGTGCAGACTAGTACACTCGTCCCGCTGGAATTGTAAGTCTTTTAATGCTTACAATTACATACATACAGGCAATGCACTAACACATACATACACAGGGTAGGTTCAATAACCATACAGTGCATAGCTTGTACAGGATCCTGGTCATGGCGCCAGTGTCGTGGGGGTGATGAAAATGGGAAATAGTGTGCCTAGAGCGGGACTCAAACCCACATCTCTTTGCATTCCGGGCAAGTGTGCTAACCATTACACCACCTAGGCTCCCTAATATCACCACACTACCCATGCCTACCTGTCTATGTGGTTACTTGCCTGAGAGGTCAGTGCAGACCACTACAATAACCCACTCCCACTCACACAAAAACCCATTCCAAATGGATACATTGAAATAAACAGGACAATGCAATGCCCGATATTTAAATTTTAAGGGGCAGTGGTCGAGGTGGAGGGGAATACCAAAATGTTAATTTTAAGACCTACATTACATTCTTGACAAAAGAGGAACATTTTTGTTCAAAAAGATAGATCCTAACATAAATGCCTGAATATAATTTTGTGGATCCAATCTGCTGTGTATGGCTCTGATCATGGGTCCATTCAGTACCTGCCCATTTATACCTATTTTGCTTCTATTGTTTTGGTGGGAGTGTATTAAACTTCCATAATTTTGCTTAGATCAAATAAATCTCATTACAGTAATGAGAATTGTCGAATTACTGGGTCAGGGTGGTAGCGTTTGGGGAAGAATAAAACAAAATTTCACTACAAAATACCTATTCATAGGTTCAATCCAGTGCCATGTAAGCATTGGTACCCCAGAGATATCAATGTGGTCTGGGTCTATACCAGGCGCGATGGCCGAATGAGTTGAGTATCCGCTTCTCGTTCTGGTAGGTTGTGAGATTCAAACACTGGCCGAGTCAAACCAATGACTTAAAAATGTATACTTGTTGCTACCTAGCCTGGTGATCGGCATTACTAGGATAGGGCAAGGAACAGTGGAATGAGGTAGATCAATTGTCCGCGATTAAAATTTCCCTCCTTAATCAACTAATGAACACACACACAAGACAAAGACAAAAAAAAAGGAAGAAAATAAAACAGCATCAATTGTGGGAGGGTGAGTGACGTGTGCACTTTTCAGTGGTAGTGTGCATACGCCATAGATAGGCCTATACACGGATGAAAACCACCTCTGACCAGGGCCGGCTGATGGGACCGGCACCTCGGCCAGTCACCCCGGGCGCCACCTGCTAGGGGCTGCCACAACAGTGTTTATTTGGTTAAAATTATACTTGTAAGAGTGCCAAAATTCAGCTTTGGCAGGGGGTCAGCAACCCTAGGAATGGCGATGTGAACGATAGTTGGCTATGCGGGGGGAGCATCGCGGTGCATATATACTCACTCATTCACTCACTCACTCACTCCCTCACTCACTCACCCACCCACTCACTCCCTCACTTCCGGTTCCGTGATGGCTACATGCGGGACACAATTAGCGTGGCGCCACCTAGCGTCCGGTCCCTTATTGGTAGCAGGATAACTAGTGCCTTGGAAGGAGGATGTTTGTTTGTTGGGGCTTAACATCCTAGCAACATACAAGGTCATATCAGGACGGCTACTGAGCAGATAGCTACCTTAGAACCCTAAAAACATGGTTTAAATATTAAAAAGAAAGTCAGGTTTCAATTGTCCTTATTGGGATTGTATTGCCTCCCATACCAAACTGTTTTCTTGTTTTGATGTTATGTTCTAGCAACATTTAAGGTAATATAAGAAGGGGATTCAAACTAACCAATTGCTGTTATATTTAATATTTTGGGAATGTTAATTAGTGAATATAAAAAAAACACACGAGGAAATCAGCGAAATTTGCATAGATCTTTCATTAGCTTACTTTCATCCCTGAGATTCATAGCGTTCGACATAGTCTTCACAGCAGTCTTCCTCTCCATTGCCACTAGATTATCCATTGTGCCAATGTGTACAATAACTATACAAAGTGACTGTTGGGAACACTGCTAAGGGGTGGGGGGTTGGTAAGTGCAAAGTTCACGGTTTCCCCACCAGGGGGGCGCATACTGGCGCAGATTTCAGTGTTGTCTAGGTGAGCAGAGCTCAGTAGCACACAGACTCCTCCCGATATGCTAAAATATAGCAAGTTGGCCGCCTGCCGCCTTGTATTGTTCCCATTCTATTAATACACCGAGTTTTGTCTAAATTTATTTTCGCGCACAAGTTTTTTTTGGGGGGGGGGGGGGGGGTTCCGCCCCCCCATTGCACATCAAGGAATATTTGGGTTTGGATATTTGGATTAACCAACAATTATGAAATAAATTTGGAAATAAATTAGCAATTGATCATTTTAGATACCAAATTGACTATGCTGTTAAATATGGTTCGAGGTTTTACACAAGGCGTTGTCCAATTCCATAGCATTTTCTGTGTATTTTGTATCATGATTAGTGATGATAAAACAATAAAATGTCTACTCCTCATTATAATTAATCATAGGCTGGTGGGTATTTTAATTAACAATTAAATAAAACAAAACGAAATAAAATAAAAACCTGAGGAGGCGCAATAACAAAACAAACACACACAGACACAGAGAAATATTGCCACTGTTATGCATAGTATCATTTGTATCAAGTTAGGCAACTATTCAAAATCTATCCACCCACCCACCCACCCACCCACACACAATGAAAGAGTAAATAAACATACACAATGTTAAGAGGCACTGACAAGATTGGTTGGGAGGTGGAAGTTTTACATCCTGGCAACTCATATCAGGACGGGTACCGACTTGTGACAGTGCGCAACCATTGTGACTTTATAGTAACTGCCCCACTGGGAAATCGGGCCGCCATTGCCATAACCTAATTCCCCACTCAGTCACATTATCCTGACACTGAGCTAACCAGTCCTTGTCCTATCCTATTAATACTGAGCGCCAAGCTAGGAAGCGATGAGTATAAATTTTTTACGTCATTGGTTTGACTCGACCGGGAATTCAACTCCTGATCTCCCGCATGAGAGGCCTGTGCTCTACCGATTCGGCCACCGCGCCCGGTGTACTGACAAGAAAACGGCATGATGACAAAAGACGAGTTATTTATGTCCACCAGGCGAACACCCACATTATCACTATAGACCAAGTCCAGTATGTAGTCTAATAGAAAAGTGCACCACATAATAAATGTGTAGCACATATATATATATGCTCTCACTAGTATCAGTAATAGAAATAAGCAATTACATTACGCTCGCGACCATCAAAAAAACCTTTTTGTTAATGACCAAAAGTAAAACATTGCGAGGGAAAAAAAGAGTTAACAACTGCAGGGAAGACCGGTTGGCAATCGGTTGGGAACTGATTTGCGACTGGTTTTCAGATCAGTCGCAAACCAGTTCCTGACCACTTGCCAACCGATCGCAAATCAGTCACCAACCGATCGCAGTTGGTTGGCAGCGTGCCAATTCGTTGATCAATCGGCGAAATGGTGGTGATCTCCTGGCAACCATTTTAGTCGCAAAGGGGTTTTCGGTGAAGCACATGCAACCTCTTTGCGTCCAAAATGGTTGCCAGGAGGTCGGCGACCACTGAGGACCACCAGTTTGTTGATGGTTGCAATCGTAGTGTAACTGGGGTATGACACGACACCAGTTTGTGATGAGCTACCCTGTAGGCAGTTTGGGTTCATGCTGACCCAGACAGTACTGTTTACTCTATATTGCTATTCAGTACCACCCCCCCCCCCCACTCCTCATCCATGCCGGCCCCACACACAAGCCCTACGCCCCCACAAGATTGCCTTCATCTTCACCCTCAAACATGACCTGCTCCCCCACTCACTCACTCACTCTCACACACACACACACTCTCACACACACACACTCACTCACTCACTCACTCACACACACACTCACACACACACACACACCACCACCACCCCTCCCATTCCCATCGCGACATGTTTCAATAACAGTTAACCGACCATGCCCAAACCATTAGCTGCCTCCCCACTGTAATTGAACCAGGCGTTTTAGTAAAAATGGATAGAGCACTCAGTGTCAGGTCAATGCGACTGAGTGGGATATCAATAATTGTACCGACAGCGCGGTATCCCAGTAGGGTAGCACTATAAAACCGCCATCACTACACACTGTCACAAGTCGGTACTCATCACTACATCACCTAAAATGGTGCTAAGACGTAAAACTCCAGTTACTAAATAAAAAGCAGAAATAACCTATTTTTCCCCCCATCACAAACTCATTCATCTGAATACACCAAACCTTGCATTCAGAACTCTTCTGGTATGGGAGAAAAGAATAGTTGCTGAAAAGTTGTATTAAATCGTGGATGATTTCTACTACTTCATTAACATATGATTTGTATGTGTGTGTTTGTTTGTGTTTCTTTGGTTTCGGCCTTTTTTTTGTTCTGTGAATATGGGGGAGTTAACATTTACCCCATAATTAAAAATAACCATAAAATACAATAGGAAAGAAAGGCAACAATTGCCTACAACTTGTGAGTAATGAGTACCCCCCCCCCCCCATCATCTGCTACTCAAAGATGGCATACTCCTGTTAACTTATGAGTTGTTTGTTTGTTGTTGTGTTACGTCCTAGCAACATCTAAGGTCATATCAGGACGGGTACCAACTTGTGACAGTGCACACTCATGGCAACTTTATAGTGCTGCCCCACTGGAAGATCAGGCCATCAGCACCATGACCTGATATCCCACTCAGTCACATTATCATGACGCTGAGACAACCAGTCCTTGCCCTATCCTAATAATGCCGAGCGCCAGGCTAGGAAGCAACAAGTATCAATTTTTATGTCATTGGCTTGACTCGACCCACTACGCCACAATCTACCTACCAACACGGGAGATGGACGCTCTAACTCATTCGGCTATCAGGTCTGGTAAAACTTATGAGTAGTGAGTACCCACCCACCCCTGCTGCTCCCCACATGTGGGCGCCATCTTGGACTGCAGGAGGGACACTCCCTTCACTCTGAGTCTGACCATTTCCAGGTGGTGTCTTCTTCACCGTCCATCAGTAGTGCGGGTGATCGCTTCCCAGGGAGGTCAGGACTAAATAAATCCAGGGTCGGGTCAAACCAAGTACAGGTCCACAATCCCTTATCCGAAATTCAAAAACATCAAAAGCTCCAAAAACCAAAGGTTTCTTCGTACAGCATATTTAAAGTTGCATAGTCCGATGGTTTTGAGTTTCTGTCATTTTCTTAAATAAATACATTAGGTTGATCGTTATAATCTACCTTACTTTAATTTGAAGTAACTTTTCTTTTAAAAGGCTAATGTTTGGAGATATTTGAAGTGCAACCATGCAAAACTGATTTCGGCAAGTGCACCAAAATTCTGACACCACAGGCTTCTGCGGTAACATGTTCTATTCAATTGCCTCAGCATTCCCTCGTGTGTGACAACAAATGCTTAATAAGTGAACTAGTATCTAAGTTTGATGTGTAGAATCAAATCTAGATAATTGCTTTGGTTTTGAAAATTTGATTTTTTCATCACACTATACAGGTCATATTCTAAGGGAACGCCCTCCTCGCCCCCCCCCCCACCTCCAACACCCAAAACGACGGTGGGAAAAAAATGAAGAAAGATAGTCAGAGAAAATAGCGTTTCAGATCACTTTCAATGTAAACAAAACCTCAGAGGCCCCGTGGAGGGCAAACCAGGGTGTATTCTAAGAATGAGTTCAGAACGAGGCGCACCAGCGATTTGTCATACAAAGGCAGGGAGACACTACCCGACGTTTTAATGCATAGCGCTAAAGAAAATTAAAAATTTTTTTAAAAGGCCCAAAGACACTAGCTGACATTTCAATGCCTGCCGCCGAAGGGTCTGAAGACACAACGCGACACATTAATGCCTCGTGGTAACTGCCGTCAAGACATCAGCAAAACGCTTAATGCCTAGCACTAACTGGACTGACATGCCACTGCTCAACAGTTTTATGCCTAGCACCAACTGGCCTGACAAGACATTATCCAACATTCAAATGCCTAAAGCTAAGTGGTCTGAATACGATACCCTACAGAATTGAATCTGGTAGCTCCTCAACTTGGTTAAAGCCTAACTATAACTACAGCGTCATATCCCACACAACAATTGTTTAGCGCTCAAGTCTCATTGGGTATCTGATGGGACTTTTGTTGATTAAGTAGCAGAAATTTCAATCGTCAACAATTGGTCTTCCTCATTCCACTGCTCCTTGCCCAATTCTAGTAATGCATAGCGCAAGGCCAGGTAGCAACAAGTATAAATTTGTTAAGTGATCACATTTACTTGAGACCGGTTCAATTTTCACGACCTGCCAAATGGGAAGCAGGCGCTCAACTAATTCATCCATCCCGTCTGGTCACTTTCGACTTGACCGCTTTGTATCGCAAGGACCGCCCTATTTAATGCTGCATAGTCCGATGGAATATCAAAATTTCAAAACCAAACCAATTATCTAGATTTGATTTTACATATCTAACTTAGATACTGATGCACATATTAAGCATTTGTTTCTGCATCGAGGGCAATATTGAGTCAATTTAACAGAACCTGTTACTGCAGAAGTCTATAGTGTAGAGTTTTGGCAGGCTTGCCAAAACTAATTTTCCATGTTTGCACTCAAAATATCTCAAAAGTTTACCCTTTAAAATAATAGTAACTTTGAACTAACGTAAAGTAGATACTAGTGATCGATCTAATATATTTATCTCAGAAAATATACAGAAATTCAAAACCATCGGACTATGCAACTTTAATTGGAATATTATTGAACATACTTTACTTTGATACAGGACTGCCCTTTGATTGGTTGAATGACACTATCATGAATATGTGTCTTCCGATTAAATTGAATTGGGCATGGAGAGCAAACCGGCATGGCGGTTTCAGCCATGCGCCAGTTTCAGCCATGCGCATACACTCAAACTCAAGGCATTGTCAATGGTCGTGAGCAATCTTCATACAGAAAATACAGAAAAAGTGAAATATCTCTAAAACCACACCACCTATTAATACATCGCTTGGTACACATATAGAAAACATCTTTACCAAAAAGATTATATTACATTTATAAGGTTAGGGTTCTTGATTTCTATTAATTTTGAATAAAACTAATGTTTTGCACTGCACGTACCATCAAACTCAAGGCATTGTCAATGGTGGTGAGCAATCTTCATACAGAAAATACAGGAAAAGTGAAATATCTCTAAAACCACACCACCTAGAAACAAATCGCTTGGTACACATATAGAAAACATCTTTACCAAAAACATTATATTAAATTTATAAGGTTAGTGACTCACGACCATTGACAAGGCCTTGAATTTGAGTCTATGCGCACGGCTGAAACTGACAGTGAGCTGAAACCGCCACACCGGCCCAGTTAGAGCAAGGCACTCCACCGGACAGGGGAAGATGCAATGAATGAGGCGAGTCCGTCGGTTTGGCGCCTTTTCGAGACACCGGCGACTCGGGCGCCACCTGGCGGAAGTCGGCGAACTGAGTGAGCGTTGTGACGTCACCATATGGACGCAGTGTGTGGAACAGACGCTGAACGGATCCTTTGTCTTGTGTGCTCCGTTAAAGCCGCATAGTCCGATGAAAGCATCACATTTTGGAAGCTCAAACACATTCCATAGATTTGATTCTACATATCCAACTTAAACTTAAAAAGTTGCATAGTCGGATGGTTTTGAGGTCCTGTAATTTTTATGAGATAAATCAATTGATTTTTATAATCTACCATGCTCTAGTTTGAAATAACTTTTATTTTAAACAGCTAACCTTTGAGATATTTGAAGTGTAAACATGTGAAAACTCTAATTAGTTTCGGCAAGCGTACCAAAACTCTGATACCATAGTCTTCTGCAGTAACAGGTTCTATTAAATTAACTCAGTATTCCCCTCTATATGGCAACAAATGCTTAATAAGTGCATACGTATCCAAGTTAGATATGTAGAATAAAATCTAGATAATTGTTTTGGTTTTGAAAATTTGATGCTTTCATTGGACTATGCAGCTTTAACGACACTGGTGCACTCACTGAACATGTACTGCAGTTCAATGGTGCTTCTGTGATATGCTTGAAGGCACGGAAACGAAACCTATGTCAAGCATTTCGGTGTGTACACCAAAATTAATATGGCAGAAATCCAAAAACATCGGATTGTGCCACCTTAACCGAGTTTACACAAGACAGGGCACCATTGTTGTTGTGCCCTACTATCTGGTTTACAGTAGAGGGGTGGTGCGATATGGGGGTGGGGGGTGGGGGGTGGGGGCATAACCACACACACACACACGGAGCCTGTTATTGCTATTTAGGTGAGTTGAAGCTTATGCAAACCTAGCTTCACCTAATATGGAATATAATATATGTATAGCTGCCTCCTATATATACCCCGTCCTGATATGCCCTTAGATGTTGCTAGGACGTAAAACAACAACAAACAAACTTATATATACAATAAATACACATAACTCATTAAAAGAAACCAACAGCAAATGCTACTGTCACATTATTACATCACTGTCTAACCAGATTGTCATGTGTTTAGCTTACTATGTCCACTCCACATTATATTGCTTGATTGGCTTTTTATATTCTGGCAACAACCAAGGTCATTTCAGGACGGGTACCGACTTCTGACAATACACACACATGGTGGCGCTATAGTGCTGCTGCACACCGTGAAATGATACCCATTCAGTCACAGTATCCACCGGTCGGTCGCAGTGGCCGAATCGGTAGAGCCCATGCTTCCTGTGCAGAAGGTCGAGAGTTCGAATCTCAGCCGAGTCAAACCAATGACTTATAAAATCGATATGTGTCGTTACCTAGCCTGGCTCAGTATTAATAAGATAGGACATGGACTGATTAGCACAGTATAATGTGACCATGTGGGATATCAGGTCATGGTGCCAGCAGTCTGGTCTCCCAGTGGGAAGCACTATAAAGTCGCCATGAATGTGAACTGTGACAAGTCAATACCCGTCTTGATTTGACCATAGATGTTGCTAGGCCGAAAAATGATGGAAGGCAGGCTTCAACTATCCTTGTTGTGCTTATATTATCACTCATACCGATCTCGTTCTTGATTGGGTCTAACAACAGTTAAGTTCATAAGAACAGGATTCGAACTACCCATGTGTGCTGTCATATATATATATATCCTGAGTCCTTATCATTTTGTTTAACGTTAATCGGTAAATATAAAAAATCCGGGAAATCGCGGAGATCTTTCATCCCTAACGATAGCTGGTTAGAAGGACCGGCAGGTGGCAACACGCTAGTACTAGTAGTGTGATCCCGATGGTGGACCGTTCATTCCTTGCTAGCACTCCCACCCCCCTCCCCCCCCCCCCCCCCCCCAACAGAGGTTACACGGTACCCGACTACACACTGGTAGTACAGTTAGTGATGATTGCTTAACACCATGTCAGCAGCAAAGGTCATCATCACGACGAGAAGTGTTCAAATCTTATTCTTTTACAGAGAATGTAAAAGCACACAATCAACTATGGGTCGAGAGATACTTTTGAAGTCAAAAGTTCACAATTACGACAACAAATTTGAGGCCATGTAAAATTCTAGATACATTGGTGAAAATTGTTTTAATGAACTATACAAGGATGTATAGTCACACTGGTATATCACACTACTCTGCTACATTGGTGGTAAATAAACACGGAACGACCCCAAGGACTGAAGCAAAACTGTTATGTTCATCCTTTCACACCACATAGATGGAAAGAAAAAATGGCCCATCACAAATATATTTGGCACCATAAAAAAAAAAAATATATATAAACCAAAAATAAATCTCAACAAAAATAAGAACAAAGGGTTTTATTTCGCTGATTTTGTGACGCTGATTTGTTGCCAGGTGGGCCCGGTGTTAGAGACACACTGTTACAGAACTCAACCTGTAGCTGATGTTTACCCGCTAAAGCACCTTGTGATATGAGAGCCCACATAGCGGACAAGACCGGATGTGGTGGCCGAATCGGTAGAGCGGAGGCTTCCCGTGCGGAAGGTCCGGAGATCAAAACCAGGTTGAGTGAAACCAATGACTAAACAAGATTGATACTTTTCGCTAGCTAGCCTGGCGTTCGGCATTACTAGGATACATTCTATCACACAACTTAAATGTTGCATGTGTAAACAATGAACTGAACGAATATCACAAGTTATGCTTGGGAAAAAGAACCACAAAATATGGGGACAATAAAACACTGGCGCGGTGGCCGAATCGGTAGAGCGCAGGCTTCTTGTGCGGAAAGTCGGGCCGGTCGGGTCAAACCGATGAATTACAAAATTGATACTTGTCACTGCCTAGCCTGGTGAGTGGCATTTCTAGGATAGGGGAATGACTGGTTAGCTCAGTGTCAGGATAATGTGACTGAGTGGGAAATCGGGTCATGGTGCTAGCAGCCTGATCTCCCAGTGGTGCAACACTATAATGTTGCCATGAGTGTGCACTGTTCCAAGTCGGTGGGATGCGACCGTAGATGTTGCCAGGATGTAAAACCCCAACAAACAAACATAGAAGACAAACTCCTTAGTCCATGCACACACAACTTTTTATTTCATTTATATGTAAAGGGGTGGGTCGACATCGATAGCAGCTCCTAAAATAGAGGGTTTTTGTTTTTTGTTAAAGAAGAAGAAGAAGAAGAAGAAGAAGAAGAAGAAGAAGAAAGTTATTTAATTTATACAAGAATAATATTATGTCACTGTCACCTTAACACACGAGCTGCTGAAATGGCCCTACCATCCCGATGGAGTGCAAGTTGCGGGTGGGCTAACCAGCAGTAATCCTTGCGCACACTCATGATGACTTTATAGTGCTGTCCCGCTGGTATCCCAGGCTGACAGCACCATGACCCAATATCCCACGCAGTCACATTATCCTGACACTGAGCTAACCAGTTATTGCTCTATCCTACTATTCCTAGTAGTGCCGAGTGTCAGGCTAGGTAGCGACAGGTATCAATTTTGCAAGTCATTGATTTGATTCGGCTGGCATTTGAACGCCCCAACATTCTACAAGGGAAGCCTGTGCAGATTCAGCCACCGCATCACTGACCACCGTCTTCATAATCATATGTCCTACCTGAGATATTAGTTCAAACCCCAACAAGCAATAACATCTTACGGCAGTTTCCAGAACTAATGTATTGGGCAGGACTCAAGAACCAATGCAGCAGGTTGGATCAACAAAATTATAGAAGCCAGCATAAAACTGCTGGAAAATAAATAAGAAATACAATATATGGTAACACATTTTTTAAAAGGTAGAAGGTTCCATATCTAGCTTTAACTAAAGCTGCATACTCCGATGAAAGCATTTTTCTTTTTGTTTAAACCCCAGGCACTTCTCTAGATTTGATCCTACAATGCTACATATCCAATTTCGACACACATGCACTTAGGAAGCATTTCTTGCCACATAGAAGGGAATACTAAGTCCATTTAGTTGAACCTGTTACTGCTGAAGCCTATGGTGTCAGAGTTTTGACGCACATGCCAAAATTAATTGCACTTAAACTATCTCCAAAGTTAGCCACCTAAAATAAAAGTTATTTCAAAACTAAAGTAAGGTGGATTATAACACCTGTGTAAGATGGATTATAACACCTGTGTGATAAGATAACACTCCAGCTGGCCCGCATTGAAAGCAAGCCTGAATACCCAGGCTTATATGCTATGGACAGTATAAATACAGCCTCAATAAAAAAAAAAACTATTAAAAAAACAATGAACATAATATATGTATCCCCAAAAATGACAGAAATTCAAAACCATCGGATTATGTAACTTTAAGTATGTGATAAATACAACGAAATTGTTCTCACTCAGGAAAACTTCTGTCAGTTTAAGCACCAAAGTGTAGTAATATAACCTGACTCAGGCTCGAATCTTCCATTATATAATCGCCTCATCACCAAACGCAGCCCGCAAGCCGTTGCTCCAAATTGCAAGTTTCATCTTATTTTCTTTGTGAATATTATTATTTATTAAACATAAATGTTACAGTCTAACTTACAAAATTGATGCTGGACGCTACCTAGCCTGGTGTTCGGCTTTACTAGGATAGGACAAGGACTGGTTAGCTCAGCATCAGCATGTGGTGTTCTCTGTGGCGGAGTGGTTAGAGTGTCTGACTTTTTCTAGGTCAGACTCCTAATCTGAAGGTAGGTGGTTCGATTCCCCATGCCCCCACCTCTGCCAATTTGGATTTCCACCGCTGTGGAAACTTACAGTGTCATCAAAGGCCAGTTGCTCTCATACCATGTCTATGTGGTGTGGGAGGTTAAAAATCCCTTGGGTCGGTAAAAGTGTAGGCTCGTGATTTCTATCGACAAACTGTCTAATGGTGAAAACAAGTCTATTCAGGCTTATCCATAATAGGCAGTATAAATCTTCAAGAAAAATTTGACTGAGTGGGAAATTGGATCATGGTGCAGGTGGCCTGATATCCCAGTGGGACAGCGCTACAAAGTTGCACACTGTCACAAGTCGATATCTGTCTTAGTATGACCTTAGATATTGCTAGGATGTAAAACCCCAAACAAACAAACAGAAGACACCAAATTTGGATACAAACAAGACCCACGCGTGTGGTGATATCCCATTCAGAAGCACATGAGCGCGTTATTTTGCCTTCTTTATTTTGCTTAGCCCGCCTCAGGATCGTGTCACTATATGGCAAAAGAACAATACATCTATACTATCCAGGCAGCTTGAATCAACAAATTCAACCCCAAAAATGACTACTTTGCTATTCGCTAAGACCAGTTAGGAAATATTCGCTCTCCAAGCATAATGAACCCCAACAAATCGAAGCTATGATAAGCGCCTCCTCTATTCCCAAATGTGCGTGTCTTAGGACAACATAGATAATGAACTACTAACTACTGGTGTGACCGTGTGTGTGTGCGTGTGTGTGACCGTGTGTGAGCGTGTGTGTCACTGTGTGTGAGACCATGTGTGTGGATGTGTGTGACCGTGTGTGTGACTGTGTGTGTGTGTGACTGTGTGTGTGTGACCGTGTGTGCGCGTGTGTATGACCGTGTCTCTGTGTGACCGTGTGTGTGTGACCGTGTCTCTGTGTGTGTATGTGTAAGGTTTTGTTTGTTTTTTACACCCTTGCAACATCAAAGGTCATATCAGAACAGATCCCGACTTGTGACAGTGCGCACTCATGTCAACTTTATAGTGCTGCCCCACTGGGAGCCCAGGCCGCCAGCACCATGACCCAATATTCCACACAGTCACATTATTTTGACATTGTGCTAACCAGTCATTGTCCCATCCTACAAGTATTATTGCTGAGCACCAGGCTAGGTAGCAACAAGTATACATTTTATAAGTCATTAGTTTGACTCGACTGGGATTCGAACTCCCGACCTTCCGCACGGGAAGCCTGCGCTCAACTGATTCAACTACCACGTCTGATGAGTTAGGTAGTGATGTAGTGAGTGGGTGAGGTAGTGAGTGATGTAGTGAGTGAGTGAGTGAGTGAGGTAGTGAGTGAGTGAGGTAGTGATGTAATGAGTGAGTGAGGTAGTGATGTAATGAGTGAGTGAGGTAGTGAGTGAGTGATGTAGTGAGTGAGTGATGTGAGTGAGTGATGTAGTGAGTGAGTGATGTAGTGAGTGAGGTAGTGAGGTAGTAAGGTAGTGAGTGAGTGAATGAGTGAGTGAGTGAGTGAGTGAGTGAGTGAGTGAGTGAGTGAGTGAGTGAGCGAGTGAGTGAGTGTGGTGTGGGTGGTTGTACCGTCGACTGTTGAGCTAACCACAAACCAGCTAGCACGCAGACAGTAGAATGTGAGGGTGGTTGTCCTTTTCGTTAGACATTGTGTTATGTGTTGAGGTGGTTTTTTTTTTTTTTAATGGTAGGTTCTAAGTTTTACAGCCTCACAGGATCTTCCCTTACACATGACACGCATACAGATCGCTGAGTATGACCACATGGCGCTAGTGTTCTTAGTCACCCACGGGGAGTGTTCCCAGTCACTTAAGTAGTGGGTGGGGGGGGGGGGGGGGGGGGGGGGAGATGGCGTTAGTCGATTGGGAGGAGGTGAGAAAGCTCTATAGGTGGGTGGCACAGGGCACCACGTGGAGACGCAAACAGACGCAATGCCCGAGCAGATAGCGCGCGCGCTCCACGTCCGGAAGGTCGCGGGTTCGATCCCCGGCCAAGTCAAACCAAAGACTTACAAAATTGAAAATTGTCACTACTTCGCCTGGTGCTCGGCATTGATAGGTTGATTAACGAATTGTTGCACTCACTCACTCACTCACTCACACAGACACACACACACACACACCATTGAAGTGCTGCCGAACAACAGACAAAATAAATGATGATTTAATGGCTCATAAATTCCGATGCGTAAGCAGTCGCGGTGAATAATTAAATCGAGAAAATGTACCACATTACACTTATTACTATTAGTTTCTCACCAATACCATTTTAAAGACTACTCCACACCCGTAACCTAATTACAGAATTTTTAAGGCACTGAAATCCAATTAATAAATGCTACGAATTTCTAGATGGTACTTATAGATTAATAATAATAATAATAATAATAATAATAATAATAATAATAATATAAGAAATAAGAAGAAGGAATATGAGGATGAAGAGTAGGAGGAAGAGAAGGAGGAAGAGCAGGAGGAAGCGAAGGAGGAAGAGAAGGAGGGAGAGAAGGAGGGAGAGAAGGAGGAAGAGAAGGAGGAAGATAATGAGTTGCTGCTTCTTACTTGGGGAAACATGAATGCGCAACTTTTTAATATTGGATAGTCAACCATCATTAATCCGATCCCTTTTAATCAGGAAAACTCACTATCCACCCCATGTCAATTGTTAACTTCCGCAATTCAACTGCAACAGGTATGACATGGATTTTAGCCATAGAGAATTAAAATAAGAATAAGAGTCAGAGTAATAATAAGAGTAATAATAAGAGTAAATAAGAACAAGAGGGTGTGTGGAGTGTGAATGGACCTTGCCTTACATTGTACTTCGATTTATCGACAGGCCCGGCTATATGGGACGCTGGTCACACTCAGAAGCACTTCTGTGTTATCTTCACGGGATGTGCTCGCCTCTGGTGTCGACAGCTGCAAAGGACCCCCACCACCCCCACCCATAGAACCACCAAGAGGCTGCCACTTCACTGAACCAGCTAGTTACTTACAGGCTGCCAGTCACTCCCTGCCAGTTTCACACTGTCAGGCCTGGTCACTCCCTGCTAGTTACATGCTGTCAGTTACTGACTGTCACTCCCTGACAGATACTGGCTGTCACTCCCTGCCTGTTACAGACTGTCACTCCCTGCTAGTTACATACTGTCACTCCATGCTAGTTACAGGCTGTCACTCCCTGTCAGTTACAGACTGTCACTCCCTGCCAGTCACATACTGTCACTCCCTGCTAGTTACAGGCTGTCACTCCCTGTCAGTTACTGACTGTCACTCCCTGACAGATACTGACTGTCACTCCATGTCAGTTACAGACTGTCACTCCCTGCCAGTCACATACTGTCAATCCCTGCTAGTTACAGGCTGTCACTCCCTGACAGATACTGGCTGTCACTCCCTGTCAGTTACAGACTGTCACTCCCTGCCAGTCACATACTGTCACTCCCTGCCAGTTACTGCCAGTCACTCCCTCCCAGTTACAGACTGTCACTCCCTGCCAGTCACATACTGTCACTCCCTGCTAGTTACAAGCTGTCACTCCCTGTCAGTTACTGACTGTCACTCCCTGACAGATACTGACTGTCACTCCATGTCAGTTACAGACTGTCACTCCCTGCCAGTCACATACTGTCACTCCCTGCTAGTTACAGGCTGTCACTCCCTGACAGATACTGGCTGTCACTCCCTGTCAGTTACAGACTGTCACTCCCTGCCAGTCACTCCCTGCCAGTTACTGCCAGTCACTCCCTCCCAGTTACAGACTGTCACTCCCTGCCAGTCACATACTGTCACTCCCTGCTAGTTACAAGCTGTCACTCCCTGTCAGTTACTGACTGTCACTCCCTGACAGGCACATACTGTCACTCCCTGCCAGTCACATCGTCAGTTACAGGCTGTCACCCCTGTCAGTTACTGACTCTCACTCCCTGCCAGTTACAGACTGTCACTCCCTGCCAGTTACAGGCTGTCAATCCTTGTCAATTACTGATGGTCACTCCCTGTCAGTTACAGGTTGTCATCCCCTGCTTGTTACAGACTGTCACTCCCTGTCAGTTACATGCTGTCACCCCTGTCAGTTACATGATGTCACCCATGTCAGTTACAGGCTGTCATCCCCTGCTAGTTACATATTGTCACCCCTTGCCAGTTACTGATTGTCACTCCCTGCCAGTTACAAGATGTCACTCCCTGTCAGTTACAAGATGTCACTCCCTGTCAGTTACAAGATGTCACTCCCTGTCAGTTACACAGTCACTCCCTGCCAGTTACAAGATGTCACTCCCTGTCAGTTACAAGATGTCATTCCCTGTCAGTTACAAGATGTCACTCCCTGTCGGTTACAGACTGTCACCCCCACCAGTTTCATACAACCACTACCCACCACCTTCAGGTTCTCACTCCTTGCCACATTCAGGCTGCCACTCCCAACCACCTTCAGGTTCTCACTCCTTGCCACAGTCAGGCTGCCACTCCCTGTCAGCTTCACACGAGGCACTTTGCACAAGACACAAAGGGTCGAGGTTTACCACTGACACGCTGTCACAGACTCACATTCCTTCAGCAAGTGGTGTTATTTTGAGGACCCCTCCTACTCGCAGGCGGCTCAACTGTACACAGGTTGAGTTATACAGTGTTAAGGGGCCATGCCGAAAATACGCCATGGTGAAAGGGTGGTTGGGTGACTGTACAAACCACTTCGCGGGTAATTAGAAGAAGAAAAAGTTTGTTTTATTTGAAGATGCCTCTAGAGCACATTGATTTTTATCATCAGCTATTGGACATCAAACATATGGTCATTCTGAAATCTGCTGCCTCCACATAGGCTATTCTTTCCAATAAGCAGAAAGGGGTCTTTTATATGCACTTTCCCACAGACAGGACATCACATACCACAGACGTTGATGGACCAGTTGTGGACCACTGGTTGGAACGGAAAATAGACCATACTACAAATGTGTCCACTGAGCAGGATCGATCGTATGACCTAGACCTTCACAGTTAGACAACGGGTAATTAGCCTTTGGATGATTAATATGTAGGGATTAAATGTTTTAAAGCCAGCATTTGCTCGCAATGAAATATTACCGCTTACCTAGATCAGGGATGGATGTGATTGGTCATCAGCAAAAAAGTCTGAAAGTCAGGCTGTGGGTTTGAGGCCACACAGGTTTGGCCAATAAGAATCAACCTTATGAAAGAAGGTTTTCAAGGATAGCCATCTCACTTAAATAGTCAACAACTGAATTGAAATGAACAGCAGCCTTGTACAAAGCCAGTATCACAGGCAAAACAACTGGCTTCCCGGGTGCAAGTCATGTCCTTCCTCCCCCCTAATATAACACAAAATATTGTTATCGTCAGATCTGCACAAATCATAAAAATGGCCAATTTCATTATTAAAAACTCGGAAAACTGTGAATCTGAGAGAACATCTTTGACAGATAGACCAATAGACGGAACACATATATATATAGATGTGATCGCCATTTTGTTTTGACGAGTGTGGCATAGGTAAACTAACGTTGAATCCGACCAATCATATTTGCATGGTGTTAATTAATACCCGAACAAGTTGTCTGGCTGGAAAGTTGGCAGAAAACTGCCTGCCTATTTCACTACCCGACTAACTGAACACTTGTTCGCTGTTTATTACATCTTTCGCAATTACTTGACCACTAGTTTCCACCAAATAGATTTGCTACACTCGGTATGAGTATGACATGTATAGCCTGTTTGAGGTTTACCCCGAACAGCCTATTTGATCTCTATCTCCAGGCGCTACTGGAAGAAATGCTGATCACAGCAAAATATAACATCTATCTATACTGGCCGAAAGCCACCTTTTGTGATGCGGATATCGACAACAAAAATGTTAATTATAGGGGACCCATCAACCCCCGCAAGCACGCACGCACGCAGCATGCGCATATATACGCATTCTCGTTACATGTAATTTGGACCACACACACAAAACAACACCAACAAGTTGGACAAATGACCCACCCACAGCCACCCGGACACCAACGTTCTGTCGCGACCTGCCACGAACGCGCATGCCTGTGGTCGGCGCGCCACCTCGCGCCGTTGGGGGCAACTAGTCACATACTGCAGATATATATATATAATATATACACTATATAATTTATTATGTGGATGTAAATAACAGCAGCCCCTTAATGTTTCTCTCTAACCACCTTAACTTCCATGTTATTCACTGCAGAGTTGGCATTCTCTCCTCCCTGCCTCCTCTACACCATGGGCCAACTGTCACTCTGCTCACTTTCAAAAGGTACAGGAAGGAGAACAGATAATAATCAATTATACTATATACTGAAAGTAATTCCCTTCCATGCCTTTATGTTCACACACATACCCACAAACACATTATACATTTGGACAATTTATTCTCCTCATTCCACTGTGCCCTGCCCGATCCTGGTAATACCATGGTAATACCAGGACCAGCAGTGGAATGAGGAAGACCAGTCGTCTATGACTGAAATTTCCCCTGCTTAAACAACTAATGGACCAACAAATAAAAAATAAAAATAAAAATACCAAGCACCAGGTTTGGTAGTGATACGCATAAATGCTTAATAATTAGATTGACTCGGCCAAGTTTATCGTCTAGTTCTTACTTGGCAAAAAAATTATAAAGTGTCAGCGAGGCTTATATAATATATATATATATGTATCTATGCGTGAATCATTCTGAACACATACGGCAATAACTTACATTTATTATGACTAGCTCCTGTCAAGGCCTGCAGAGCAATGCTATTATATATAACATATGTCATATATAACCTGTTATGTTAATATAAATTAAAGGCATGCCATTTAGCTCATTCAAATTAATGCCCCTTAAACGACCACGAGCTAATGAATAGCTAATGAATGCTAATCTGTCAGTTGCGCTAAACTTGATGAGATTTTGCCATTTTATTAATGTGGCATAGTCCGATGATAAAAGCATCAAATTTTCAAAAAACAAATCTAGATTTGACCTACATATCTAACTTAGACAATGACACACTTATTAACTATTTATTGCTGCATAGATGTCTGTTGTTGTTTTACATCCTAGCAACATCTAAGGTCATATCAGGATGGGTACCAGACTTGTGACAGTGCGCACTCATGGCAACTTTATAGTGCTGTCCCACTGGGAAACCAGGCCACCAGCACCATGACCTGGTATCCCACTCAGTCACAGCACACCAGTCCTTGCCCTGTCCTAATAATGCAGAGTGCCTGGCTAGGAAGCGACAAGTATCAATTTTTAAGTCATTGGTTTGACTCGACCAGGGTTCGACCCCACGACCTCCCAGCAAGGGAGACAGACACTCTAACTCATTCGGCCATCCCGTCTGCTGCATAGAAGGACATATATATATATATATATACTAAGTCAATTTAATGGAACCTAGTACTGCTGAAGCCTATACGGTCAGAGTTTTGACAAGCACGTCAACATTAATTTGGCATGTTCCCAATTCAAATATCTCCTAACTTAGTCATTTTAGAGCAAAGTTAGTTCAAACTAGAGTAAGGAAGGGTATAATGATCAACCTAATATGTTTATCTAAGAAAATGATGGAAATTCAAACCAGGGATGAAGTGGTCTCCGACAGAAAATGCGGAAATCAGGCCAAGACCTTGGTGCCAAAGGCAAATTTCCCCGAAAACGCAGATCCCCCCCCCCCCCCTCCCCGCGCCCCCCATAGGATTAGCATTGTCAGGGAATCGCAGAAAAATGCAGAAAGTCAGATTTCAACTGTCCTTATTCTGACTATATTATCACCCATATCTCCTGGGAAACAACGAGTTAGAACAGGTAGACAACTGCCGATATCTGGGAGTGGACCTGGACAGGCACTTAAACTATGACCGTTGCATAACAAACACTATCAAAAAAGCAAACCATAAAATATGGCTACTGGCAAAACTAAGGTACTACATGACTGAAAGCATGGCAATCAAAATATATAAAGGAATGATCCTTCCCTACTTCGACTACGTGATGTAGTATACAGGTGGGGGTGGGGGTGGGGGGGGGGGGGAAGTACCAAACTACTCAACAAACTACAAGTGATGCAAAATAAAGCCCTTAAAACATGCCTCCAAGTACACAAAAGATATCCCACGATAGAACTACACAAAAAATGCAAAGCAACACTATTAACAAGCAGAAGAGAAACGCACCTGAAAATACTAGCACACCACTACACCACAAAACCGAATTACACAGTAGCACCCCCACAGGGACACTAGACACATGGCGGCCCCAATACTCCTAATGGAAAGAAGCAACATGAAAATACATGAGAGGAGTGTATTAACCATGGCAGCACATGCTTGGAATAAACAAAATGTAAAAGTATGGGCAATCCGTAACCCTGACCACTACAAAAAATTGCTAAAGAAAACAATTACTTACTGACACAACAAAACTGCACCTGCCCCTGAGCGCCGTCAATGCTTGCTGTGTACTGGCACAGAAAGCAAAAGACAGGCCAGGAAAAGTGGTAGGCACTAAACAGAAAAAATAGGAAAATTAGCCCTACTAAGTATTAAGGAAATCAGGAAAGCTATCACCACATGGCGCAGTCCGCCTGGGTATGTATAATGGCACAAACCAACACAGAAGTGGACAGGCCACGGTCATGCAACTGATCCACCCTGAAATACAAAATGACTAGGCAAACAACACAGCCATCCCGCCTGGCCGCAGTGCTAAAGGGTCCGAGTGTGTTCTAGCACACAAGTGCACTTTCTAAGGACAGGGTTTAGATGAAAGGATGCTGTAACAAATAACAACAAATCTGAATGGAACGGGATCCTCTCCCGCCAGCCTGCATGTCACCCAAGTAGATGTACATAGTAGGCTAAGGTATCATAACTCAGACTAGACAAAAAAACTGGAAAATTACAAAAAAACTAACATAGGCTATTACTAACAACCAAAATTGCAGAAGGCTGACCCGAGCAGACACAGGTAAACACTCCTGGGCAAAGGACCAGATCAAGACAGCACCACAGCTGTCCAGCGTTGAAAACAAGCACCCTGACAGGAGCTTATACGTCATGGGCAGAGTAAATACCTCGTCAATAAAAAAAAAATTTAAAACAAAAACAAACCTTTGTTGCTTGGATTTGATGTTCTGGAAACATCTAGTGATTCAAACGGAATTTGGACAAATCAATCGCTGTCCTATATCATATATATAATATATTTTTTGTTCAATGTTCATCAGTAAATATACACACACAAAACCGCTGAATTCCGCGAAATCGCGGAGATCTTTCATCCCTGTCAAAACCATTGAGCTATGCCTATGCAACTTAATATTTCCCAGTGTCATAACGAGGCTACAGAACTGACAGCTGTGGCCATTCATGCCACACAAGCCGAGAGGCTGACGCCTGTATGTGGCCGCCATTTTGTTTTGCCAAGTGTGGCATAGGTGAATTGACGCTGAGTCACTAGTTGACCCTTTCCGCAGAGCATGCTGCACAGTCAGCTGCTGCACACACCATTAGTTGTTGACACAGCCAGCAGACGTGGTTGGAAATCGTTTATAACAATGTCAATTCTGCCACAGCAATCAGAGGGCAGGTTGGCGGTGGAAATCCTTTATAAGACCTTTTCCACAGAGTGCTGCTGCGATGGTGGTGGAAATCCTTTATAAGACCCTTTCCACTGAGCATGTTGTATAGTGAATTGCTATCAATGATGTTAATACTGCAACCGCCATCGTTCGAAATAAGGCTGGAGAGATCTGGGTGCAAAATCATCTGTGGTATCCCAATGACTTTCGTGGTTAAGGGATGATGATGATGATGGTGGTGATGATGATGATGATGAATCAACACGCTAACAACAAGCCACTAGCTACTCACACTAAATGAAAACAGTAACACAATGTTAACATTAAAAACTGCAGCTGACAAGGTTACACTACACTCAATACCAATCAATCGAACGTAATGCTGGATGATCCAACCAACACTCATTTCATTGATCGCCCCTACATTCCCATATAGAACAAAAATAGCTGAGCTCGGTGTGACGGTCTCAGCCCTTAATCCTAATACTAAATATAATATATATAAAATTAGACAGAGAGACAGACATAGATATATATTATAGAGAGAGAGAGAGAGAGAGAGAGAGAGAGAGAGAGAGAGAGAGAGAGAGAGAGAGGGACAGAGACAGAGAGAGAGAGATAGAGAGATTCGTAAATGAGAGATCCGTAAATGTTAATAAAGTCATGTAAAAGGTGGGGTGGCATGAGAATAACGCAGGAGAACAATGACATACCATATCGCTCTAGCGCCTGTCACACCATACCGGACTGAGTACCGGACACCACCGAACAAAGAATTGTCTAGTCCGGTGCTCTCCAGTGACAAAAAGTATCGAAATGTACCGAAATGGAGCGTAATTGGGTCAATTGCCACCGGGCGACCGGACAAGTACCGTACATGTACCGGACACATAACGGATGGGCACCGGAAATGTACCGGACGGGTACAGGACATGTATGGATGGGTACCTGACACCAACCGGTCACGTCAGTCCGGCGGTGTCCAGTAGAAGTTTTGTGCATGTTCGAAACTTGTACCGGACATTGCCGTATTTCACCGGACAGTGTCCGGTACCCCAGTCTGGTAAGGTGTGACTGGGCCTTCATGCACATGGATCCAGAACCAGTGAAGTAGCAGGATGAGATCTTTATCTGGTATAATATACAACCGTGGGTGTGTGGGATGGAAAGGGGGGGGGGGGTGAGAGGCATCAGGCAACATGATAATCGAACCAACTCCACATGCCAGTCAGCTGTGTGGGGGAGGTGGTATACACATACACATACACATACACATACACATACACATACACATACACACACACACACACCGGTATTCTATCTAATTAAAAATATTTGCTAGGACAATTTCGGTGCAATCCACATCAGAAACAGATGCATGGCAATAACCCAACCAAGTTTGGTCGTTTGGTCATCAGGAGGCAGGTGGTTATAGGTGCAAGGTGAGTCGAACGTACAGGGTCTACGGTGACGGATAAGCCTGGGAGTGGCACCAACCCCAAGTTCCGGTGCGTAAGATGAAGCTGTGACTCAGCGTGCTGGGTCTCGGCTTCAATCCTTCCTGAGGGACCAGCGGAACGAGGAATGCCAGCGTCGCACATTCTAAATACTCCCCTTTGAAAACTGGTTTGAACATACAGTAAAACCTCTCTAAATCGACCGACCTTGGGACCGACTTTAAATGGTCCATTTAGGGAGGTGGTCCATTTAGGGAGTTAGAATATGGTTACAATAGTATTGTTGGGGCCCAAATAAAGCGATCGATATATAGGGGAGTGGTCGATCTGTGGAGGTGGTCGGTTAGAGAGGTTTTACTGTACTTTGAAAATATTACTGTAGTGCCCGCGTTGAAAAACACCCTAGCAAGCAAATTGCATTTTGCAAGGCAGGGGATTGTTTATTGGAGGTCTTGCATCGTAGCAACATTTACTTCCATACTCAACACGCCGGTCTATCTAGCCAAATGTCGTCTGCCTGACTCGTATAGGGACGGGGCTGTTCAAAAATCACTTTGTTCGATTATCACCGCATGGAGGTCAAAGGTCAGTGCCCGGAGAGTGACCGTGCATTTATAACCAGCGAAACGCCATTATTGAGTTGACACTGGGTGCGGTGTCCGAATCGGTAGATCGCAGGGCTCTCGTGCGGAAGATCGGGAGTTCCCGTTAGAGTCAAACCAATGACGTACAAAATTTATACTTGTCGGTTCCGAGCTTGGCACTCGACATTAATAGGATAGGGCAAGGACTAGTTAAGTCAGTGTCCAGATAATGTGAGTGAGTGGGATATCGGGTCATGTCGTTGGCAGCCTGATTTCCCAGTGGGGCATCACTATAAAGTTGCCATGAGTGTGCACTGTCACAAGTCGGTACCCATCCTGATATGACCTTAGATGTTGGCAGGGTGTAAAACCCCAACAGCCAACCAATCATCGGGTTGACCGCACGGAATGGCCGAATCGGTTAAGAGCACTGGCTAGGTTCCTCGTGGGTTCTAACCTCGGTCGAGTCAAACCAATGACTTCGAAAATTGATACTTATACTTGTCGCTACCTAGCCTGGCACTCTATGTTAATAGGATAGGTACAGTGACTGGTTTGCTCAGTATCACTATCAGGATAATGTGACTGTGTGGGATATCGGGTCATGATGCCAGTGGCCCAGTCTTCCAGTGGGGCAGCATTATAAAGTCGCCATGAGTGCACATTGTTACAAGTCAGTCCAATCCAAGAAACAAGCACACATCTCTTCATAAGTTGAGATTTTGTCCCAATTGATTCTGATTACATTTACTTGTGTGTTAATTAGTGGTGGGACGATCATGACATTGACTAAATGAAAGTTGATTGTGTTACGTCAATTCGAGTACTTATTTGCAGAAAGCAAATATTGATTTTTGTTGATACATCAGATTAAATTTTAAGCATTTAGAAATTACAAAGGTTGCCATTTCAAATTGAAAAGAAATACATATATATTATATGCATATATACAACATAGACATACATTTAATAGAACTTTCAATCTATGATGAACTAATTATCAATCAACATTCACCACAGTTCATGTGCACGTTGTCTACAAAAGTGCATATTTGTCCAAACCGATTATTAATCAACCATCGATCGGTTTGCTCAAACCGATGATTGATTATGAAGGGGCAACCGACTCCATCACTAGTGTCAATAACAGGTATGTGCATGTTTCAGCAGGGTTTATACCATTACCGTAGAGATAACAATGATATTTTGTTTAACCCCCCCAAAAAACACCATATCACAAACATCAGGGGAAACCAGCCATGCTCTTATCTTACAAATGGTCCCCCCCCCCCCACCTCCACCAAAGACCCTATAATACTAAGACGGCTCACTCCCTATCTCTCCCATGATAATGTAAATTCTGCAGTGACACCATGTGGTGGGTTTGATCAGCCCGGCTGCTGGTTGGTGTTTCACATGTAAATACATACAATTATATTATACATGAGATAGGTAAGTATGAATACACATCAATATGAAATTGTTATGAACAAATACACATCATCATCATCATTGCCATCATCACACATCTTTCACATTCATATATACATTTATACATATAATATAGCAACTGTTTAACCAAGAGAACAGCCAGCGCACCAAGTGGTGGGTTTGATCATTTTGATTACACAGTACAGGCTGAGTGAGCCGTCTTAGTATTATAGGGTCTTTGCCTCCACCCATACTGGGAGAACACAATGCAACACACAGAATACACAACCCAACCACACCCACGTGGAAGTTGTTCAGGTGCCAGCTTGTAGATCTGGGCCTTGTAAGGCGTTGTACATATATACTGAAGTTGTGGCGCAAAGTGTCATGTGAGTATAATCCTACAGACCACACCTCCACTACACACACTTAGTGGAAGGGATGGGTCAGGGTGCCCACTTTCTGTGTGGGAGGTAGGTTTGGTTTGTTGTTTTAAATCCTAGCAACATCTAAGGGCACAGCAGGACGGGGACTGACTTGTGAGAATGCGCACACCTGCTGACTTTATAGTGCTGCCCTACTGGAAGACCCGGCCACCAGCACCCTGACATGATATCCCACACAGTCACATTATCCTGACATTGTGCCAACTAGTCCTTGTCCTATCCTATTAACGCTGAGTGCCAGGCTAGGCAGCGACATGTATCAATTTTATACGTCATTAAGTTAACTTGGCTGTGATTCGAACTGCCAACCTTCAGCACGAGTAGCCTGTGCTCTACGGATTCAACCACTGCGTCCGGTTGCGGGGGGGGGGGGGGGGGGGGGGGGGGAAATACGTCAATGTCCGGTTTATATACGGTAGGCATCCAGCGTTTACGGTCTCTTTCCGGTGGTGTACGGTGGCAAGTTTTGAACATGCACAAAACTTGTACCGGACACCACCGGACTGACGTGTACGGTTGAAGTCTGTTTAGTCCGGTTCATGTCCAGTACCCATCCATTACGTCTCCGGTTTGCTTCCTGAATAGTCCGTTGATGGTGTTGAGGGAATTCGGTCTGTCGGCTTAAAAAAAAATAATGTTTGGGGCATGTCCGTGAACAGTCCGGCACGTGTCCGGTTGATGTTCGGTCCGTCCATTTGACATTCGGTTGTCGTCCGGTGGCTATTCGTTAATCTACGTTCCTTGTCCGTTTAGCATTCGTTTCGTCTGGTGGCCTTTGACCCGATAGCGCAACATTTCGACACATTTCGGTACATTTTGATATCGAACACCACCGGACAAACAAATTCTTTGTCCGGTTATGTCTGTTGCTAAATCTGTTAAGGTGTGACAGGCACTTAACACTCAGTGTTACTAAGAGTGAAAGGTTTTTAAGTACTCCGCGCTGCCGGACTGGTCAGGGTCAACTCGAGGTCATTGCAAGGTTCAAGGTCAACGTGAGAAGTCATCTGGGGTCCGTCACAGATTGGGAGGTACGATTGGGTTTCCTTATAAATAAGACACAGCACGCACACGCACACGCTGAACAAGTCAAGTTCACCGAACCCAAAATATTAAAGTTGCATACCCAGATGCTTTTGAATTTCTGTCGTTTTCTGAGATAAAATATATTAGGTTGATCGGTATAATTTACGTTGCTTTAGTTTGAAGTAACTTTTCTTTATAATGACTAACTTCCGAATTGTTTCAAGGGTAAACATGCAAAGTAGATTTTGGTATGACTGTCAAAACTCTGATCCCATAGGCTTCTGCAGCGACAGGTTCTATTAAATTGACTCGGTACTCCCCTCTGTGTAGCAACAAATGTTTAATATGTGCACCGTTATCCAAGTTAGATATGTAGAATCAAAGCTAGATAATTGTTAAGCTTTCTGTGTACTATGCAGCTTTAAATTAGTTTAATATGTGCACCGGTATCAAAGTTAGATATGTAGAATCAAAGCTAGATAATTTTTAAGCATTTATTGTACTATGCAGCTTTAAATTAGTTTAATAAGTGCACCGGTATCCAAGTTAGATATGTAGAATCAAAGCTAGATCATTGTTAGGCTTTCAGCGTACTATGCAGCTTTAAATTAGTATAATATGTGCACCGGTATCCAAGTTAGATATGTAGAATCAAAGCTAGATCATTGTTAGGCTTTCAGCGTACTATGCAGCTTTAAATTAGTATAATATGTGCACCGGTATCCAAGTTAGATATGTAGAATCAAAGCTAGATAATTGTTAAGCTTTCAGCGTACTATGCAGCTTTAAATTAGTTTAATATGTGAACCAGTATCCAAGTTTAATATGTGCACCAGTATCCAAGTTAGATAAGTAGAATCAAAGCTAGATAATTGTTAAGCTTTCTGTGTACTATGCAGCTTTATATTAGTTTAATATGTGCATCGGTATCCAAGTTAGATATGTAGAATCAAAGCTAGATAATTGTTAAGCTTTCTGTGTACTATGCAGCTTTATATTAGTTTAATATGTGCACCGTTATCCAAGTTAGATATGTAGAATCAAAGCTAGATAATTGTTAAGCTTTCTGCGTACTATGCAGCTTTAAATTAGTTTAATAAGTGCACCAGTATCCAAGTTAGATATGTAGAATCAAAGCTAGATAATTGTTAAGCTTTCAGCATAGTATGCAGCTTTAAATTAATTTAATAAATGCACCCGTATCCAAGTTAGATATGTAGAATCAAAGCTAGATAATTGTTAAGCTTTCAGCATTAGTTTAATAAATGCACCCGTATCTAAGTTGGATATGTAGGTTCAAACTTAGATATGTGTTTTGCGTTTGCAAAATTAATGCTTTTATCGGACTATCAGACTATGCAACTATAATATTTAATAACAGTGGTCTGTGTTTTCAGGACAGGAATTAGTACCAACAGTATATATAATCTATCACATTGCACTGGAAATTCTTGTTGATTATAAAGTCTAAAAGAAGAATATATCATGTGCCAAAGCTTTGCATTTAAACACACACACACGCGGAATTAAAACCCCGTCTTCGTCATGTATTCTCAACATATAATTTGTATATTTTGTGGTCATGTCAAAAACATGATACATGATAGACCACTGAAATATTTGCCAGCGACATTGCTTATATGGCGCGACCGAACACTGTAGCCGAATCGGTAGAGCGCAGGCTTCCTGTGCGGTGCGGAAGGTCGGTAGTTCGAATCCCAGGCGAGTCAAACCAATGCCGTGTCACTACCTAGCCTGCACTCGGCATTAATAGGATAGGAGAAGGACTGGTTAGAACCATATCAGGATAATGTGACTGTGTGGGATACTGCGTCATTGTGCCGACGGCCTGGTCTCCCAGTGGGGCAGCACTATAAAGTCGCCATGGTTTGGTTGGTTGTTGGCGTTTTGCGTCCTTGCAACATTTAAGGTCATATCCGAACGGGCACCGACTTGTGACAGTCATGGCTATTGTCACAAATCGGGACCCGTCCAGATATGACCCAGGATGTTGCTAGGGCGCAAAACAACAAAACCAAACAAGCTTACGTGGCGGATTTTACTGTCGTTCCATTCTATTGTCTATTGGGTTCAATAGTACACACCCGATGTAACATGCTTCGGCTGGATCAGATTGCTGACTAGATGGAGTGGTTAACGTGAAGGAGGGCGGGAGCCGCGCAGTGTGGTGTGGAGTAGGGCTGGCGGATGTGGGTGCTGACCGGCAGGTGCCAGCCGGGTGTCCGGGTTCGATGACCCACTGACCTAGTTACCTTATAACCCCGGGTCAGATCTGTACACCGGTGTAACGATTTCAACTTCCCCCCTTCCCAAGTTCCCCCCCGGGAATCTGAAAACGTTTTTAACTTCCCTCCAGGGAAATTTAAAAACGTTTTCAGATTCCTGGGGGGGAACTTAAAAACAGTTTTCAGATTCCTCCCCCTATTTTCAAATTCCCCCCTCCGGGAATTTAAAATTGTTTAAAAAACTTTAAAAAACGTTTTAAATGTCAGACCTATAATTTTTTTTTCTTAACCATCTTGGAGACTTTTTGTGTCATTTTTGGTTAAATATGTTTTATTGTACTAGTAATAATTTCCATTATGCTATTCTCTGTATATTATAATATTTGTCATGAAAAATAACAAAAAATAACAAAAATAAAGAAAATTCCCCCAAAATGGGGGGGAGGGAAAGTTAAAACGAGGGAGGGAATTTGAAAACGTTTTCAAATTCCCCTGGGAGGAATTTGAAAACGTTTTCAAGTTCCCGGGGGGAACTTGAATATGGGGGAATTTGAAATCTTTACACCGGTGTGCACAGAGTAAGAGCGATTACAGTCACATGGGGAGGGGAGGGGAGGTGAGGGGAGGGAAGGGAAGGGAAGGGAAGGGAAGGGAAGGGAAGGGAAGGGGAGGGGAGGGGAGTAACCATTGCTACAAGTTGACAAGCTTATATGAGGAACTAGAAGGTAATTGTCCTAATAGCAATACCGCATATGGGGAAATCCTCCAATGCCTGTGTGTTTTCTATAGTCGAAGTCGTGTTAATAATAATAATAATAAAATAATAATAATAATAACAATAACAACAAGAATAAACTAAATTAAAATATAAATGTGCTTATATGAAGCTGACACGGAAACCGCAAAACTCAGGATTAGGTCTACTGCAGAGTCAAGTTTATAGGGGAGGACTTACGGTAGGTGACAAAAAGTGAATCGTTCTTTTTATAGAACTCACCACCAGATTAACCCGATACAAAACCCACACCAAAAGCCCCCCCCCCCCCCCCACACACAACTAGCAGTCAATGAATAAGCAAGCACCCCCCCCCCCCCGAGAAAAAATAGTAGAAAAGGGGGGAATGGTGGTTCTGGTCTGCTTCCTGTTGGAAGAACAGTTCACTCACACATTCCAAACATCACAAAGGTTATCGATACATTATAAGGTTATATTGATACACCATTTTCCTGAACACTTTACTCTGGGAGGGGCAGTCACAATTGCCAACATTCAATTTCAACATATAACCACGTGCTTCTTGATAGGGTTCTTGCCCTACATTAATTCCCGAATTTAGCTGCAAAATGAAATTATGCTAACAAATGTTCTACATTAAATACAGCGCCACTTCCTCTATGTATGTATGTATGTATGTATGTATGTATGTATGTATGTATGTATGTATGTATGTATGTATGTATGTATGTATGTATGTATGTATGTATGTATGTATGTATGTACGTATGTATGTACGGATGGATGTATGGATGTACGTATGGATGGATGTATGGATGTACACAGTGTTTCTCACCCCGCCCCAAACATGGTTGACTAGGAGCCTGATTAGGGACGACTTTATAGTGCTGCCCCACTACCGGGCCGCCCGTAGTACCGTTACCCCTCCCCCCATGACACAATCGACCACTCCGCTATATTGATCGCTTTATTTGGGTCCCAACAATACCATTGTAAGGATATTCTAGCCCTCTAAACCGACCACCTCCCTAAATGGACCACTTAAAGTCGGTCCCGTGGTCGGTCGATTTAGAGAGGTTTTACTGTATATATATAATAGACCCAGAAAGAGGCGCACGCACAAGCACACGCACGCGCACACACAGTAAAAAAAACATGCATGTACATTTCAGTCCGGCTCCCAGGTGTACAATCCCCACACAATTCATTGCCGCTCTATTAAGTCCACACCCAGGCTTCCCGATCCACTTGAAGCAACCTGCTGCGTGCCCACCTGTGCATGTACATTTCACCTGGGGAGGGGAGTGCAACTTACTACATTATACATATTTACTTACCCTTCAATTGGATGTATACGTTGAAACAGACGGCAGGATGAAATGACTGCACAACGACATACAATCTGAACAACAGCTGCACTCCACCCTGTTAATTTTGATGGTGGTGGGAGGGGGTGAACGGGTGCTACCCTCCACCCACCCACCCCTCCACCCACCCACACCCACACCCGAGGGTGACAGGTTAACTTCACTGAGAGACCCTGCACTTGTACTACATTCCTAACTGACACCATGTCAGGACAGGTCAGTCACTGGTCAGAAACTACAGTACAGGTAAGACCAGCTTAACCCCCCCCCCCCCCCACCCCCCACACTTCCCACCCTCTTCCGCTCCACCAGGGCTTACTTACTCCCAGGTACTATAAAGGTTCCAGGGATAGAACCCCACCCCCACCCCACTCTACCCCCACCCTCAGTAATAATTGCATACCAACGTTTTGGCTCGAAATAACTCTGTTGTCATACTGCCAGTCCCCCTGCATCACATTAAACTTTTGACCCCGTGACCGGAATTAATTTGCACACGGCAAAACATTGTGGTAATTCACCATCATACATACAATATTTGCATATATATTATACAATATAAAATAATATATACATATAGATGCAAATATAGATATTTACATATATATATACACATGTATCCTTTATAAACAAATACAGTAAAACCTCTCTATACCGACCCATCTACAGATCGACCACTCCCCTATATCGATCGCTTTTTTGGGTCCAAACAATATCATTGTAAGGATATTCCTACTCTCTAAACCGACCACCTCCCTAAATAGACCACTTCAGGTCGATTTAGAGAGGTTTTACTGTATATGCATACATACACATAATATTCTTCCTATTGCAGATGCAGATATTTTATTAGCTACATAAAGTTGTAGCAGTGCAGTCTGTGACGGCTTTAGAGTGCTGCCTCAATAAGACCTGAGAAAATTGTCGATAATGACTACAAAAGTGGGACGGGAAGTTGGCAAGGATTTACAACACTTTGCGGAAGTGATGGATTGGCACCAGCACGGTGTCGCCCACATGTGGCACCAGGCTCGTTAGAAGTAATGACCACAGGGGCGCCAGGACATACACCCACAACCCCACTCTATAGCTGTATTCACACGGGCGAGTTAAAACGCCTCACGCAAAACTACTTGCGTAGTTCGACTCAGATTTGCCATGTGAATGCACGGCTGAGGCGCTTTAGGGCTGAATCGATTCATATAAATCGTTTAATGTAAAACACTTACCAAGGTGGTCTACAGGAACCGATCTACGCTGAAACGTTTTATTTATGACATCACACACATGCACAGTCGAGGGAAACGTGACAGTCGAGACCTGAGTGTGTTGACTTTCCGGTAAATTTGCTTTATGAACCTGCTAGAGGTGCATCTATATTTTTTTCATCATTTATTTTGAGGGTTTCACTGCCCAGCAGAAGTTTTGACTGTTCCAAACCAATACGATTCAGTCCATACATATCTAGGTTGAACCCACACTCTCTCGACCGACGTCAATGAACCCAAACTGGCACTGGTTAGCCTGGACTTGCTCATGCGCAGATATCCACTTCCGCCTTAAACCGATTCAAAGCACTGCCCGTGTGAATGCGACACACTTTGAAACTCAGCCCGTGTGAATGCGCACATAGATCGCTTAATATAAATCGCCTTCTGTAGATCGCTTTAGATTTTGCCCGTGTGAATACAGCTTAAATGCACATGTCCTTATATATACTTGTGTGGTGGGATTGTATCGTACAAGTTAACCACCACAACACTACATGCACAGGTCAGGGTTCCTGCACATATCAGCCAATCACATTTAAGACCTTTTCAAAACTTTTTAATACCAATTTTCATACAATTTAAGACCTATTTCGCGGCAAATGTAACATACATATTTAATTAAATATTAACAGAAATGAGGGAGGACATTTCTTGAAGATTTATACTGCCTATCATGGATAAGCTTGAATAGGCTTGTTTTCACCATTATACAGCCTACACTTTTACCGACCCAAGGGATTTTTAACCTCCCACACCACATAGACATGGTATGAGAGCAACTGGCCTTTGATGACGCTGTAAGTTATACACAGCGGTGGAAATCCAAATTGGCAGAGGTGGGGGCATGGGGAATCGAACCACTGACCTTCAGATTAGGAGTCCGACCTAGAAAAAAGTCAGACACTCTAACCACTCCGCCACAGAGAACACCACTACATGCAATCTATGGATATTACAGCTACACAGAGATTTGTGCTTTGTGAAGATAGCTGGTAAAACATGCTAAAAAAATATTATAGTGGCCAAATTATTCCTTTTAAAGACCTTTCACAGAAAAGTTACCATATTTAAGACTTTTCAAGGCCTTGAAAATGGACTAACAAATTTAAGACTTTTGAAGAATCCGCGGGAACCCTGCAGGTACTTACGTCGGTTTCTTGTTGTTTTACGTAATAGCAACATCTATGGTCATATCAGGACGGGTACTGACTTGTGACAGGGCGCACTCATGGCGACTTTATAGTGCTGTCCCACTGGGAGACCAGCCCACCAGCACCATGACCTGATATCCCACTCAGTCACATTATCCTGACACTGAGCCAACCAGTCCTTGCCCTATCCTAATAATGCCGAGCACCTGGCTAGGAAGCGACAGGTATACATTTTTAAGTCATTGGTTTGACTGAACCATGGTTCGAACCCATGAGCCCATGGGTTTGGATCCCCCGATCTCCCAAAACAGGAGACGGACACCACCGCATTGCTATACATGTACAGGTAATTATATACTTGTATGGCGGGAATGTATTGCACAAGTTTACTACCGTCACTTTATATGTTCAGGTACTTATATACTCATAATGGTATGGTATAGTGCTCACCACGGCATCGCTATATGTACAGGTACTTATATACATGTGTGACAGGATTGTATCGCACAAGTTTACCACCGCAACTTTATATGCACAGGTGTTTATAAACTCATAGGATGGTACAGTACTCACCACTGCATCGCTAGATGTAGATGTACTTATATACTTATGCTGCAGTCACACTACGACGCTTCTCTCCAACACACATCGACGTGTGTCACTTTTTGGCGAGATGTCGGGAAGCGTTACGCATGCGTCGGTACACGTTCATGGAGGTCGACCGTCGGCGATGAATGCCAGTGGGCGTCCAAAGTTTTGTGCAAGCACAAAACTTTCGACGACCGACAACGCGCGGGTTCCAATATTATGGTGACGTCAGAAGCATGTCGACATCGCTGGAATAACGTTATGCGAATGCTAGGCAGATGCCGCGCGTGCGGGGGGTTGTTCGCACACGTTGTACCAAACTGGGATGTTGTTGTTTTATGCCCTAGCAACAGCTAAGGTCATATGAAGAAGTCGCACCAAACTTTTTTTCACGCACGCGTCGACACATGTTGGCTGTGCGCTACTAACACACTGAGCTGACGCCAAACTTTTTCCCAACACCGCCGAAAGGTTGGACGTGTCTCGACGCGTCCAACTTATTTTGCGCGTTGGCGGTTTGCCGGCGAGAAGCGTCGTAGTGTGACTGCAGCAGTATGTGACATGATTGTATCGCACAAGTTTACCACCATCACTGTATATCCACAGGTACTTATGTAGCGGAATTATAATGTTTACCATCACAACTCTATATGCACAGGCGTTTACATACTCGTGGTGGGATGTTATAGCACAATATATGCACAATTACGTTCGCGTGCGACCATGATTTTTAGGGAGGTTGGACACCGACCAAAATTCTCACGCTCCTGGCACGGTGAGTGGTCACCAACCACTCTCGACCACTCACCGACCGCACTGGTCGCAAGTGCAACCTCCTTACTACCAACATCTCCTGTAATGGTCGGCGACCACTCGCAAGGTGGTCGCGAAACGATCGCAAGCGAACGCAGGCGTAGTGTGACTGGGGTATTACTCACACAATCACACTCCTTAATCTAGTGATCTGTTGGTTGTTGGAGTTTTAGATCCTGGCAACATCTAAAGTCATATCAGGACGGTGCGTGTGTGTGTGTGTCTGTGTGTGTGTATATATATATGTGTGCGTGCGCACTGCCATATGGTGATAACCTGAAGTCCCAGCAACAGCATGGCTTGCGTGACCGGTCAGCGACCACTTTCAGTGGTCGGCGACCTCCTTGTTGACCAATATGGTCAAAAGGAAGTTTTTGGTGCATAACGTGCAACCTCCTTGCGACCAAAATGATCGCCCGGAGGTTGCCAACCGGTCAGTGACTGATTGCCGACCATTTTTGTCTTTCTTTTGGTCACAGGGAGATCGCCAGCTTTTGGTCGCAAGCCATAGTATGACTGAGGCCTAAGTTAACAATAACATGTGTAATAATTAGGATCTCTGTATAAACGCTCGTGCTAGAGTGATGTGTGTGTGTGGGGGGGGGGGGGGGGGCTTACACTGTGAGACATGGGGACCAGGAGGGACTTACTTCTCAGTGATGGCCTGATAGGGGAGCCGGCTGTGCAGCGTTCACATGGGCTAGTTTCATCACCAGGGCCGTGCTCAACCATTCAGAACCTGAACAGGGTGAGCACTTCTAGCCTGGGACCATATATCAAGTCTTGGCGGATTTGAAATATGTATACGGTGTGTGTGTGTGTGTGTGTGTGTGTGTGTGTGTGTGTGTGTGTGTGTGTGTGTGTGTGTGTGTGTGTGTGTGTGTGTGTGTGTGTGTGTGTGTGTGTGTGTGTGTGTGTGTGTGCGTGCGTGCGCGTGCGTGCGTGCGTGCGCGTGTGTGTGTGTGTGTGTGTGTGTGTGTGCCTGTCACAACTCTCAGCTGATCTAGGTTGGTTAGTTGGCCTAATGGGTTTCATCCTTTTACGGTCCTAGCAACATATAAGGTCGCACCGACTTTTGACAGTGTGTACATACTCATGACAACTTTATAGTGCTGTCCCACTGGGACACCATGCTGCCAATACCATGATCAATATCCCACTCACTCAGTGCCCCTGGACTGAGCCAATCAGGGGGGTGGGCATTGGGTGGTTGGTTGTTGGATTTTTACGTCCTGGCAACATCTAAGGTCATATCAGGATGGGTACCGACTTGTTACAGTGTGCACTCATGGTGACTTTATAGTGTTGCCCCACTGGGATATCAGGCCACTGACATCATGACCTGATATCCTACTCAGTCACACTATCCTGACACTGAACTAACCAGTCCATGTCCTATCCTATTAATGCTGGATGCCAGGCTAGGAAGTGACAAGTATCTTTTATATGTCATTGTTTTGACTCGACCGGGAACGAAACTCCTGACCTTCCACACACGAGGCCCGCGCTCTACTGATTCGGCCACTGCGCTCAGTGGGCATTGGTTGAAAGGCAACCTGTATATATATGGCTATGCACAACCATCTGATACTGATCAACAGAAAGCTGAAACAATAGTATATAGCATTAGATTATAGTAGGATATATCATCAACGAACAACTCTGGTGTTCCGTCAATGGTGGGACTACACAATGAAACAAAGACAGCTACGTTGACAAATTGTCCACAAAATTGCAGGGGTTTGTTTGCCAGTCACCGGGGGTTGAAGAGAGAGAGGTGCTGCATTTAGCAAAGCACAGTGAACCATAGATAATTAGAATTACAATACACCCTCGTTAAAACGTACTAATAGGGGGGAAGGGTGTCCGAGTTAACCGATGGTAAGGGGTTAAAGGCCCTGTCACATTACGGCGTATGGCGTTAGCGTATGCCGGCGTATGCGGTTTTCGACCCATACACCGTCATATGCTACGCACAAGGTCCCAGCGGCATCTGAAGCATACGCCCAGCCTATGCCTAACCTACCCCTAGCCTATGGCGGCGTATTCAAAGCGTATCCCGACCTGTGCGCGGCATACTGTGATGAGGTTTGACGGTTGTGATTGACAAGTTCAGCGTACGCCCAATCTATGCGTAACCTATGTTGGTGTATGCATAGCATACGTCGAGCGTATGAGCCATATGCCGAACATTTTTGAGCATGCTCAACAAAAATTTGGACAGACGCGCATATGAGGGCGTATGCATAGCGTATGCGAATGATGGCGTATGGGTCGAAAATCCATACGCTAACGCCATACGCCATAGTGTGACACCACTTTTACAGAACGTTGGGGGTACGCAAGAGACACCCGGCGGGTGTCAATCCAGCATACGCCCAACCTATGCCGACGTACCCCATACCTATGCGTAACCTATGCCGGCGTATGCATAGCATATGCCTAGCGCATGAGCGTATGATCCATATGCTGAAAATTTTGAACAAGGAAACATGCTTGTTGGAGGATCGGCGTATGCGTAGCGTATGGCGGCATATACCGATGTATATGATGTAACGCGCTTACACCGCTGTACGCTCCCGCAAAAAAACCTAATGTGACAGCCCCTTAATATTGTCGTGGGAGTGATGAATCTCCCTTGCTAGTAAACCAAAACCTTGACAAATAGAAAAAAAACACCAAAAAACCAGGATCACGTGTATCAGTACCCCTTTACACACGATCTACACGGGCCATTATTAATTTACGAGTGTTGTCATGGCCGCTCGCAGCAATTTGCGGGCACCGTGACTACATCAGAGAGCGCGGTTAGATATCATCTGGAGTTGTTAGATATGTATTATTAATTTTCATGTATGTTACGTGTGAGCATTATCTAATCAGAGAGAGCGCAACCATGTGTATATTTGGGGGGGGGGGGGAGTAGAGGGGCGGGGGAGAGGTAGAGGAGAGGGATACACCCCCCCCCCCCTCTCCAGGGGAAGCGACCGTGACCGTGACCGTGACGGGGGGGGGGGGGGGGAGGAGAGATTTATCAACATCGTCACCAAGTTTCACAACACCAAATTTGCACCGTTTAGTGATGATCATTTAGGGACTCTTGGCCACCATCAATGATAAATTGTTAGCAAAACCTCGCAAATTAAAAAGCTCTGCTTTGGGAGAAGTCAACCGCCGCCCATACCTCCCAACACCAACATACCCTTCACCAGTGAAGATGTCTGTCTACTTTCGTGGTGTTTTAAATGAGAGGTGACCAGCTAGTGGTGGCTGAGGTGATTTCTATATAGTGCACAGTGTAACTGTAAGCCAAATAGTTCACGCGTTATATAGTGTAGGCCTGGATGTACAAGATATGACAGGTTATATATGGTATGGTAATACAGTGTACACCACAGCCTCTATGGGTAATACAGTGAACACCACATCCTAGAGGGTAATTAATACAGTGTACACCACAGCATCTATGGGTAATACAATGCACACCACATCCTAGAGGGTAATTAATAGAGTGTACACCAAGCCTTTATGGGTAATGCAATGTACACCACATCCTATAGGGTAATTAATAGTGTACACCACAGCCTATATCATTATATGGACAGGCCTAGTACAGTGTACACCACAACATATATGGATAATACCACAGTGTACACCACAGCCTCTATGGGTAATACAATGTACACCACATCCTAGAGGGGAATTAATAGTGTACACCACAGTCTATATATCATTACAGACTCTATGGGTAATACAATGTACATATGGTAATACTGTGTACACCATACACTTATATGAGTAGGCCCAATACACTTATAAGTTATAGTACACTGTACACTACAGTGGGTAGGCCCGATACAATGTACACCACACCCTATATGGATAATATAAGTTATAGTACACTGTACACTACAGCGGGTAGGCCCAATACAGTGTACACCACATCCTATATGGGTAATACAATGTACACCACAGCCTATACGGTAATACAGTGTACACCATACACTTATATGAGTAGGCCCAATACACTTATAAGTTATAGTACACTGTACACTACAGCGGGTAGGCCCGATACAGTGTACACCACATCTTATATGGGTAATACAATGTACACCACAGCCTATACGGTAATACAGTGTACTGTACACTACAGTGGGTAGGCCCGATACAATGTACACCACATCCTATATGGGTAATACAATGTACACCACAGCCTATACGGTAATACAGTGTACACCATAGCCTATATGAGTAGGCCCAATACACTTATAAGTTATAGTACACTGTACACTACAGCGGGTAGGCCCGATACAGTGTACACCACATCCTATAGTATATGGGTAATACAATGTACACCACAGCCTATAACTATAAGGTAATACAGTGTACACCATAGTCTATATGGGTAATACAATGTAGATCACAGCCTATACGGTAATACAGTGTACATCACATTCTATCGGGTACCACAGCCATACACCTTACACATAGCTACCACACAAGCCATGACTTATTAACCTCATTAAGCCGAGGCCTGTGCACAGTGTGAGGTGACCTAATTAGTTGGCAGACCACAGCGTATTATTAGTAGTCTCCAGCTGCCATTAGTCTGCTTTTGTGGCATATCGCACCCCATATAATGTCACCCTTTGTCATTGCAACTTACCCTAGGGAAAACACGCTTCTATAATTAAATAGAATATCTTTAAACGATATGCTAGAAGGAATTTCGAAACAATAGTTTCTATTCATCATTTCCCACTTAATAATCAATGTGATGTACTATTTTAGTGTGTGGTCTACCGCTAGTGTGCGGTTTACATCAACACACACCCACATCCTCGAGCATCCTCACCACATGTGGTGGGCTCTGATGGTAGGAGTCTACGACTTGGCCTGAGCATATAGCTCAAACACTCTAATCTAATCTAATCAGCATCCTCCTCAAAATGAAGGTTAAGGTTAGTTAAAGCACAGGTAGGCCGCACACTAAAGTGTAAATGGCCAGATGGACTGCACGCTAAAGTGACACCCAATCTGATTCAGCTTTAGACCTAGATAAAAGATTCACCCCGTACTGACAGTACAGGGGTGAAAACCAACCCATTAGAAAAACTGGCAAAGAATTTTGACATGCTGGGGAAATTAACTGAGCGAATAAATTCTTAATTTAAGAAGCAAAATATATTCTTTATATATATCTTCATATTTATCTGCAACTTTTGAGTTGAAAAATGTAATAAAACATATAGTTTGATAGACTTTAAAAGTGAAATCGCCGGCGGTCTTGCGCCGCCATCTTGTCTTTTTGCATCCTTGCCCATTTCACCAACTCTGTGCCTATATGGGTAGCCATTTGATACTGGAGCCAGTTTCTAGTTCCTGTTCCATACTAAAGCTATTTTCGCCCATATTTACACTACGTTGTCGTTCACCCGTGTACTACAAGTAGAGGGTGAATCTTTGATCTACTTTAGACCCTGCTACAAGTCTGATAAGGCAGCTGGGAAATTTTGTGTTTCTTTAATAATTGAGCAAATCTACATAATAGTTTAGCTTGAACTGAATCCCCCAAAAATAAAGTGGCAATTCGAAGAATAAACGATCAGTTCTGAAATAGACGTTAGAGCGGTTGGGGTAAGGTGAGGGTGAGGGAGGGAAGAAAGTGTGCCCCCTCCCCATATAGCTGCATCTGTAAATATCATTCGACCAATAAAGCTGTTACAACTAAATTATACAAGAAATCAGACGTTAATCTGATTGGTCCCGCCCTGTGTAATAAAAGCAAGGACTTACCGCTCTGGACTTGAACCGCATGCTGCCACTTCGCTGTAGTGTGCCGGTGCGCATGCTCTGCTCTTCAATGGACACATCTTCACCATCCAGCCCTGACCGCATGGACAGCTCACTCAGCTCTGGAATAGGCTGCACTTTTAAGACAACGCTATCGCTGGAGTTCCTGATCATCTCAATAATCTCCTCACGTGTGGCATTCTCAACGTTGCGACCGTTCACCTCGATGAGGCGGTCGCCAGGAAGAAGTCCGGTTTGGTTATTTTTCGGCCCAGGTTCAGCAAAGATGACAGTACGCTTACGCTCCGTGTTATCACCTATGCCTCGTTCGAGGACAGTACCACGACGAAGTGTAAATCCAAAGTCCCCGGCTGGTTGGCGTTTCAGGACAATATCACGAGGGCGTGGGCAACGTGGTGGGGCTAAGGATGGTAGCTTAAGGTCAACGTTCCCAAAGGTCTTCTCTGAGGGACTCAACGGTGAGGGTTCAAGAGTGCGGCCATCTGAGGGTGGGTGAAGCCCATTGATCGGTGGATGAACATCAACACGTGGACGGGGTGGGGGAGGTCCACGAGGTGGTCCAGAGTTACGTGATGAAGCTCTTCGGACTTTCCCTCCTGCTCCTCCAGCCACTTTAGTGGTTGTCAAAGGCGGAGCAGTCGCTGGTACTGGAGGTGGTGTGCCATCTGGAAGTTCAACATCACCATTATTGTCGCTACCGTCTGGTAGTACTCCAGACAATTCCTCATTCTCAATTGTGTTCTCTTCCAGAGTCCTTGTATCATCCAACTTCCCACGCACCCCTTGGTTCGGGATCTCTGGGCCATAGTTACTCTTCCCCTTTAGAATTCCGCGTTTAGGTCTTGAAGTCTTCATTGGCTTCGTCAGCTCAACCTTGGAATAGCTTGTGTAGGAGCGTGATGATCCGGAATGCGATTCATCATCGTGAGGTGTATTCTGAGATTCTGTGCTCCCAGATTCGCTACTGTCATGCTCCAAATCGATCTCTGTTGTGTAGTCACTTGGATCTCGATAAGCAACTGCCATTCCTTCGTAACTATCCGAGTTGCGTATCCCTGTGTCGCTGCTGACCGACCTATGGATCATATCCCGCCTGGCCACTTCCAGCCGACCAAGTTCTTCTTCTGTCATATTGCGCTTCAGCTCTCCTTTCTTTTTGGCCTCCTTTTTCTCCCTCTTCTCACGCTTCTTCCTTTCCTTCTCCTCCCGATCACGATCTGAGTGCTTTTTCATGAACCCAAACATATTAGAGCTGTCTTTTCCTCCTGCCTCTTGCTCGTCAGAATGAACACATGGAGTTTAATAATGTTTCTATTAATGTTACTAATGATAACATATGAAGGCTCTGTGTCCACTTCTCATAGCAATGGACCTAACAAGCCTGGGTCATATGCAAATGGTAGTGCCTTTATAATGTCGGGCCTGGTACTACAGGCGCCAATTTGGCCAATCATGACATCTGTCATATCCAGGTAATAGGTCACGTGGTTTAGTACGCGTATTGGGTATCGTGGGTTCCATACACACTGTAGGTTATAACCTCGAGGCTATTTCCCTGAGGCATCCACTGCGTCCCCTGGTGTAGAATAACTCAACTCCAACATGGGACCACACGAGTCGCCACAGTTAATAACTAGTTGTTACAGCTGATTTGTTACCGTTATAGCTTCATGGGAACAGATTGCGACAATTACTTATGACCCGACCTGTTGTTATGCAAATGTAAAGCGCCAGCTGGTATCAGTGTAGTGACACCTGGGACCTGTCCTCCTTTCCCGGTGAAAACTCTGGCTCCGTCACTCACCACTCTTTACAAACACAGTGACACACACAGAGGAAATGCACTGTACACCTGCTGTAAACACCGACTACATACTAACATTTCCTGAATCTAAACAAGGTCCGGATCGAACAGACCACAGGCGTTGCTTCAGTAGTAATTGAATGACATCACAGACAGTCATATATGGCGTATTTATATCGAGGTTCACTCGGGGGGTTCTGGCTGTCTGGGTTAAGTGAGGGCCGTGGGTTCAAAACGTCAAACTGCACAGGCACAGCAGCACCACCAAAACACTCTGCATTCCTCCCGCTCTCGGAACATAAATCGAAGCCTTCCGCCCACACGGACCACTCGGCCGTCCTTTCACTCACATGCTCTTAATCCGTGGAAGACGGGCCGCATTTTCTAGCAGCAAAATAAAGAGAAAACCCCGTGACTCCGTTGCTAGTCCTACTGTGTCGCTGTCAGGCCGCGATGACCGCCTTTCCATTCCAACATGGCGGTCTGATCCGGGCATCTGGCAACCGACCTTGACCTTTGACCGCGACCTGAGCTAGTAAACAGAAGCACGTGTAGACACGTTTTGTATTGCATTCCGAGGCCTGCATTACCACCTCCAGACGCTCGTGTTTGGGGCTCTAAATAAACTCCGTCGTGTTTGAATAAAGGGTGTGTGTTGGGGGAGGGGGCGCAGCAGAGCGGGTTTTGTTATTTCATGTCCAGCCCCCTTCTCCGCTTTCTCTCCCGGAACTCATTAGCACTTCAGTATCCCTATTCAGGCTATTGTGCCTAAACAGTATATAGCATATGCCTACGAGCACTAGGTGAGCCTAGCCCTGGCCTAGGCTAGGGTATTCAGGTGCTGTTAAGTAAATGTATGGCCTACAATAGTAGCATAGCAGCAAGCATGAGGGGAGGAACCTAAAAAAAAGACATGAAAGGATTTTGGAGTTCCATTCACGTGGGCCTGAATTAACGTACGAATCTGTGGACTGAATGCAACTGAAATGCCTAATAAAAATAATTACGCCGAGCAACGGCATGACGTCTTGAAGGGCTTAGGGGGGCCTATACGTTATTAGTTGAGCTTAGCGACCAACCAAGGGCTGCAGTTAAATTCGTGAGAAAATAGCTTACTCTCAAGGATCAGCATATTCTGCATGTAATAGCACGCACAGAAGTATGTCTATTGAAACAATCAGCGGTATTTATGTTGGAATATTCAAATAAACTAGACATGATCAGGGCACAAAGTATATTTCTAACAGTCCCTTATTTTTAATGTTACAATAATTCAACACATTTTCTTATATTCTACAGCAACTGGTTTTTAATGTCTTTATTTTTGCTGGATATATTCATCAGGCAACACTTTTAACATTTTCTTTTAGTCAAATTTATTCGGGCTAACAATGCATTTAACATAACATTATTTGCAACCATGCTCCCCTGAAAATTCCATGTTCAGGAATACCGTGTTTTACACATGAATTGCATAAGTCAATGGTTGCACTTTTTTTTGCGGGCCGGGGGATGAGAAAACCAATTGCCCACGCCTGAATTTAAAGTTTGTTGATTAAGTTGAAATGATTCCTCCACACATGGGTTTATCAATTATTCAACTCCAGCTATTGGTATTTTGATGGCGTCGGTTATGTGAATCGGATTGTACCCTCACGCCGCCAGCAATGACACGTGATCAATCTTCGATACCTGTTTGATTTCCATATAATGCCAAAACAAAAACAACAAGTTAAAAAAATATAACGAGCAATAGCAACTGGTATATATTTCCATACTTTCACAATGCACATAATTCATAGCAGTACCGTCCATATTGCGGAGTTGTCTTACACCTTGTGCAACAACGCACTTATATACTTTTTTTTTGTGATGGGTGTATTTCTTGATTCCTCCAGTATCTCAATCCTTTGTTTAAACGCTTTAATACTCAGGGCCACCACAGCCTAACTTGGCAGGCTGTTCCGCATATTGATAACAGTTAAAAAAACAGTTGTCTGTAGTGTGTTCTGGTTCTTTTATTGCATATCTGGTTTGTATGTCCTCCAGTTGGTTTTGTATTGAGGCACTGCTACAATAATAGGACAAATGACATGCATATATTCTAGCTCGGAACCAAACACCATGGTTTCCAGTATTTGCTACAATAATACTGTCTCCATTAATTCGTATTCGAAAATATACATGTTACAGAGTTTATGTGGTTATCAGAGATGCCAAGTAGATAACATTGTGAGGACGGAGATCTCCCTAATACACTAATTGTAAATAGGGAGAAATGGCAAGGCCAAAGGGTGGGTGGTGGAGGTCGGTGGGGGGTTCCAGGTGCCCCCTGCCTGAGAATTTTGACAAAAGTGATATAACGTGATGCTTTCAGATAAAAACCTGCATTTAAAAAAAAAAAAACAAGCAAAAATGATTATTTGGCAGATTACAAATTAAAAACGAGAAATCGGGAGATTGGGATTATTCGCTTTATTTTATGGCGATCTGCCAAATCAGGAGACTTGGCACCTCTGGGTTATTAAAGTGTGGAGGACACTGAGGTTTCATTGTATCGTTTTTATACCCACCCAATGTTAACCACTGATATACCACTGGTGCCACCTGTGTTCACATTTTGTCACTACCGAATACTCCCTCAGTTGGATCCAAACATTGTTGTCAAGTGATGCACCTCATCCTAACTTTATTCATTTGTCTCTTTATTTGTACCTGTCAACTGTGTATTGCAGATGTATATTTCACAAAGACTGGAGTTGAATATAAGGCACACCACAAACACTCAAGTTAAAACAGTTGCGACAATCTTAAGATTTCTACCACACCTTCAAATTAAATAGCGTAAAACCCAAGTTTTCTATATAATTACTATTCTTTTGCCAGCAGACGTAGAAAGCTGTCATCTTAAAGTTGCATAGTCCGAGGATTTCTGTCATAATCTTCAGATGTATATATTAGCCTAATTACTGTAATCTATTGTATTAATGAGTTAACTTTGGAGATATCTCAATTCGAAACATGAAAAATTGTCAAAATGTTGGGACACCAGAGCTTTCAAGTAGCAGGTTCGATTGAATTGACCTAGCATTGTTTCGATACAGCAATACAAGTTTTTTTTATAATACACCAATACCTAAATTAGATATATAGGATCAACTCTAAATAAGCATTATTTTGACATTCTAATGCTTACATCGGACTATGCAGCTTTAATGAATGCCAATAATCTGGTCCATTATTATGATTATTACTACTATTATTATTACATGTCCAGATCATGATATAACCTCTAACGGGCGTCACTCAGACAAGCGTGCTGCCATCTGTCGGCCATAAATAGCACGACACGGTTCAGTGCAGAGATGTTTGTTTGTTGTTGTTTTGCGTCCTAGCAACATCTAAGGTCATATCAGGATGGGTACTGACTTGTGACAGTGCATACTCATGGCAACTTTATAGTGCTGCCCCACTGGGAGACCAGGCCACCAGCACCATGACCTGATATCTCACTCAGTCACATTATCCTGACACTGAGCCAACCAGTTCTTGCCCTATTCTAATATGCTGAGCGACAAGTATACATTTTAAAGTCATTGGTTTGACTCGACCATTGGTTCGGATTCCCCGATGTCCCAAAACAGGAAAAAGACGCTCAAACTCATTCAGCCATTCCATCTGGTCACAGTGCAGCGATGACGGCCACTCTGCGGTAGTATAGTAGATGAAACATTCACCCTTAGACAGACTAGGGGTGAATGAGTTTGTGTCCTCATTGGCCAGCCTCTGCATCACGTGACCTGCACAGGGCGTCCATCTGTCGGCGCACTTCATACATGAGGACCGTGCCAGCCATAGCGGCATTCAAGCTCTCTATGCCATGCGCCATCGGAAGCTGCACCGCCTTCCCTCCCCTTCTCTCCATCAATTTGTATGCCTCATCACTCAAGCCTTCGGTCTCACCTCCAACAACTAGCACCACCTCGGATTCACCACCAAGGCGCCAACCGAAGGCATCCACTGGCTGGATTCTTTGGAGGACTTTGTAGTTTGCTGATTCTAAAGACGCGCTCAAGTCAGGAGGGTCCGGTTCAGAGTCATGTGGGCAGAGCGCTGTATGATTGTCTGCCAGGAGCAGCGTGCAACTGTCTGAGAGAAACTCATTTATTGTCGGCCATTTGAGGTTAGTCCGGATGTGGGTGCGGAAGTGGCATCCTGCACCTGCGCGGAGCACCTTTGGGTCCCAGATGTCCACATTTCCTTAATTAAAGAACAAAAGCTTCTTTTTATTTTAATGATAAATATACATTTATTCACATTTCCATCTCCAATGAAGAATAAAACAAATGAAGAAGGTAGTGTCTTAACTGATATTTTGACACCACATAAACAATTAGATTCTTACTACCCGTTTAGGGTGGGGTTTCTTTTGTGCGAGGTTGGGTGTGGAATTAATACATTTATTGGAATAAGTCTATTGTCAGCTGAAGCACTGGTCTCACTACTGTTTTCAAACACATTTAATCTCCCTAAACCTTTGTTGGGGTGTAAACAAAATTCGCAATATGAATGTGTTCTTGCAATATTTTTTAAAAAGTGTATACTGAATTCTGAAATAATCTTTGTTAAGTATAGATATTTTGTGGAAAGAATTCTAGTTGAAGTTTGAAATTATTTTCCTTAATTTACAAGTCATCCATTAATAGTCCCTGCCTCAGTTAAATTCTTGAGTTGCGTTATGAGTTTGACCAATACGCATATTGGTAACTGGATTCTTAAATTGGCAAAATCAAATGGTTTTGAGTTTCTGCTCTATCATAAAAACATACGAATAGATGCTAAAAAAAAATATATATATATACTTTTAACCGGTTTTAAAAAACCACTGAAACCAAAGACAAACTTCCTAAACCCGTTTCCAACTAAAAAAAACAACCGATTATATTTAAAATATTTTTGTATATATATTTGTAACTTTTTTTAAGAAGAAAAGAAAATTAAACTAAAACAGACTCCTGCATACTTTCTGACCTCCGCAGGACTTAGTGGATACCCACCTGAGGTGAGGAGGATCCTGTGGCAGCCGACGGCGGCAGCAGACCGCAGTAGGGTGCCCATGTTGCCCGGGTCCCGGAGGTTGTCGAGGATGAGGGTGATGGGACGCAGCCCAGCCACATCTACATGGGGCCCCAGTGTCCCGCCAGAGGGCATTTCAACCAGTGCTGAGAGAGCCAACAACACAAACACAAAATATACATTATATATATGTATGAGATCATAGGCTTCAGCAGTAACAGGGCCTATTAGATTGACTCAGTGTTGCCTTTGATGCAGCAACATGTGCTTAATAAGTGCAATAAGTTGGATATGTAGGATCAAATCTAGGTCAGTGTTTTCATTTCGTGATGCTTTATATAATATCTATTATGTATATGTAATATCAGAGTGAACCGTATATCAGGCGTATATATATAAAGACCTTTCAAGGCCTTGAAAATAGACTAACCAATATAAGACTTTCTAAGGATCCGCGGGAACTCTGATATTACATATACATAACATATATATTATATAAAGCATCACGAAACGAAAACACTGACCTAGATTTGATCCTACATATCCAACTTATTAAGCACATGTTGCTGCATGAAAGGCAACACTGAGTCAATCTAATAGGCCCTGTTACAGCTGAAGCCTATGATGTCAAATTAATTTTGACATGCTTGCGAAATGTTACTTGGCATGTCTTCAATTCAAATACCAGCAAATTTGGTCCTTTAAAATAAAAATTACTTCAAACGAAATGCAAGTAGATTATACCGATGAACCTAATGTAATTATTTTAAAAAATGGCAGAAACTAAAAAAGATCGGACTACACAACATTACCTAAAATCAGTATATATATATACAATAGAGCATAGGAGTGATTCTATAAATAAAATGTCCATACCCATAATTCCCGGCGGAGAGGCTACCCCTGTCACGTACTCCAGTTGTGAGTGTTTGACCTTGTACAACCTTCCCTCCAGCCCCGCCAGGTTCAGCCCCTCCAGTATCTCCACCCTGGAGAAGTAGATGGCCTTGACATTAGCCCGAGCGTCGAGTGCGTCGGCCACCAGGTGGCGTCCTTCCAGTGCGACGACATGCTTCTTACTTCGAGCCTTGCGTTGTGTCGACACCAAGCGTAGCAGCCTGTTACGCAATAGAGGGGGGGGGGGGTTGAATTAATCTTGATGCTTTTCAGCTTGATGCTTAGGCCTATTGCCAGTCAGTGTGGTTGGGCCCCCCCCGGGGGGGGGGGCGGGGCTGTTATGTTCTCGCACCATATTAGTTCAGATCAGAGTGAATACCATTTCGAGAGTGCACACTGCTGATGGCATTATGGTGGTACTTGATGCTAGTCAGTGTGGTTGGATGGGGGCAGTGGTTATGTTCTTGGCCCATATTATTATTAGTTCAGATCACATTAGTTCAGATGTACACCATTTGGAGATACTGCACACTGCTGGTGGCATTTGCCATTATGGTGGTACTTGACGTTAGTTAGGTGGGACTGGGAGGATGGGGCTGCCCTCTATGGAAGATCTTCTGATCAAAAAGAATCTCTGGTGGACTGGACACCTCATGAGGATGTCATCAGACAGGCTACCAAAGCAGATCCTCTATTCTCAACTGTCTTCTGGCTACAGAAAGAGAGGGCGCCCCGTCTCCGGTTCAAGATACCATCAAGAGAACCTGAGCTGAGAGACATTAAGACCGACTCATGGACGCAACTCTCACAGTAGAGAGCTAAATGGAGAGCGGCAGTCAAGTAATGAAAGCAGTCTTTGTCGCATCGCGACCGACAGCATGATGATGATGATGATGACGTTAGTTAGGTGGGACTGGGAGGTTATTGTTTTACATCCTAGCAACATCTAAGGTCATATCAGGACGGGCTGGGAGGTTATGTTATAGCCCCATATTATTTCAGATCAGGATGTACACCACTTGGAGAGTCAGAATGGTCACTTATGTTGACATTATGGTGGTACTTGATGCTTGTCAGTGTGGTTGGTTGGGGGCGGTGGTTATGTTCTGGCACCATATTAATTCAACTCAGGATATATACTATTTGCAGATAGTGAGTGCACTCTGTTGGTGGCATTTGGTCAATTAGATTTAAGATGTTCTTTTTTACCCGAAACAAGTAGGTGAGTATCTGAGTAAATAATGATCTAGCGTTGACAACACATGCATTTAAATAATTAATGCTTAAAATAATATAAGTATTATCACTAAATAACTTAATAAGTAAATCACAATATCTAGATTAGAATCACAGTTGACATGATCATGAATGTAACGCCTAAAACTCTAAATTTACTCAAATATTGTGTGCTATTTAGATAAAAGATTCACCCCGTACTTATAGTACAGCCTACGCTACAGGCTACACTGCCTACAGGGCCAGCCTGGGGTGAACGTACTGTGTGATCTTGTTCGAAGTTGTTGTATCTATCATTCTATGTGCTATTCAGTCTAGACCTAGGCCTAGGGCTAGGTTATTGTTTTCAGCAACCTTAGAATAATTACATTTCTGTTAAGTCCAGTGCTCACTTTAATCGCTTGTCAGAATCCTTAAGCCACGTGTATTCCACATCTCCGAGTGCATCCCGTGTAGATGTGAACCCCCCGCCGTCCCTGCTGGTCCCTCGGCCGTCTCGGGGTTGCCTCATGCCGGCAGAAGTCAGCACTGGTGGGTCTTCCACCATCTCCTTCCCGTCAAGAGAGAATACCTTCAGGGGCTGCCGCAGCAAACCCTTTGTGTACTGTCGGGACACAAAGTGTCCCCATAATTGCCAAGGTGGGGCAAATTGTCGACAAATGTTGGAATACATTAGACGTAAATCTTGTTTAGGGAAAGTTCAGACGACAGGAAGCGAGAAGTAAAACTTACCGATTTAGTAAACCGCTTCAACGTGAGTTTACGCAAGTCAACTTAACACCAGAGGGCGAGAATTAAAAACTAGTGTCTACATGTTCCGTTAGGTGACGCTTCACGCGACGGGGAACTCTTACCGTATTTTCTTTGTTACATCTCTCCTAGCAGACGGCATTATTTGTTGTTTTTTGTAGATTCGCTAATTAAGCTGGGGAATTTTCAATTATGGATAATAATAATAATAATAATAATATTTGGTATTTCCCATGCCATGGCCCTATCATAATAAGTCCAAATGCCATGCTAAGTTATAAGTCTAGTGGTTAAGGTGTTGAACTTGTAATCTGAAGTTGTTTGGTGTTGTGGGTTCAAACCCCATACAGTCCAAAACCTTTTTACATTCAATAACAAAGAAAATATTTTCCTTCTATGTGTTTCTGATTGAATTATGCAATATAATTGTACTGACATATTTTACATTAGAGCAAATATTAAATCCTGTTTGAACTACTCTAAAGAAAGTTGAAAATACCACAGTTTTACTCTCTCTTCTCTAAACTCACCTAGCCATCTTCACAACAACTGCTGTCACATGACGAATCTAGGTCACTCTCCACCACCAAGTGGAAAAGTTCAGTACTAAGTATGCACAACCCTGTGGCACAAATTAGGACTACTCTGAGTTTGTTCGTTTTCCCAACCACCTATACCTTTTCCCTTTAACTCGGCCTTGATAGGGTTCGAATCCCAGGGCTTGGCATGCGGGAAACGAGCGGTCAACTCTTTTGGGCATCCTGTGGAACAAACGAAGTATCCTCAAATATTGGCCAAAAAAGGGATTCTCAAACTCAAAGGTAACTAGAGTATTCTCATAACTATGCTTATCGATGATCAACGTGGCCTCTCAACAGTAGCCCAAATAGTCTAAAGTAACTATTGGTTGAAGCTGATTCTCTGAGGTGACCAAAGTGTCAAAGGTTGACGAAAGAGCAACACTCTGTATAAACCAGGCCCTCTAGTGTCTCAACATTAAAAATGGGAGGTATTATTATATAATAAAACGAGACTTGCGTAGTAAGTTGATGTATTACTAAGATTCTTCCTAATCTTACGGATGCCCGGACCAGTGACCTGGGGAGATATATAAATAGACTCGGCCAGCGAGCCCGGATCAGTTCATTTGTAGCTTAATTAGTAATGAACTAATTTCAACTACAAAAATCCCTAAAATGCCCCCTCCACACCAATATATATATCAAAGAAGGTAAAATAATGCAATAACCAAAACCTGTGATCAGTAACCCAACTCCCCAAAGATATATGACAGTTCATAGCAAGTGCAGAGAATGGATACGGTCCAACAGTATTTGTAACGTGTATGCAAGCCTCTGAAGCAAGTTCTTGTTGACAAAATTGACGTTCTTTAGTATAAACTAGAGTTACTAATTTGTAGAAATCAGAGGCACTTGTTACCTCTCGTCCTATTTCTGATCAAGAACCCGTTAGATAAAAGATTCCCCCCATACTTACAGTAGGGGTGAAAACCAACCCATTAGAAAAGCTGGTGAAGAATTTTGACATGGTGGGGAAATGAATTGAGCTGGAAAATTCTTAATTTAAAAAGCAAAATATATTCTTCACATAAATCTGCATATTTACCCGCTACTTTTGATTTGAAATATATAATAAAACATGTAGTTTAAGGAATTTTAATAATGAAACCGACGGCGTTTTATCGACGCCATCTTGTCTTTTTGCATTCTCGCCCATTTCACTAACTCTGTGCCGATATATGTAGCCATTTGATCCTGGAACCACAGTTTCTAGTTCCTGTTCCATATTAACACTATTTTCGCTCGTATTTAGACTACGCTATAACTTATAGTATAAGAGGGAGCATAGGGGGTGAAACATTTATGTAGAACACACAAACCGAGTCACTTTCTAATTTGATTCATTTTGTATTATCTATGCACAGGAAGGTTCTATCATCATTGCATTAAAATAGCAACTCTGTACAAATATTTATTCGTTTCAAACAGCCAATCCGCGTGTCCTTGTTGCCGTCTGGTGAAGAATATCGACGAGGTGACTGGGCGAAATGTTTTTGTTGTTGCGATAACCCCCATCACACGGGCGATTTAAGCCGTGTTCACACAGGCAAAATGTGAGGCGAATCAGACAAATCGAATCAGGTGAGTCGAATTAGCCGCCCGTTCACAGGAGCACTACTTGGGCCGGAAGTCGATATCTGCGCATGAGCAAGTCCAGTGTGACCAGCGCCACCACGAGAGAGTGGGTTCGACCTAGATATGTATTTAATTAATCGTATTGGTTTGGAACGGTCAAAACTTCTGCTGGGCAGTGAAACCCTAAAAATAAATGATGAAAAAAATATCTGTGCATAGATAGCGGTTTCATTAATTAAATTATATAATATGCGCTTTTGATCGACCAGAAAGTCAACAAACTGAGGTGTTGACTGCGCATGCGTGTGAGGCGCTTAATCCGCCTCAGTGCATCCACATGTGCAAAATAAATCGAATCACAGAAATCGCCTCACGTAAACCACCTCGTGAGGTGGTTTACATTATCCGCATCACAGGAATCGATTCAGCCCTAATTTGACTCAGACGCCCGTTCACACGGGAAATGTGCGTCGAACTAGGCAAGTCGCTTTCTACGAATCGATTTACATTGCCCGTGTGAACACGGCTATAATCCGCCTCATATAAAGCGCCTTGCCTAGTTCGCCTCACATTTTGCTGTGTGAACGCGATGTGAGGCGGATTAGGGCTGAATCGATTCATATGATTCGCTTTATATAAACCACCTCGCGAGGTAGTTTATATGAAGCGAACTAGCTTAGGTCGTCCCATCTCGCCTGTGTGAACGCAACCGACTTACTTGAGGCGGATTAAGGACATCACACTGTAGAATATAATTTGGCCTATGAAACCGCTAGCTGTGCACAGATATTTTTTTCATCATTTATTTTGAGGGTTTCACTGCCCAGCAGAAGTTTTGACCGTTCCAAACCAATACGATTCAGTCAATACATATCTAGGTCGAACCCACACTCTCTCATGCCGGCGTCGACGAACCCAAAATGGCGCTGGTTAGTCTGGACTTGCTCATGCGCAGATATCGATTTCCGGCCCAAGTACTGCTCGTGTGAACGCGCATCTAAATCGCTTCATATGATTCGCCTTGTTTTAACTCGCTTTACATTTTGCCCGTGTGAACACAGCTTAACAAGTACAATGTATATACGTTATAAACACACACATCCTCCCAACCCTTCGTATTGGTATCGTCACAGAAGCTTCCCATGTCCGATTTCTACCTGTGAGGTGTAGAAAAAAAACACTCACCAAAACCACACAAAAAGGGACAAATAAAAATAAAAATATTAAAAACACAAAAAACTACTAAAACCCCAAAGTACATTTATTTTTGTACTACCCATCTAATAAATAAATAATTACAGTGCTCCCCTAATGTAGGGTACTCCAATGGCTTCTTCACATTGTTCTCCTAAAGCTCTAATTTTTAGAAATGTTTATTCCCGAAATGTTCCACAAAACGGAAGTTCTCACAACATTAATAATCTCACCAATTGCTTCTTTTGAAATCGAAGTCAACTGATGTGATCGCTTTAAATACAAACGTCTATTCATCTAAACTTTAGTCGGCACTCATTGGAATGTCTGCAGTATTCATATTTATTAAAAGGGTTAACCCAGCACCATACCCCAAAATCAACAATTGAGCATTTTCTCAAATGTTAAACGTCGGCAGCATGCTTCAAAATACACTCACATATATCATACGCACCTTAGTAATTTTCACCCATTTAGATATAAAAAAAAAAAAGTGATTAAACTCCACCCCAGAAGTTCTGGTAAATTATGCTAATTTTAAATGTCGTGATTTCTACACACACACACACACACACACACACACACACACACACACACACACACACACACACACACACACACACACACACACACACACACACACACACACACACACACACACACACACAAGCGCGCGCGCACGCACACATTTAAGACGAGTCTATCGGAATTGAAATCCCGAAAGGAAGGAGTCAAACGCATTAAACGTTGAAACAACTTCTAAAGTTAAACTATGCTAATTTTAGATCTCGTTATTTCCACACACACACGCACACGCACACGCACGCACACACACACACACACACACACACACACACACACACACACACACACACACACGCACACTCACTTAAGACGAGTCTTTCGGAATTGAAATATAGAAAGGAAGGAGTCAAACACATCAAACGTTGAAACAATTTATATCTCTATTATTTTGAACGACACAGTAGAAAAACCCAAATATTGAGAGGGGAAAGGAACACCAATGAACAAATTGCGAACAATTAGAAAAATAGATCTGGTACAAGGTCCAACAGATGGAAATCGAATCTTCTCGAGATGGGAAACTCATATAACAGTTGCGCCATTATTCATATACACAATAGTAATGAGGAAGGAGGTAGTCACAATTACCAACATTTTCTTACTCGTACAAAGGTCGTAGTGGTGATGAGGGAAAGGGGGGGGGGGGCAGCTTAGTAAGTAATATAATAGATCAAATATCGACTGTCGACTGAAATTATAGCAGGCTTACTATCCGTATGAACAGGAAAATGTTGACAATTGTGAATCATTCCTAATGCAGATTCTTATAAGTTCTCCCGAGAAAATAACTTGCGTATGAATTTTTTAATGTAATAATAATAGGTGATGCTGGTAGTTCATTAAAATACAATGCCAGTTTTATACCTTTGAAACCACAGCGACATTGACCTATTTCTCTTATAACATAATTAGCTTATTCTCATTCTGGAATCCATGTGACAAGATGCTCCATTTATTATTAATGACATGTAATAAATGGAATAGAATATGTATGCGTTAAGCAATTGTTTCGAATGTACAATAATATCCACCAACAAGTAAAAACAATTATTTATAATATCATTACACGAGGCAAGTATTTATATGATTAAATCAAGCATATATTGATACTAGTATAAAAAGAAGCAAATATTTATATTACACCAGGCAAATATTTATATTATTATTATTATTAAAAAAACAAATATTTAGATTATTAAATCAGTTAAATATTTATACTAATAAAAATCGAATATTGGTATAATTAAATAAGTAAAATATTTATAATATTATAAAAAGCAAATATTTATATGATTGAATCAGGCAAATATTTATACTATTATTAATAGAAGCAAATTTTTATATTATTAAATAAAATATTGATTATATTACACCAAATATTTATAATTTTATTACATGAAGGAAATAGATATTTATATTATGATATCAAGCAAATATTTATAATATTATTTCTTTAGTATTTTTTTCTATTGGAAGATTCCTCAAAAAGATATCCATTAAAATGTTACACTATTTACAATAGTCAATCAAAGAGTGAATAACATGTATACATTACAAAAAAAAGAAGAATTAAAGCTTCTTATGACACTGTATAATTAAGTGTGAATAAATGCATGTTTTTAATGGTGTTTCAATAACCACAAGCCTTACCAACTCAGCAACCAACGTAACCAAGCAAACACCACAAGTAAATTATCCAAGTGATACCACAAGACACCTCGAATTGACTAGAATCCAAATCTTCTTGCATATATGTCGTGAAGTGAGCCTATATTCCGGCATGAGGCATTCTGAAAACTATTATGTCAAGTAGATTCTGGTTTACAAAAACAATAATCATCTAAATACACAAATCCAAAGCGAATAAATAGTATTTTCTTCTCCTTTAAATGCATTGCAAAATGATGCTTTTTGTTTGTTCCTATCGGTGTCAATGGCACAGATTCATAATTTGCATATGCAGAATGCTTCTTAAATATGGTGTAAGTTCATGCACAACACACTAGTAGGTAGATACAACATCCACCCTGTACCTACAGTAGGGGTGAAGAGTAACCCATGAGAAAAAGTGACGAAAGGCTAGGTAAATTAAATGAGCACATTAATTCTTAATTTAGGAAGCAAAATATAATCTTCACATACCTTTCATATTTACCCGCAACCTTTGAACTGATTAGGAGATTAAATCCAGAAGCTAAATGAACTTTAAAGTTTGAATCGACAGAACCCACATATCCACATGGCGGCCATTGTGCTAGAGTGGCAGGAAGTTGAGTAGTTCTATGGTAATAACCAGTTCATTCAAACATGGTGGATTCATTTCATGGACTCTATCGATTCAAACTGATTTTGTGTCATTTTACCTTGATATAATGTAATATGAACACTCTGGAGAATATTATGAGGAGGGAAAACAGATAAATTCGGATTGTAGCTATTGAATTTTAATCAATATAAGGTAGGGATGCCAAACTAAGGCCATCAACAATGAAACCTATTTTCACCAACATTTACAAAGGGTTGTCATTCACCTCTGAACTGAGTTAGAGGTGAATCTTTTATCTAACAAGTAGGTAACTGTTGCCAACAATCTGTGTGAAGATGGGTGATAGTAGACCTTATTTAAGTGACCAAACAGGAAACAGAAACAAAACTAACAAAGCAATCAAATCATGGCTCGAAAATGATAGCATTAAGCCCTGTGTTAGAATATTGCCCCCATTACAATTTCTTTCTTTCTTTTTAATGTTATTACTATGGCTCAGGGAATCATCAAATCTCTTATCTCTTTTCACTGACCTAGTTACTCACATACCCGATCAGTGCGATAGGAGCTGACCTAGTTACTCACATACCCAATCAGTGCGATAGGAGCTGACCTAGTTACTCACATATACCCACTAGTATCATAGGACATGGGTTAGTTACTAAAATACCCCAAATCAGTTCGATAGGAGCTGACCTAGTTACTCACATACCCCGATCAGTGCGATAGGAGCTGACCTAGTTACTCACATACCCCGATCAGTGTGGTAGGAGCTGACCTAGTTACTCACATACCCAATCAGTGCGATAGGAGCTGACCTAGTTACTCACATATACCCACTAGTATCATAGGACATGAGTTAGTTATTAAAATACCCCAAATCAGTTCGATAGGAGCTGACCTAGTTACTCACATACCCCGATCAGTGCGATAGGAGCTGACCTAGTTACTCACATACCCCGATCAGTGTGGTAGGAGCTGACCTAGTTACTCACATACCCAATCAGTGTGATAGGAGCTGACCTAGTTACTCACATATACCCACTAGTATCATAGGACATGAGTTAGTTATTAAAATATCCCAAATCAGTTCGATAGGAGCTGACCTAGTTACTCACATAGCTCGATCAGTGCGATAGGAGCTGACCAAGTTACTCACATACCCCAAATCAGTGCGATAGGAGCTAATCTAGTTTACTTACATACCCCAATCAGTGTGATAGGTGCTGACCTAGTTACTCACATATACCCACGAGTACCATAGGACATGAGCTAGTTACTAAAATACCCCAAATCAGTTCGATAGGAGCTGACCTAGTTACTCACATACCCCGGTGGGTGAAGCGAAACTGAAACTTGGATACCAGAGTCACGGAACAGGATCAACAAACCAAAATTCTCACTATTCAACAAAGACAACTTTCCATCGCTCAAATGATAGGAAATGTCCATGCAAGAGTTTAATATAGATATGGTTGTTTAAAATTTTAAAAAAAATGCAGCCTTAATTTTAGCTCAAGTTTAAAGTGACAAAGTCATTATATATACATATCTGAACATCTTTGTCGAAACACAATATAAGGGAACTCCTATTTTAGGTGTAGTTAAATGTGGCGAGAGGCCAAGGTATTCAGGTTCACTTCATTATTAACAACATTAAATCAAATATATAGAAGTAAGCCCCACCTCATTGTGTAAAATGGTAGCAAAATGACTAATCCAATCAATCTCTCATGTTAGCCTCTATGTCAAAAAGTCAACCTCGTTTTAGTTCATGTAAAAAAAAAGAGATATCAAAGGCTTAGCACATTGCAATTCCAGTAAAAAAAGGAAGATATAAAAGATTAACCTCCCAGTAGGTCCTATAAAAAAAGAGACATAAGAGGTTAACCTAATTGTAGTTACAGTAAAAATAGATACTAAAGGTTAACCTCATTGTGGGTATCAATATGGGTATCCAGGTTAACCTCACCATAGTTCCGCAAAAATCAATATCAATATCAAAGGTTACCCTCATTGTGCTTCAAATATAAAGAAGGGTATTCAGGTTAACCTCATCGTAGTTTAAAAAAAAACAATATCAAAGGATAACCTCATCGTAGTTCAAGTACAAAGAAAGGTATTCAGGTTAACTTCATCGTAGTTGCACACAAAACCCCAATATCAAAGGTTAAGCTCATTGTAATTCACGTATGAAGAAGGGTATCCGGGTTAACCTAATTATAGTTCCACTAAAAGAAAACAATACCGAAGGTTAACCTCATTGTATTTCAAGTATAAAGACGGTATCTAGGGTAACCTCATTGTAGTTCTACTAAAAGAAAACAATGCCAAAGGTTAACGTCATTGTAGTTCAAGTATAACGACGGTATCATTGTAGTTCCACAAAAAAGAAAACACCATGAAAGGTTAACTTGATTGAAATTCCCATAAAAAAAAGAGAAGTTGTCAAAGGTTTAAGCTAATCTTAGTTAGGGTAAAATGGAAAGAGGTTAAAGCTGCATAGTCCGATGAAATATCAAATTTTCAAAACCAAACCAGTTATCTAGATTTGATTTTACATATCTAACTTAGATACTGATGCACTTATTAAGCATTTGTTTCTGCGTAGAAGGCAATACTGAGTCAATTTAACAGAACCAGTTACTGCAGAAGTCCATGGTGTCAGAGTTTTGGCCAGCATGCCAAAAGTAATTTTCCATATTTGCACTCAAAATTCTACCATTTAAAATAAAAGTAACTTTGAACTAATGTATAGTAGATACTAGTCATTGATCTAATATATTTCTCTCAGAAAAAAGACAGAAATTCTAAACCATCGGACTATGCAACTTTAACTCAATGTAATCCCTGATGTAAAATGATGACAAAGATTAACTTTATTTTAATTCCGGTGAAATAAAAAGCTTTCCAAAGTTAACCTCACTGCAGTTTCAGTAATGAAAAATATAGTAACCTTATTTTAAGCTTTGGTTAAAAAAATGCAACATTATCAATGGTTGTCCTGATTGTAGTTCTGGTAATAAAACGATATAGAATATTAGCCTCATTATAGTTCTAAAGATAATTAAAGATTGACATATCTTACATCAATAATAAAACAACTCATTGTAGTTCTGATAGATAATTGTTATTAAAGCTAAGGTTAACCTCATTGCAGATCTCATAACCCCCTCCCCCAAGACACAAAAAAAACCCACCAACACCCAGATATCCTGAAGCGATATCCAAGGTTTAGCCTCATTGCAGCTCCTCAGCAGAGATGGTGCAGCGGTAAGCGGACTCGTCTTTGAGGTGGATGTCTATGAGCAGCCGGCCATCTGGGGCCAGCACGTGCTCTACGCCGTCCGCCTCAAGGTGCTCGGGCAGCAGGTAGTCACGCTTGAACTCACGTTGCTGCACCTGGCGACCGTACTTGCCCAGCTCTGCATCGTATGAGGCGCTCACCGACAAGCGCTTCCCAGTAGCTTCTACGATGACGTCATCCGCCGTGAAGTCCGGCCCGATGTACATGATGACGCGGATCCTCTTCTTGCCATTGCTGTCAGTGAGGATCGGGAAGATGTTCGGGCCTTCGGGCTTTTTGCTTGGCGGCAGGTGGAAGGGCATTTCAACTGCGAACACACCCTGCTCCTCTTTGAACTCGGTGTGCATCATCTTGGTGTCCACGTTCTTCGGCAGGTCTATCCGCCGGATGATGGTACGTGTGAAGGTGCGGTCATCCCGGTCCTCGAAGCTCTGCGCCGTCATCACCAGCTGCAGCTCTTCAATCTGCAACGCGATGCAATGCCAGCAAATGAATATACCATTATTATCTCCTAATGCTATTTGCGCACATGAATTTAAATGACCACTATATCAGATTGACTGCTATATACATGTAGTAGACCACTATATCAGGTAGCAAACTAAATCCGTTTGACAACTATATCTGGTAGTCTGTGATATCCAGTACACTACTATATGCAGCAGACCGCTATATCTGGTAGATTGCTATTATCTGGAAGACTGCTATATCTAAGCAGACTACTATATTCAGGTTGACTGTTATGTCAGGTTGACTACAATGTAAAACCGACAGCTATGTTGGGTTGACTGCTATATCTAGTTGAATGCTACATACACCTGGTTGCTTATGACCACTACATCAGATTAACTACGACATCAATCTAACCATTGACCATATTGCTTTGACCACTATCTGATTGACCACCAGATCAGGTTTCCTGGTGTATAGGTGTGTGCGCTATATTGGGTAGACTACTATATCAGGCTGACCGCTATATTGAGTTGATCATCTATAAGGTTAACCACAACGTAAAATTGATCACTATACCTGGTTGACCCCTACATTAGGTTTTCTGATATATAAGGTTGACTGCTATATTGAGCTGACCACTATATCGGGGTTCACTGCTAGATAAAAATGGCCACTATATCTGGTTGGCCGCTGCATCAGGTCGCTCTTTACTTCCATACGATCATGACACAAGGTTGGCCATTATATGGGAATAACCACTATATCAGGTTAACTGTTGCCTAAAACTGACCACTATATAGGATTGGCCGCTATATAAGGCTAACGGTTGTGTAACCTCGACCACTATATCAGGTTGACTGCTATATCAGGTTGATCATTGCGTAAAATTGACCACTATATCGAGTTAACTGCTGTATCAGGTTAATCGTTGCCTAAAACTGACCACTACATCGGATTGACTGCTATATCAGGCTAACAGTTGTGTAAAATCGACCACTATATCAGGTTGACTGCTATATCAGGTTGATCATTGTGTAAAATTGACCACTATATCAAGTTGACTGCTGTATCAGGTTAACCGTTGCGTAAACTTGACCACTATATCAGGTTGACCACTGTATCAGGCTACCCGTTGTGTAAAATCGACTATTATATCGGATTAACCGTTAACCATCAAGTTAACTACTGCATAAAACTGACCACTATATCGAGTTGACTGCTATATCAGATTGACCACAATATCGGGTGCACACTGAACTTTGATTACCTTCACAGAGATGTCGGTCTCCTTGAAGTGGCGCACGTCGAAGAGGGCCTTGAGGAAAGGCATCCCGTCCTTGTCTTCGATGAAGGCTGAGTCGACGGGTTGTGAAGTGCCTTCATCCTGCTGTTCCTGCGTCGACTTGATCACCAAAAATTCACCTACAAGCGGAAGAGCGCAGCTTATTAATGTTGCATAATCCGATGCTTTTGAATTTCTGCCATTTTCTGAAATAAATACATTATGCTAATCATTATAGTCTACTTTGGTTTAGTTTGAAGTAACTTTTATTTTAAATGGCTAACTTTGAAGATATTTGATGTCAAAAACGTCAAATTAATTTTGGCAAGCACTCCAAAACTCGGGCACCATAGACTACAGGAGTAACAGGGTCTATTAAATTGACTTATAAGTGGTGTTCTCTGTGGCGGAGTGTTTAGTGTGTCTCACTTTTTTCTAGGTCGGATGCCTGATCTGAGGGTCAGTGGTTCGAGTCCCTATGGCCCCCCCCCCACCTCTGTCAATTTGGATTTCCACCGCTGTGTATAACTTACAGCATCATCAAAAGCTGGTTGCTCTCATACCATGTCTATGTGGTGTGGGAGGTTATAAATCCCTTGGGTCGGTAAAAGTGTAGGCCCGGGCTTTCTATCGACAAAAGACCAGTGCCTGGCTACATGATACCAGTCTCTGGTCAATCTGATATCACTTTTGAGCTATTCTGGTTATCGCTTCAAATCCATTTCCAGTTTCAGTTGATCATCATCATCATCATCATCATCCTTATGCTGTCGGTTGCGATGCGACAAAGACTGCTTTCATTACTTGACTGCCGCTCTCCATTTAGCTCTCTTCTGTGAGAGTGATGTCCCTGAGTCGGTCTTAATGTCTCTCAGCTTCAGGTTTCTCTTGATGGTATCCTTGAACCGGAGACGAGGGCACCCTCTCTTTCTGTAACCAGAAGACAGTTGAGAATAGAGGATCTGCTTTGGTAGCCTGTCTGATGACATCCTCATGAGGTGTCCAGTCCACCGGAGATTCTTTTTGATCAGAAGATCTTCCATAGAGGGCAGCCCCGTCCGTTCAAGTATTTCCGTATTTGTCACTTTGTCCTTCCAGGTTAGCCTCATGATTGAATGCAGATGTCGCATCATGAAGGCATGTAGCTTTTTCACCTGTCGTCTTTCAGTTGATACTACTTTAAAATTGCATAGTCTCATGGTTTTGAGTTTCTGCGCATTTATTTTTAATACATGGATCTACATTACTTCAGCGATAACAGGTTCTATTAAATCGACCTTCTATGCAGCAACAAATCCCAAATAAGCGCATTCTAGATCTTACCGGCATATGTAGAATCAAGCTACAGTAAAACCTCTCAATCGACTGACCTTGGCACCGACTTTAAGTGGTCCATTTACGGAGGTGGTCGGCTTAGGGAGTTAAAATATGGTTACAATGGTATTGTGGGGACACAAATAAAGCGATCGATATAGGGGAGTGGTCGATCTGTGGAGGTGGTTGGTTAGAGAGGTTTTACTATATTCCAAAATCAGAAACACAAATTATTCCAACATCAGCATATACCTCAACCTGCGGGCCTGTCAGTAGGCTATTTCAACCATCGCTTGTTGCTGGTTTGAGGCTTGCAGGCCGAGAATGTATCAAGCTGTGTATATTTACATTAAAAATTACATCTCATTTACCAATAGAATCTACTATAAATAAAACTGAACACCTGTTTCATTAATAATATACACTACACTAAATTTGTTCTACTGTGGGTTTAATTGAAGATAACATGATTAAGTCCCAAAGTTGACCATATAGGTATGGGTGGGTGGGTGAGAATTGACTTGTCCAGTTAGCGGCTGGTGACAAACTGACTGAAACACATTATTAATGGCAATAAGAGTGAATGTCAGCTATGGGCTGGTTGGGGCTGAGCTTGCTTGCTTTGGGGGTGGTTTGCAACCTTACGACGGTTACTGGTTGCAGAACTGCAACATTTATAGAGAGGCTCCGATAAATCGGCCAATCTTTGGTTGAAGATTAATCTTCAGTAGGGAGTGTCGTAGAAGCTGGGGACATCTTTACAATGTTGTAACGGTGAAGCATTGAGGCGGCCCCGAATCTCTTCGGTCCAGCGGTAGTTGAGCGCTAGTTGGGCACTTGTATCCAGTCGACAGCAGGAAGGGTGGGTAAAGATGGGTGCAGTGGTGGTTGAACATGGCCGTAGTGAGTGGTGAAATGTGATTGGCTGGTGGTGTCTGCCACTAGATGGTGGTTACGGTATAAGCAGATTATGGCAGGGTGAGCTGTGGCCATAGGGTGGTGGCGCTCCGCTGTGCCTAACAATGACAGCGAATGAGTGCCAAACTCCCATTCAACCAATTCCATTATTTGAATATATAAACAAGAAACCTATGTTATGCTATATCTCACTGGTAATACCATGCATTTGTAGTTCCAAAACCTGACACGGTAGCGCCACCAGGGCCGTTCGGTAAAAATACATGTTTAACTCCAACATGGCACACCGGGAAGGGTGTGTTCAAGAACCTCCCACAGGTGCAGCACATGTTCTGTGCACCTGACCCTGGTGTGCTACCTGGACCTCATCAGATGATGCCTGTTTACCAGGGACCCCTGTCCATGAGTGAGCATCATAGAAGGAAATGTTATGTGAATAAAGCCGAGATTCCATTAAGCCTTTAAGGACGGGAGCGCTTGGGTGCACCCGCAAGTTCCACGCGCTTACTTACAGCCCTGGTGCGCCTGTAGTTGAATTGTTTTTCTAGATATTGCCGTGGGGGTGATGAAAATGGGAAATATTGCGCCTATATCAGGACTTGAACCCACACCTCTTTGCACTTCGGGCCAGTGTGCTAACCATTACACCACCTAGCCTCCCTGATGTCACCACACTAACCATGCCTACCTGTCTATGTGGTTACTTGCCTGAGAGGTAAGTGCATACTACTACACTCATCCCCCTGGAATTGTAAGTCTTTTAATGCTTACAATTTCATACATTCAGGCAATAGACTAACACATACATACACAGGGTAGGTTCAAGAACCATACAGCGCATAGCTTGTACAGGATCCTGGTCACGTCACTAGTGTTGTGGGGGTGATGAAAATGGGAAATATTGCGCCTAGAGTGGGACTCGAACCCACACTCTTTGCACTCCGGGCAAGTGTGCTAACCATTACACCACCTAGGCTCCCTGATATCACCACACTAACCACGCCTAGCTGTCTATGTGGTTACTTGCCTCAGAGGTCAGTGCAGACTACTACAATATGTGCAGACTACTACAATATGTCCCCAGACTCACTCATCTCCTCCAGTTCCGTCTGCCACTCCTGCTTGCGCAGTTCGAACTGCGCATCCTCGGTGTTGGGCAGGGCAGCCGAAGTGCCACCGCGCTTTGCCTGGAACTTGAGGTCCGCTGCCTTCCCACCTGCCTTCTTCGAGCCCGACAGGATCTTCCGGAATACCGCCTGCAAAGGACAGAGGAGCGGACAAGTGAGTTCAATCCACAGCCATAAATACAACATATTTTAGTTACAAAGCAAAAATACAAACAAACAAAATGTAAATAAGCTCTATGGTTTTGTCCTAAGAGCTTCATAACATAATAATATATATAATTATGTAATATCTATAGAATACATAACACATATATATGTGGATTATATGTTACATAATTATATATATTACATAGTAATTAGTGTACATTTTGAAGTCGTTGGTTTGTCTTGGCCAGGGCTTCAAACCCACGACCTGCCTGCCACAAGGGAAGCGGCCGCTCAACTCATTTCAGGGCCATAGCTTCCATATGTGCAGGTACGCAGCTGCGTACTATCTGAGATGACACATATTTTTGTTTATTTATTAAAATATATGATGTTTTATGGCTTTTTATTCCATCGCGTTTTATTCCTATAGCATCTGAATACCAAGTGAAAATCCCAAGCTAGACCCCTGCATTTCCGTCCTGATATGAACTTAGATGTTGCTAGGACATAAAACAACAACAAACAAACACACAAACAACAACCCCCTGCATTTTGCCAATTTAATTGATTCCCAACAACAAGCTAGTACACGCTGTAGCCTATACACACTTGTGTACGCATCTTTCTAACATGTTGATATTTTAAAGTTGCATAGTCTGATGGTTTTGAGTTTTTGTCATTTTCTGAGATAAATGTATTACTATTAGGTTAACCATTATGATCTACCTTACTTTAGTTTGAGGTAACTTTAATTTTAAATGGTTAACTTTTGAGATATTTGAAGTGCAAACATACCAAATTAATTTTGGTAAGCACGCCAAAACTCTGACACCATAAGCTTCTGCAGGAACAGGGTCTATTAAATTGACTTAGCATACCCTCCTATGTGGCAACAAATGCTTAATAAGTGTGCATCAGTATCGATATGTAGAATCAAATCTAGGTAAGTTTTTCGGTTTTGAAAAATGTGATGCTTTTATCGACTATGCAGCTTGGAATTCAGCAATAGCCAAATATCATGACTAAACATCGCTTAGCTGAGACACGTCCAGTTCTTTCCACTTTTAATGTTATCAATCTCTGTTCGCAGTCTGCCCTTCGTGACCCCTCTTCAGGCCACCGGCAGATATTTGTGATCAATCTCCAAGCAGAACGCAGTGCATAAATCTCCCAGCCGACAAACAACCAAACAAAATAAGGCCACACCGGTGTCGCAGTTTCAGCGCCCGGTCAGTTTCCACCGCCCGTATAGACTCAAACTCAAGGCATTGTCAATGGTCGTGAGCAATCTTCATACAGAAAATACAGCAAAAGTGAAATGTCTCTAAAACTACACCACCTATTAACAAATCGCTTGGTACATATATAGAAAACATCTTTACCAAAAAGACTGTATTAAATTTATAAGGTTAGGGTTCTTGATTTGTATTAATTTTGAATAAAACTAAGGTTTTGCACTGAGCGTTACCGTCAAACTCAAGGCATTGTCAATGGTCGCTAGCAATCTTCATACAGAAAATACAGGAAAAGTGATATATCTCTAAAACCACACCACCTAGAAACAAATCGCTTTGTACACATGTAGAAAACATCTTTACCAAAAACATTATATTAAATTTATAAGGTTAGTGACGATGATGTTAGATTTTGACGCATGCGCATGAAACTGACAGGCATCTGAAACTGACCGGGCGCTGAAACTGCGACACCGGAATGCTTGACGAGTGTCAGCGTTTCCCGAGCGTTCGCCAGCGAGTTGACCAATCAGAGCACGGCTTGTCGTCGCCGCTGGTTCAGTCGTCGGCCGACAGGGTATAGGTGTCACATCGCTCAACACGCCGGGAACCAACCAGCTGACCCCCCCCCCCCCCCCCCATCTACGTCACGTGACCTGTCCAGCCACTTGGCTGCCGCCATATTGGTTTGCATAAACGGCGCTTCTGGCATTCGTTTCTGAATTAGGGACGATGTGACAAAAAAGTGATAACGGGATGTTCCGTGCATGTCCACATGTGGTGGGATATATCCTACAGAGGCGCCAAGTCTCCCGATTTGCTGGGAGATGTCCCTAAAATAGAGCAAAATAACACAAATTTCCTGCTTTTACACCCACTCGAGCTACAGAAGTAGGCCTATTGCGCCTATCTATTGGTCAGCTGGGTTTGTTTGTTTTTACATCCTAGCAACATCTAAGGTCATATCAGGACTGGTACTGACTTGTGACAGTGCGCACTCATGGCAACTTTATGGTGCTGCCCCACTGGGAGACCAGGCCACCAGCACCATGACCTGCTATCCCACTCAGTCACATTATCCTGACACTGAGCCAACCGGTCCTCTCCCTATCCTAATAATGCTGAGCGCCTGGCTAGGAAGCGTCAAGTATACATTTTTATGTCATTGGTTTGACTCGACCAGGGTTCGATCCCATGACCCCATGGATTCGGATCCCCCGATCCCCCAAAATAGGAAACGGATGCTCAACTCATTCGGCCATCCAGTCTGGGAGCTTCAGCTGGGTGGTGGGCGCAGTCAATGGACCAATGTGAGACAGTCTTGCACAACTCTCCAACACCGCTGTTCCCCAACATGTAATTGTGAAGCAAATAATGAAATATACAGAGCTGTGTTGGTCGTGTTAGTTGACCTTTAAAGGTTTCATATTCGGCGCGTGGCGTCTGCCTCTGTAACTTCCGCTGTCTGGTGCTGAGTTAGCTGGCAAAGAGTATGACTCGGAACTCAAGTTCTCACACTACTAGTACTACACGTGCACAGCAGATAGACACCTGCGCAACACTATCTGCCTTTATTTTCCATTTGCATATAAGCCATGGATGGACTAGTGGTCATCATCAACATCATGCTGTCGGTCGCGATGCGACAAAGACTGCTTTCATTACTTGACTGCCGCTCTCCATTTAGCTCTCTGCTGTGAGAGTTGCGTCCATGAGTCAGTCTTAATGTCTCTCAGCTTCAGGTTTCTCTTGATGGTATCTTTGAACCAGAGACGGGGGCGCCCTCTCTTTCTGTAGCCAGAAGACAGTTGAGAATAGAGGATCTGCTTTGGTAGCCTGTCTGATGACATCCCAGTCCACCGGAGATTCTTTTTGATCAGAAGATCTTCCATAGAGGGCAGCCCCATCCGTTCGAGTATTTCCTTATTCGTCACTTTGTCCTTCCAGGTTAGCCTCATGATTGAACGCAGATGTCGCATCATGAAGGCATGCAGCTTTTTCACCTGCTGTCTGTACACTGTCCAGGCCTCGGCTCCGTATAGTAGGGTGGATAGCACGATTGCGCGGTAGATCTTACCTTTGACCCGAATGGACACATGGTGGTTGTTCCAGAGTCTCTGGCGTAGTCGGCCGAATGATGCGCTAGCCTTGGCCATCCTCCTCTGTATCTCAGCATCAATGCGTCCATCACTTGATATAGTCCTTCCGAGATAGGTGAATTCTGGAACAGAGTTCAGCTTGTTTCCGTCATCCATGATCTCCTCCTCTCGGGTTCTTGTAGAGTTGGGTTGGTACAGCACCTCCGTCTTCTTGATGTTAATTTTCAGGCCAAACTTCTTTGATGCATCGGAGAAAGCGTCCACTATTTTCTGGGTCTCTTCAGCAGAGTGGGCAACCAGTGCACTGTCATCTGCGAATAGTAGCTCTCTCACCAGTATCTGAGTAGTCTTGGTCTTTGCTCTGAAGGTGCGACATTGAATAGGTCAGCGCTCTGTCTGGACTGTATATAGATGCCATCCCCCATGTCTCGGAAAGCCTCGTCTAGCATTGCTGATAGGAAGATGGAGAAGAGCGTGGGGGCCAGTACACAACCTTGCTTGACCCCATTGGTAACCCCAAACGATTCCGAGACTTCCCCTCCAGCACTAACGTTCGCCATCATTCCTGTATGTAGAGCCTCGATCATAGTTGTGAACTTCTGGTGGTATTGGTAAGGTATAGTGTCGGTTGAGGTTGTCAAGTCGTAAGGACTTAATAATGTAGTGGTCTGCACTGACCTCTCAGGCAAGTAACCACATAGACAGGTAGGCGTGGGGAGTGTGTTGATATCAGGGAGCCTAGGTGGTGTAATGGTTAGCACACTGGCCCGGAATGCAAAGAGATGTGGGTTCGAGTCCCGCTCTAGAGGCGCAGTATTTCCCATTTTCATCACACCCATGACACTGGTTGCCGTGATCAGGATCCTGTACAAGCTTTGCGCTGTATGGTTGTTGAACCTACCCTGTGTATGTATGTGTTAGTGCATTGCCTGTATGTATGTAATTGTAAGCATTACAAGACTTACAATTCTAGGGGGACGAGTGTAGTGGTCTGCACTGACCTCTCAGGCAAGTAACCACATAGACAGGTAGGCGAGGGGAGTGTATTGATATCAGGGAGCCTAGGTGGTGTAATGGTTAGCACACTGGCCCGGAATGCAAAGAGATGTGGGTTCGAGTCCCGCTCTAGGCAGAATATTTCCCACTTTCATCACCCCCACGACACTGGTTGCCGTGATCAGGATCCTGTACAAGCTTTGCGCTGTATGGTTGTTGAACCTACCCTGTGTATCTATGTGTTAGTGCATTGCCTGTATGTATGTAATTGTAAGCATTACAAGACTTACAATTCCAGGGGGACGAGTGTAGTGGTCTGCACTGACCTCTCAGGCAAGTAACCACATAGACAGGTAGGCGTGGGGAGTGTGTTGATATCAGGGAGCCTAGGTGGTGTAATGGTTAGCACACTGGCCCGGAATGCAAAGAGATGTGGGTTCGAGTCCCGCTCTAGGCACAGTATTTCCCATTTTCATCACCCCCACGACAATAACATTAAAACACTTGACTCCAAATTGTCACTTAGTGGTGGAGATTAGTAGGATAGGGTTTTACTGGTTGGCTCAGTGTCAGGATAATGTGACTGAAGAGGATATCACCTCACAGTGCTGGCCGAATGGTATCTCACTGGGGCAGCACTGTAAAGCAACCACGAATATGCACTTTTACAAGTTACCTGATAGAACATTGGATGTGAAAACCCCAATAACCTTATTCACTGCCAAACTTCATATATATATATATATATATATATATATACATGCGTATATGTATGTATACATGAATATATATACATATATATATATATATATATATATATATATATATATATACACATATTATATATATATATATATTATACAACAGATTTTCAGAGCAATTGAAACACTTTTTTTAAAGAGTCACTTCTTTCAAAATAGCAATTGGAGAGTAAATTTAAATCAAATTAAGACCGATGCTCCTATTCTTAAGCTATACATACGGCCAACCTAGATAGAAATAACTGTACCCATACTAAATAAAAACTACTACAATCCACAACTAACCCAAGAAGAAATAACGCCATGGGCTTATTTATAGCATATACCTTTAAAACTAATTCAGTGCAGCCTTATCTAATGTCAAACCTAGTGAATATTTCCGGATTCATTTTGTGCAGTGGTTTCTGGGAACACCCGCCTGCCTGCTGTCATGTAACTTGAAAGCAGTCATCTAATGCCTAGTACACACCTCCCGTATACGATCTAAAACTGCCCGTTTCGCGCATAAAACTGAGTTTTAGTCGTTAGGTGTGCGGCCCCCGCGCACACTAGACGCTTACGATTCGCGTATAAAACTCAGTTTTAGAGCTTACAACTCGAATCGCAACCGATTCGAAAAACGAATCGGCCCGTTCGTGAATCGGTATATGTGAGCGGTCAGTCGTATCGTATACGGTAGGTGTGTGCTAGTCGGCGATCGATCGCGTCGGGGTTTTAACGCATCAGCCAATCGCCGGGCCGGGAACGGTCATGTGACCCTGTCCATACAAGTACGCTACAAAATGGCGGACTGGACGAACGAGGCGGAGGTAGCGATGGTAGAGATGTGGCAAACTCTGCCATGTCTGTTTGATGTATCCTGCCAAGAGTATTCGAACAGAGTCAAGAAAGTAGGCGCGTTGGCGGCGATCTCCGCTGAAATTGGACAGTCAGGTACGCCCGTTTTTCCCGAGAATATTGAATTTGTTTGTCATCATTGTTGTGAAATGTGCCGACGGTTGAAAAAGTGCCGGCTGGCTTCTGCTTAGGGCATCGCTCTCACATGAAAAATACACTAAAAGTTATTGTTTTTCAAATCAAAGTTACTTTTTGGGTCGTTGAAAAGTTTACAAAAAATCGTAATCGTTATCGTAATCGTAATCGTAATCGCGGAACGTAAATAATCAGCTTAATGACCACAAAACTAAATTGTTCTAATCGTGAAACGGCTCGCGTTGTATGTCAACATGCCGAAAATTATTATACAATAGAATACAAGACGGCTATAATTTGTTTTTACAGCGGCGTCCATCCAGAAAAGGATGACGAATCTCCGCACCCAGTATACACGTTTCCGGAAACAAGCGGCCTCGGGTTCTGCAGGAAAGCGTCTGACCGCCCGTCAAAAATGGATACAGACGTCGCTCTCGTTCCTGGCACCCCACTTGCAGCGACGGCAGAGTGTGACCAACAACCCACTACCATCGCCAAGATGCAGGCAAGCTGCTGAGGTACTGATACGTAGTTAATTAGAAGTTCGAAATTATAACGTAATGGTTTATGTACAATTTATACACATTTATTTACAAAAACATATATACAAAATTTTTTTAAGAAAACAGATACAAATAGACATATATACACATTCCGATATACTACGTAGGATCACAGAGCGAGCTGGTAGTCCACGCGTTACACTATTTAAGCCATATATACAGTCTAGATCATCGCCGACTGCCACGGGACAGCCCCTGTCGCTGAGTTTACATATTCGACGAGGTAATCCCGTTGTGTCTTGGCCCGTTGCGTTGCGTTGGTTCCCGATGGGAATGTCGCCTGACGTAGCTCCAGATCGCCTCTCCATGACCCGGGAGTAACCGAGTGCGTCGCAGGGTCTTCGTAGTCAGCTGTAGCTGTGGTGCCGATCTTTTCCCGCAGGAAATTGTGTAGGGCGCAGCCCGCCATGACGATCTTCTCGACTTTTTCTGGCGCTAATGCGATGTTCGTCAAAAACACGCGGAACCTGTTGGACAGGATGCCGAACGCGTTTTCAACGACACGTCGGGCGCGCGACAGCCGATAATTAAAGATCCGATGATCCAGGCGCATGTCTCTGTGGCTGAACGGCTTCATCAAATAATCTTTGAGGGGAAAGGCATCGTCCGCCACAATGTAGTGACCCAAAGGCCGATCATCCCCGGGTAGTGGTTGGGGGGGTGGGAACGACTCTGCTCGGTTCTCCAGAGCCTCTTGAAGGGTGCATCCGGAAAACACGCCGCCATCACTAACCCGGCCGTTGCATCCCACATCTACAAATATGAACCGATAGTCGGCGTCTACCAGGGCCATCAAACACTATGCTGAACGTGTGTTTTATAATTGTAAAATGTTGACCCGGAGTGTGCTGGGGGTTTGATGTGTATGTGCTTCCCGTCCAGGGCGCCGATACAGTTGGGGAAGTTCCATCTAGCCTGAAACTGGTCAGCGACTTTCCCCCACTGCTCCGGGCTCGACGGGGTCTGCAAAAACAAAAATACAACGACACTTAAAATTACGAAATTAAGAAATAAAGTTACACGTTTTTGGCGACAAACTAAATTGTTTTTCTATTCACGCTCGCAGGTAAACCGTGACGCCGACGAAGAAACAGAGGAGACAGAGGAGACAGAGACAGATGCCGATACCCCGAGTGTGTCTTCTCCCAATCTGAGTACGGTCGGCGACGATCCCCCAGAGGTAGGATCCTTCCGAAACAACACCAGCACCCCACAGTCCAAACGCAAGCGATGTGAGGCCGACGGAGGAGACGACGATCTCATGAACCTTGTTATCAAGAACCTGGAAGACACAAATGCCCCTCCAGACGACGCGCTTACGACTTTCGGCAAGCACGTTACCAACAGACTACGCACCATCACAGATCCGGAAGTGTTGATGGTTGTGCAGAATGACATTGACCAGGCGTGTTTCCGCGGGAACATGAAGATCCTGGCGGCGCGAAACTTGGCGCGCCAAAGAAACCCGCAGGCGGACACTCATAACAGACCCGGACCGTCGGGGAGCGGTGGTGGCTTTTCGTACGTAAATATGCTGGAGTCGGCTCAATTTTCCGAGTATGAAAACTAAAATAGTCTGTTAACGTTATTCAAGTGCGCCAAACATGTAGCTCTGAAACCTGCTGTGGCAGTTGTTACTGTATTCTAACGTGGTTACGGTTTTCATTTTAGGTTGTGTGCACTTCAATAAAAAACCTATATAAAACAATCTTACCTTTAAATAGTCTTCTTTCAGCGACTGGTAGATGGCGTCGCAGGTCTCGGGGACAATTTGGCCGATGGTGGTTGCCCCCACACGAAACAGGTAGCTGAGACTCCGGAAGGATTCACCTACAAACAAAATTATATTATTTCGGTTTATTTACATTTCGAGTTGTCGTGATTTAAAAATTGTGATTTACAATTCATAACAAATATGACAAGGACTAAGAAAATATGTTTGCTCAACTCAATTATATATCGGTTTATTTCAATTTGAATATATTTAAATGTGAGCGGAGACAAATATAATAAAATTAAGTCCTTACCAGTTGCAAGGAATCGCAGCGTGACGGCCAACCTCTCCGCAGCCGATATCGACGCTCGATATCTGGTGTTTTGGCGCGCGATACGACCCTCCACCAGGTGCAACAACTCGTCGAACTGCTCCGACGGCATACGGCTGAAGTTGGTGAAGGCCTGTGGCTCGTCCCTGCGTAGACCGGCCATCAGGGCATTGAATGCTCCTAGCTCCGGTCTTTGAGCGATGTGTGGCCGAACCCACACATTTCGAGCAATCCTCCGACGTCGTCGGCGACGGCGTATGACAAGCAAAGCGAGCGCAAGAGCCGTGGCTCGCTTTTGAGCAGTTGAACGCGGTGCCATGTTGCTGGTCAGTTTGGTCGAAATGCACAGCAAGCATTGCATTTTATGCGCGGCAAGGGACAGGAAGAGACCCTCCCCCGCCCCGGGCTGTCACGCAGGAGAGGAGAGGAAGAGACCCTCCCCGCGCCGCGCCTCACCCGACGCCCGTTGCTCAACGTCCCCTCGCCATCCCCCGGGCCCGCAGCTTTCACACCTCACCGACGGTTCACGGCCCCGACGCCAGTCGGAGCGCTAAAAACAACTTGGCGCCATCTAGCGTTGCTGACCGACGGCCGATCAACAACTGCTAGGAGGCGCTGCTGCCAGTGTAGTTCGCGCTAAATACACCAGGTTCGTGGAACGCAGTCGCGAATCGGACGGTATATGTGCACACATCCGATCGGTATATGTGCGCACCCTCTGTCGTCAGTTTTAAGTCGCAAACGGGATGGACCGAGTCGGAGCGCGTTGCGTCGGCCATCCAGTTTTAGTGCGCGAATCGTATACGGTAGGTGTGTACCGGGCATAAAGTTTCAGACCAGACGGGATGGCCGAATGAGTGCCCGGTACACACCAACCGTTTACGATCTAAAACTGCCCGTTTCGCGCATAAAACTGGGTTTTAGTCGTTAGGTGTGCGACCCCCGCTCACACCAGAGCCTTGTGATTCGCGCATAAAACTCAATTTTAGTGCTTAAAACTCAAATCGCAAGGGATTAAAAAAACGAATCGGGCCGTTCGAGAAACGGTATATGTGAGCGGTCAGTCGTATCTTATACGGTATATGTGTGATACCCATCGTCCGTTTGCGATCCAAGTCCTCTGTGTCTCTGTGTGTCTCTTTGTCTGTGTGTGTCTGTGTGTGTGTGTCTCTGTATGTGTCTCTATGTCTGTGTGTGTCTGTGTGTGTGTCTGTGTGTGTGTCTCTGTGTCTGTATGTGTGTCTCTGTGTCTATGTGTGTGTCTCTGTGTCTGTGTGTGTCTCTGTGTGTGTCTCTGTGTGTGTCTCTGTGTCTGTATGTGTGTCTATGTGTGTGTCTCTGTGTGTGTCTCTGTGTGTGTCTCTGTGTCTCTATGTGTGTGTCTCTGTGTGTGTGTCTCTGTGTCACACACACAGAGACACACAGACACAGACACATAGAGGCACAGATTAACACACACAGAGACACACACAGAGACACACACACAGACACACAGAAACACAGAGACACACACAGAGACACACACATAGAGACACACACACAAACACACAGAGACACAGAGTCACACACACAGAGACACACACAGAGACACACACATACACAGACACAGACACACCGAGACACACACAGAGACACACACACAGACACACACAGAGACACACACAGAGACACACACACAGAGGCACAGAGTAACACACACAGACACACACATACACACACACAGACACACACAGACACACAGAGACACACACACAGATACACACACAGACACACAGAAACACAGAGACACAGAGTCACACACACAGACACACACAGAGACACACACAGAGATGCACACGCAGACACACAGAGACACACACAGAACGCTAGGAGGCGCTCGGGTAGCTAGGGTAGTTCACGCTAAAGACACCAGGTGCGCGGATCGCAGTCGCGAAACGGACAGTATATGTGAGCGCTCCAGTCGGTATATGTGTGTACCCCCTGTCATCAGTTTTAGTCGGGAAACGGGTCGGGTCGGGTCGGGTCATCAGTTTTAGTGCGTCAATCGTATACGGTAGGTGTGTACCTGGCATTAGAGTGCCCGTCTCCCGTGTTGGTAGATCGTGGGTTCTAATCCTGGTCGAGTCAAACCAATGACTTAAAAATTGATACTTGTTGCTTCCTAGTCTGGCATTATTAGGATAGGACAAGGACTGGTTGGTTCAATGTCAGGATATTGTGACTGAATGGGATATCAGGTCATGGCGCTGGCGGCCTGGTATTCCAGTGGGGCAGCACTATAAAGTTGCCATGAGTGCGCACTGTCACAAGTCGGTACCCATCCTGATATGACCTTCAATGTTGCTAGGACATAAAACAACAACAAACAAACAAACAAAATCAAAGTTTCAACATTTTCACAGTCATACAAAGGTTAGTATAATAGTAGTACTTTTCCAGACCCCCCCCCCCCCCCCCCCCTCCCCAACCCCCGAAGTAGTACACATCAACATTTTAGTACAGAATATACAGTTCACAAAAAAACATTTGATTAAATGATAAAAGTCATACTTGACTGACACCCCACCCGTCCCCGCCCCCCGCCCCGCCCCCCTGTCACACGCTTTGTACGACCATACAGTGTGATGTTGTAAACTTTGGATGATCCCTAAGTGATGTGGGAGGCGATCAACTGTTTGCCCTCGCAGATCTCGCAGCGCGAGATTTCATATACAAGTTCCGCCGTCAAGTGCCCCCCCCCCCCCCCCCCCCCCCCCCCCCACACACACACACACACACCTTAAAGCGGGGAGCTATTTGTCGCCGGGAAAACAAACGAACTCAGAATAGTTCAGATGTGTGCCACAGGGGTGGTGCATGCTTAGTACTGAACCTTTCCACTTGGTGGTGCACAAGAGAGTGACCTGGATTGTTGTGCTGGGTGAGTGGAGAGAAGGGAGGGTAATACTGAGGTATTTTCAATCTTCTTTAGAGTAGTGCAATGAGGAAATATATTTGTGTAATGTAAAATATATGTTATTACAATTACATTGCATAATTCAATGAGAAACAGATATAGATGAAAAACTTTTTTTGTTGAATGTAAAAAAAGTTCTGCAGTGGGTGGGGTTTGAACCCACACCACCAAACAACTTCAGATTACAAGTCCAACACTCTAACCACTAGACCACAGAGACCACACATGATTAATATTCTCAGTTCAGGCTATTTGTGTATAGGATGTCACATATACAAGGGATGGTCAAAACAGTCGTCTCGCCGTTGCTTCTGCGCATGCATGGATTGCGCATCAACTTGTGTCACCCGAGTCACTTATTGGCGCATGCGCATATCCTACAAACTCGGGTCGAATAATCGAATACGCTTCTCCGCGCTCGGGTGGACAATTTTATTTATTTTTTTAATAACCGATAAAACTACAGCAAAATAGGATTTAAAGTATTTTATGATGGCCTAGTTTACCTCTATTTCCATTTAATTAATCTAAGTTATTCTTTTTTTGCACATGGGCATGTCCTAATTTCGCGAGAACGCATGCGCGGATTTTCGGCGAGCACTGCTATTTGTTTTGTTTACACTCAGCGATTCGATGCCGATCTAGCAGCTACGTTAATATTGCTTGGAATTTAAGGTTAATTTAATAAAATTTCATTATTTGACTATCTAATTCTGTTAAATATGATCGCATTCAATAGATTTCGGCCTAATCGGTCCCTAACACTGCCGGGCACCAGCGATAGTTACAGCTGAGCTTGTAGCCGGCGAGGCCAAGGGTGTTTTGACCAATCTTGTATATGTGACGTCCTATACACAAATAGCTTGAACTGAGACTATCAGCTATGTGTGGTCTCTGTCGCCTAGTGGTTAGAGTGTTGGACTTGTGATCTGAAGTTGTTTGGTTGTGTGGGTTCAAACCCCATACACAGCTGAACCCTTTTTACATTCATCAACAAAAAAACCTTTTCATCTATATCTGTTTCTCATTGAATTATGCAATGTAATTGTACTAACATATATTTTACATTACACAAATATATTTCCTGATTGAACTACTCTAAAGAAGATTGAAAATACCCCAGTTTTACTCTCCCTTCTCTCCACTCACCCAGCCATTTTAAAAACAACAGCTGCCAGCTAGTACCAGCCTCAGAACTGACCCACTTCTGGTGGTGAAGTGGGTCCCCTACTCTCCCCACACATGTTTGGTTCTTTAAACATAAAACCCAAACAAGGTTGTGCTTGGAGAGCATTTGTCGGAGTACGGTTCCCGTCGCCAGCGACCTATATCTGGCCCCTTTAACAAAATCCCATCCAGTTCGGAACCAGGAGCCATTACTTTCACACTGAGGCGTTCCATACGTGCGGGGGTGTCTGCTTTTACACGTGGGGCTCGTCACTCTATTATCGCCCACTCGTAAACTCTCGTCCTGTCTCTCTTTCACTCACACAGTCTCGTCTTCTCTCACCTTCTCCTTCTCTCCCAAGCATGCTCTAGTCTCCCCCTCCCCCCCCACCCCCCCTTCCCCCCTCCTCTCCCCCACTCTCCCCTTCTCCCCCCGACTCTCCCCCCCTCCCTCTCTATCCCCCTCTCCTCTTATTCTCTCCCTCCTCTCTTCCCTCTCTCCAACCCCCCCCCCCCCCCCGCTCTTTCCCCCTCCCCCCCTCTCTCATCTCCCTCTCGCTCCCCCCTCTCCTCACCGGCCTCCACTCTCTGCTGCTCTCACTCATTGAAACAACGTGTGATATATCATAAATATCATACAACTTTGAAAACTTAGCATTAGAATGGTATAATCAGATGAAAACAGCATAAAAAACCCATACCCCAACACCATTAAGGGCCGGTCACACATACGTTAGTGAACGTAGTTGAACGTAGTGGAGGCTAACATAGTTCAATGTATTTCAACGCAGTTAAACATAATGCAACATAGTGCAACGTCCCGGCATCCATACTTCTCTGTGATAATAACATGATAAGAACGTCTGTGGGCCGTGAGTTCTGATTTAAGCTTTGGACATGTTCAAAAGAGCACTATGTTTGAGGCAGACATAGCCTCCTTGGTGATAACATACTCTAGCATACTCTAACATACTCTAGATTACTTCTTAATGTACTCTAGCATACTCTAGCGTACTCTAGCATACCCTAGCGTACTTTGACCGTCACAAAACTTTGGCCGTTCTGCCATGGTCACATAGCCGTTAGTGGACGAAGTTGAACATAGTTGAACGTAGTGGAGGGTAACATTGTTGAACGTACTTGAATGTAGTTGAATGTAGTTGGACGTACCGGGATCCGTACCATAACGTACTGGGCTCCGTACCGTAACGTATTTATCCATACTATTAGGTGGGTCATCAACCAAAACCTGCAGTACCTTAACGTATTTGAATATAGTGACAGAACGTTTCACCCACGTTTCACCCACGTTATCATATCTACGTTCAACTACGTTCACTAATGTATGTGTGACCGGCCCTCTACCTAGATTTGATGCTACATATCCAACTGGAATACGAACGCACTTCATACACATTTATTGCTGCATAGAAAGGAATACTGAGTCCCTTTAACGGTACCTGTTAATATTGAAGCCTATGATGTCCAGCATTTCGATGTGCACGCCAAAATGAATGTGACATGTTTTCTCGTTGATATCTTCAAAGTTAATCTTTAGAAATAAAAGTTACTTCCAACGAAAGTAAAGTAGATTTGAATGATCCACGCAATATATATATCTAACAAAAAAGAGAGGCAGAAACACTAAATAAGTATCGGACTAGGCAACTTTTATCGATGCTCAACTTAAACGATCTGTTGCAATTCTGATCTCAGGAGATAAACCCTGACCATATGTCTTAATGTTGCTGATATCTCGATGATATACCGTAAAAACTCGCGGTTAAGTCGATTAAAAGAAAAGGAAGTTCTCAGAAGTACCTCGAGTACCATACAGTACATGCAGCTTGGACAGGATCCAAGTTACGGCAACCAGTGTCGAGGGAATAGTGTGCCTAGAGCAAGATTCGAACCCACACCTCTTGGACTCCAGGGCTAGCATGCTAACCATTACACCACATAGCCCATTTGATGTCATCACCCTGCCAACGTCCACCTGTCTATATAACTCCTTGCCTGAGAGGTCAGTGCAGACTATGACAAATGCATCGATGACAATGCTGGTGAATATGCGGTGTTACCTTGCTGATGTTGGCCCATCTTCAAATAGCCAAGAACAGTAAAGCTAGGATTCCTTACACACGGTATGCGGCATGCGGCATGCGTATGCGGCATGCGGTATGCGAATGGGAAGATTCCTTCTACACGGTATGCGGCATGCGGCAGACAGCACATCACTGGCTATATTTAAAAAATAAAAATAAACAAGTATACTCCATACTGCACCGTATATGGCCTAATATGGCATGTATATCCATGTAACTCATGGTACTGCACATGGAGGTTCCTACCTTTATAATTACCAAATTATAGATAAGTATTCATATTTTTGTGGCTCTGGTAGCATTTTTACCAGTCGCCTCCTCCAGCCTTATATCAATGGACAACACACAGAGAATGGGACGGTCCAAACATGGCTCAGTTTAGCTTGCTTAGAGCGATGTTAGGACCGTCCCAAATATGAAGACTGCTTCCTCACAGGTCCGCCGCATAAACCTACATGTTTGCACCGGCTGTCCGTAATTATCAGTCGCCTCCTCCAGCCTTATATCAATGGACAAATGCGACTGATGCTTTTCTATTCACACCACCCTGTCCCGGCTGTCCGTAATTATCAGTCGCCTCCTCCAGCCTTATATCAATGGACAAATGCGACTGATGCTAATCTATTCGCACCCCCGTGTCGCATGCCGCATGCCGGACCGATCGCTACAGGGACCGATCGAGTTGTCGCATTCGCATTCGCATTCGCATTCGCATACCGTATGTAAGGGTTGCAGCCCATTGACTTCAAGGCGTTTCGATTTTTTGCCGCATTCGCATTCGCATTCGCAGATCGCATACCGCGTGTAAGGAATCTCAGCTTAAGGCACAGAGCTAGTCAGATACATCTTCCACTCAATGTTTTCATGCCCGTCTCAGCTCAGAGAGAGAGCGAGAGAACTTCCCATGCTTCCATTGGTTGAAGCCTCTTTTGACACAGCCCCAATTGAGTAGACATGTTCTCGACAACCCGCAAGCAGCAATAATGTGCTTAGCTGGGATGCGGAACCAAGCCCATCATAAAGCAAAGCAGTTTCCATGGTTACCTCACAACATAGTCCTTTAGCCAAGTCTATCTCCAACCTCTATCCAGAATCGTAGCCAAAGGAGTTCAGCTCATGGTATAACGATGATTCACTGAACACATGAGGACATATGAGCATGTCTGGGCCACAGAAAACACATGGCGCCGATCCGTAGCGCACCACCAAGATGACACCTCTACAGTTGTGTTGATGAGTTGACTTGTGTTTGCTGTAGATTCGAACCCACAACCTTCAGAAAATGAAGTGGGCGTTCTACCCACTCAGCCACCCCCATGACTGAGGCATTTGGTGTGTTGGGGAGCGGGGAAAGGGGTGGGGGGTGCGGGGGGGGGGAGGGGGCTGCTGCGAATGGGCAGGGGGGTTGCGAAGGGGCGGGGGGGGGGGACTGGGAAGGGGCTGGGGCTATGAAATCTTGATGGTGTAATTACTCTGAGGAGAAAACTTTTCACAAATTTAAAAAAGAAGAAGAAAAGAAACCACAACTAAAACTAACTACTAGAACTATTCTATGTGGCAGCCATATTGAACCACTGCCCAAACAACACAAACACAGGGCAGTTGACAAAAGGCTCTACTGTCTACAGTAAATCCCCACTATGATGAATTCCCTTTTGGCCAGCAAATCCATTTCCTATAACAGTCTAGTACAGTAATCCCCACACAATCCACATATTGACTCACCATGAGCAGGGCCCCGGTGTTAATATCACGTGACAGCTGACCACCGTCCACGACCCTGCGGGCCCGACAGAGGTTACAAAAGGCCAGCGAGAGAACGCTTAATGGTCATTAATCATATCGGGCCAGTCTTTTTGCAAGCAGGGGATTCCCCTTGGCTCTTTGAGACGAGTCTGATAAATGGAGATAGAGTCACAGTAAGGATTTACTGTAGAAGTAGCTCATAGGTCAAAGTTCAATCTCCACAACACAACTAACTATAAGTCATTGTCACACCTCACCGGACTGAGCACCGGAGACTACCGAACAAAGAATTTTCTAGTCCGGTGTTGTCCGGTGAAGAAATCTATCGAAATGTATCGAAATGGAGCATAAAATTGGGTTAATTGCCGCCGGACAACCGGATAAGTACCGTACATGTACCGTACATGTACCGGACGAGAACTGGACGAGAACCGGACACGTAATGGATGGGTACCGGACATGTACTGGACAAAACGGACAAACCGGACAACAACGGATGGGTACCGGACATGTACGGATGGGTACTGGATGGGTACCGGACACCAACCGGACACCTCAGTCCGGCGGTGTCCGGTAGAAGTTTTGTGCATGTTCAAAACTTGTATCGGACACTGCTGGACACCACCGGACACCGCCGGATGGTTACCGGACGGTACCCGAACATCGGCGTACACAACAGGACCGTGTCCGGTTCTCGTCCGGTTCCCCAGTCCAGCAAGGTATGACAGGGCCTTTAGAGGTGCCATCTTGGTGGTGCGCTACGGATATGTCCCAGGTGTTATGTGCGGCCCAAACATGCTCCCATGTCCTCATGTGTTGAGAATACTTTTGTATTAATTATCTTAGAGCACCACTGCACCAGTGTGAAGTTGTACACACCTTACCCTTTTGCTGGAGATTTTGTTCCATGTTGGAAATGAAGACCTAGCCTAATATGATGAGCTTCCAACCTAAACGTAAATCACGCCAGACACCAAAAGAAAAATGGGTTACGCTATGAAAAGGTTGTTATTCAACATTGTATATTCCCATTTAACATTGTATATTTATCTCTTGGAAAATCATTATATTTTACATTAATTTGCACCGTCTGCTCTATCATTAGTATGAGGGTAGGAAATGATATTTTTCTTGAAAAAAAACCCAACAACAACAACCCCAACCGTCCTGATATGACATTACATGTTGTCAGGACGGAAAACCCCAACGAACAAACTGAGATCATAACATACAGTTATACTAAAACCATAATTACGAACTCGTAATATTCCCTCTGCAGTGCCATCCAGAAAAGAGAGTGCAAGAGTAAGAAGTGACAGCAACAGTGTACAGAACTGAAAGGCTACGTTGTGAATGGGTTATTTAATGCTGCATCCTCTGATGAAAATTAAGTTTTTCCGAAACTAAAACACTGCCCTAGATTTGATCTTAGATATCCAGCGTAGATACTGGTGCACTGATTAAGCATGTTTTGATGCATAGACGGGATTACTAAGTCAATTTAAAGTTGCATAGTCCGATGGGGTTTGAATTTGTTAGTTATATTTGAGATAAATAGCTCAGATTGACCATTATATCCTAATATTCATTAGTCCCGAGTAACTTTGATGAAAATTGGTTAGTTTTGGAGCAATTTGAGCTGAAAGAACCCAAAATAATTTCGACAAGCTTGCCAAAAGTCCTGTGGCTATGTCCCAGATGGTCATCTCGTGATGACCACGTGATGTGAGATGACCTACTAATCCTGGAACCTGACAGGGCTGTAGGTAGGTATTTCTGTTTGGGAAGTGAACATTCTGGGAACGGATTGGTGCCATAGGCCTGTGGCACAAAGGTTTTTAACAAAATATTATTTTGTGGAAAGGTTAATTTGATTTATATCTATCGAATTGAGCAAGCAGCATCGAATATCCAACATCACATATACATCGGTATATGATTGACATCGTCCCAATGGCAGAAATTTAAAAACATCAAACTATGCAATTTTAATCGACAAATGTTAAAAGAATTATTTGAAATTACACAATTTAATTAAGTTTGTCTATAGAATTGACAAAAGCAGCATTGGATATCAAATTTCACATATACATTAGTATATGACATCATCCCAATGGCAGAAGGTCAACACCATCAGACTGTGCCATTTTAATCAAAGAATGTAAAAAGAAAAAAAAAGAAAAAAGTGTGGAATGAGCAGGGGCGCTCATCCGGGTTCATTGCTGGATGTGGCGGGCTATGGGGCTAACCTCACCCCCCCCCCTTCCGTTGGGGGGTGGGAGTGTGTGTGGGGGGGGGGGGACACACAAACATGTGTATATCATATGTATTATGTATATACTAGTCGTATATAAAATGTATGTGTCGCGAGGGCATCTTATGATGCCCGTGCCGTAAAAACATTTGATTTTTTGTTTGTTTGTTGTTGTTTTACATCCTAGCAACATCTAAGGTCATATCAGGACGGAAATACATTTGATATATGCACTAGTATATATGTCATATATATACAATTTATATACAAGGTATATATGTATATATATATATATATGGACCCCCCAAAAAAAGAAATTGATTGGCCAATACTAATATATATATATATATATATATATCTATATATATATATGACCTGTCCCAAAAGGGGATAACTCTTTTTTTTGTGTCCATTATAACGATTGACACAAAACAGCACAGAAACGGTTACACTGAAAACACAAGGACATTTGCTTCAAATCAATATGTATTCTATTGTGATTATGAAACACCATGTAAAAAACAAATCAGTTTATCCTGAGCAAATGCATAAGCAGATAGTATGTTGATCGTAACAATGGACAAAGTTTTGTCCCATATTGCTTAGCACCTTTTAAGACAGTCTCATATATATATACCATATCAGTTTCTACACTCACCTATGACAAACTGCACATTCTATCATTCAGCCGGGCCTGAGCATTAATGGTGTGACAGGATCCGCCGCAATTGTGCAGGTTTCTGGGTTTAATGCTATGTTTGCAGCAGCTGTTCTGGTCATGCCTATGTGTTATCTTTTGGATGGGATACATCACAAATGCGCCGTTCCACAGCGTATGCGTCAGAGGATAGCCTGGGGTCATAGCACCATATCAGTTTCTACACTCACCTATGACGAACTGCAAGCTTTGCGATCCAGAGCCGTCTCCTGGCATATACGCTGCGGAACGGCTGCTGCCATCATAGCCTTAAGCCCAGAATCTGGCGCATTTGCAATGGATCCCGTCCAAACAATAACACATGACCAGAACAGTTGCTGCCATCATAGCATTAAACCTGGAAATCTGCATTGCTATCTAATGAATTTGCATTTCTCATGTACATATTATTGCTCTATTATTATTTACTGTTATGTCATCCATATGTTTCATCCTCCCTCATACCATACATAGTCCTGATGCCATATGCAATTTTAATTGACAAATGTAAAAATGTAAAAATTTAAATTACCCAAATTGATTAATTATATTGGTAGAATTGACCAAACAGCATTGAATATCCAACAATGAGGGGAGGGGCAACATGCACCTCATTTCCCCTTCCCCTCTATGGCCCTGCACTGTAGACCTACTTGGTCAGGCGAGGCTAATGAGGTCACAAGATTGGCCTAATTGTTTAATGGCCTCCCTGCATATTGGGTGTTTCAAAGTGAGTGTCCAAAAGGGGTGAGGTTATAAATTCATGGGTTTTTCTGTATATGCTCTCTCAAATTATTAGTTAATATACCAGTATCTAAGTTGGATATATAGGATCAAATGTAAGTAGTTGTTTTAATAGTGACAAAATTATACTTCATCGGACTATGCAAGTTTAATGGAACATGTTACTGCTGAACCATATCGTGTCCAACATTTTGATGTGCATGCCAAAAGTAACTTTGCAGTATTGTAAAATATTCTGATAATAATGCATTGGTGGGGGAATGCAAATGTTCTATTGTGAAACAGGTATACATGGCCAGGTGCATAAATGTGTTTATGTAGTTGCTGGTGGTGCTTGATTGATAGGTAAATAGACATAGTAGTGCTGGCAGGACTGTGTGTAAGGGGCACTCAGAGCCCTACACACTACCCCCTCCCCCCTCTGCTAGTCAGAATCACCACACGCAAGCTCAAGGCAGGTGGTGGCCAGGGGAGCCACACAGCTTGGTGATGGTGGGCAGATCACTGGTAACCATGGGGACCAGGAATGCTGGATCCCTATTGGTAGAGCTAGAAATGCTTGTTTCTCATTGGGAGAATGGGGTGGGGTGATACTCTGTACTGAATCCATGTACCATATACATAATAAACCAGAGGGCTTGACTCTCTCTCTTCTTTCACACTTTATACTCTTCCTTTCTCTTTGCCTGTATTGATTTCACTATAGCCTGCCTACACAACCACAGATTTGAGCAGTAGACTTTACAGTATGTCACTTCAATATCTCTGCAGCTAGTAATCAATAAAATAAGTCAGTTACAACTAAAGTAAGCTGGATTAGAACGAATAATGCAATATATATATAATATCTATATATAATATCTATATATATACAAAATATATGGCAGAAATTCAAAACCATGGGACTATGCAAGTGTAGCATTTAATCAAAATTGAATCCTGCACTTGAAATTTTTCCATTGGGAGTTTTGGACATACTGTGGGCATTACAAAGTCTTATATATGGGTTGTTCTCAGAAACTGTGTACCAAAATCGTGACATCAGTACAAAAAACTCAAAATGCTTTAAATATTAAGAAATTAATTAATTAGGGACTAAAAACCCAATTTACCTTTATTATATATATTTGTAATCAGAATGACAAGACCTTTCTAAATGTACCATTTGTAAATTAACTTCATGGAAAGGAAAAAAATCAGTTTGGAGAACCTATTTGCATACAAACATATGTAATACAGAAGAAACAAAATAGGAAATCACACTTTGACAAATAACGGACGTGATGCACTGCTCACTCGTGCTCATTTGCCTTTACCACAATTTGTGCATAGTGATTCACATGAAAGTAGGCCATTATTCTATTCTGAATTAATTTGATGGTGTGATTTTGAATTAGCATGGTAACATTCCAAATGGGAATCAACTATTTTACACAGACATTGAGCTCAAAGTTTACTGTTCAGAGGCAACTTCAGGATTTGACTCTAACTATACCATAATCAGGTCAATGTGGCATGGGTTAAATAGTAAAAGTAATTCCTGTTGTGTTTATACTCAGTGCTTGATGGGTAGTTTCACAGTGTGGGCAAGTGGAATCGAAATGTTACTCTTCTAATGACTCCAGAAATGGTTAAGCATTTCCATATATTTATACTATTTAAAAAATAAAACTCCAACTAAGGAGGATGTTGAATATTACCATTTGAACTGAAATGTCTTGTTGTTCAGGGGTTTTCATTAAGTTTGTGACACTTTATTTTCAATTGTGTTGAAAATGTCACAAATTGGTGGCATAATTCTCTACTGATTCAGTCACATCCATCCCAATAACATACATAATACACAATACTGGCACTCAATTTTATCTTTATTATCTCTCACATCAATTGGCTACAACATGAAATGAAAATATTGATATTGCTATGTATATATGAGTCAGCCTCACAAAAATAGGCCAATTGGTGGTTTATTTAAGATGTCGGCATCACAATTCTTGAAGTGTTTTTTAGTGCATTTCTTTGTTTTATATTAAATTATCCTAGAAACAAATAACGTTGTTGTATTTTCTCTAACTTTACATTCATGATAAATTTAAGGACTTTGCAACACCTCTGTCAATGCTAAACTATAAGTATGCCGATCGACGCCGACATCCAATGCACGACGCCAACAACTTTAACAGATGACGGCATCGCAATTCTTAAAGTGTTGTGCTGTTCTTGTGTTATATTGACTTATCCTGACAAATAAGGTTGTGAATTTTCTCAACCTTTACATTCAGGATAAATTTAAGGACTTTACAACACCTCTGTCAATGCTAAACTATAAGTCTGCCGATCGACGCCGACATCCAATGATCAACACCGACAACTTCCCTCAATTGGCCTCTTTTCGTGATCCTGACTCATATAATATTATATATATATATATATATATATGACATAGGTGAAACTGTGGGGGGGGGGGGGGGGGGAGGGGGAGTTGGTGCTTTCCGGGACTGACTCCCACAACTGTGAATTTGTGGGACTGCATGCCCACAACTGTCTTAACTTGACTAGAGACCATTTAGTCACCTATCTCCCCGTTAGGCGGCGCCCTCTACTATATAGAGCACCTTACCTGTGGCACAGGGCGCGGAGCCGGGCAGTGGGGGGGGGGGGGGAGTCAAAATTTGTTTGGCTGCTACCTTTGTTGTTTCTTCTACGGAAGAGATCAAACCTTACATATGTTACTTGGTTTGATGACGGCGTTGGTTGGGTATTTGCTTGTAATTAAGTAACCAACTGCAGCACCTTACCTTGATTACTGTGCTTACAACAGCATACAGATCGGCTGAAGTTGACATGCAAGGCTTCCGCCTACTCTACCCCACAAACCTCAACTATTTATGTTAATATGCCACTATAGAGGGGGTGTAATGACGTCACAAGACAACTTTCGATGGCCATATTGGATTACATACAGAAGGCTTGCAACTGCCTACACTGTGCTTATTTACTGATTTGTTGGTTTATTTGTCACTGTTTTGAGCAGTTTGGCGTCAGAAGTTGTTGCTAAAGTGCTGTAAGTAAACACATTGGATGTAAACTGCCCAGAACCTCCCATAACACAAGAAAACTCTGTTTTACTGCATCTGCATGCATTCACAACATGTCTAGGGAGGGTGCTCGTCATCCAAGATGGCTGGCCGCTGACCGCTGACTGTTGAGTGATGACGTCACATGCACTCCCTCTATAGGAGCCAGGGAGGTTAAACATGTGTGTATATAATAAAACCTCTCTATACCGACCCCTCCACAGACCGACCTCTCCCCTATATCGATCGCTTTATTTGGGTCCCAACAATACCATTGTAAAGATATTCTAACTCTCTGAACCGACCACCTCCCTAAATGGACCACTTATAGTCAGTCCCAAATAACAGAAAATACTTCAATCATTATGTAACTATATAAAACATATAAATATATATTTAACAAAATTATTTATCATTACATTATGTAAAGATACAAAAATACTTCAATCATTATGTAACTATATAAAACATATAAATATACATTTAACACAATTATTTAGCATCAAAGTATGTAAAGTTAAAAAAATACTTAAATCCTAATGTAACTATATAAAACATATAAATATATATTTAACACAATTATTTAGCATCAAAGTATGTAAAGTTAAAAAAATACTTAAATCATAATGTAACTATATAAAACATATAAATATATATTTAATACGATTATTGAGCATCACAGTATGTAAAGATAACACATACTTCAATCATTATGTAAATATATAAAACATATAAATATATATTTAACCAAATTATTTAGCATTATACAGTATGTAAAAATAAAAACTAAGTTCACTAATATTTATATATGCCAGGTACACACCTACTGTTTGTGCGCACCCACCTACTGTATACGATCTAAAACTGCCCGTTTCGCACACGAAAATCGCTAGGTGTGCTCCCCGCGCAGACCTAGCGATTGCGATTCCCGACTAAAAACTCATTTTTAGGGCTAAAACGGGCCGATTACAATTGCGATTCGCGATTCGAAAAATGAATCGGCCCGTTTTCAGTTTTAAGCGGGTCGGGTCGAGTCGCGATTTTTAGTGCGCGAATCGTAAACGGTAGGTGTGTACTTGGCATTTGATTTCTTCCGGTTTATCCGATATCCAGCTTAACAGAGTACGTTATAATATTCCTTATCTAATATGATAAGCTTCCCCCATCTATACATAGGGGAACCAGGAGCGGGAAGGAAGAGAACAAGGAACATATAGGAAGGAAACAGACAGCGGGAAGGAAGAGAATAGGGAACATACAGGAAGGGAACAAGGAGTGGGCAGGAAGGGAACAGGGAACATACAAGAATAGAAGGAAACAAGGAACAGGAAGGAAGGGAATAGGAAGTGGGCAGGAAGGGAACATGGAACAGACTGGAAGGAAACAAGGGCAAGGTGCAGGCGCAGAGGTTTCCACTAATCCCGACCTGAGCTGTCTGTGACCTGACGGCTTGCTCAATAAACAGCACTGCTGCTCCTTCCGTCTGCGCCTGCGCTCAGTGCGCCTGCGAACGGCCAGCTGTCACCGGCAGCGGTACATCACTGCGCATGCCCCGGGATAACCCGCCGTCGTCTGCCCGTCAGGGGGCGCGTTGTAAGCGCTGGACTACACAGCGTTCCACCACCGACAACACTTGTCAGTTCCTGTTTGTCTCTCCCCTCATTCTCTTCCCTTCTCAGTCTCATCGGGCGCGATCGCCGAATCGGTAGAGCGCAGGCTTCCTTTGCGGAAGGTCGGGAGCTTGATTCCCGGTCGAGTCAAATCAATGACATACAAAATTGATACTTGTTGCTACCTAGCCTGGCACTTGGCAATAATAGAATAGGACAAGGATTGGTTAGCTCAGTGTCAGGATAATGCCACTGAGTGGGATATTGGGTCATGGTGCTGGCGGTCTGGTCTCCCAGTGGGGCAGCACTTTAAAGTCGCCATGAGTGTGCACTGTCACAAGTCGGTACCCGTCGTGATTTGACCTTAGATGTTGGGCTTAATGCGCATGTACAAACCAGTCCTTGCCCTCTCCCAGTAATGCCGGGTACCAAGTTAGGGAGCGACAAGCATAAATTTGGTAAGTAATTCGTTTGAGTCAACTGGGAATTGGACTCCTGACCTTCCCCACAGGAAGCCTGCGCTCTACCGATTGAGCCACCGCGCCCGGTACCATGGTCCCTTTCACAGATCCTTCCTCCAGCAGACTCAAACCCTACAATATGCCATGCACAACCCTCCCTGGTGTCTGACATAATGTGATAGGCTGCATAAGGCTGGTTCCCACTGGTTGGCTAATCGGCACAATGCGAAGGGAAGATGAGGAGAGTAAACGTGCGCTTCAAGTTAAATTCCTTTACTCCACCCACCGCTGCATCACAGAACCAAGTGACCCACCCGCTGACCAGCCAGGTCACAGGTAACCTATCATGGTAGAAGGTGGCCGATAACCAGTCACAGTAGAGGGTTGTCCACCCAGGAACTCCCCCCCCCCCCCAAGTCTGGCTAGCTTTCTGACACCTGTCACCACAGATGAGCGACGGTGGTCAGCGCTGTCCCCGACTCCACCGCGTGGTGGTGAGTGATGAGGCTCACGTACGGACTACTACAATACCTTTGACAAACTGTAACACTTTATACCCAGACTCCAATACTCCATACCCATGAACAAACCACAGCACCCAAGGGAAAACCTCTAGCACCTCCAGCACCTCGCACACCTTGTACACCCCTACACACTGCCACCCCTACACCTGTACACCCCTACACCTCCACAACCTTACACCCCTACACTCCTACACCTATACCATCCCCCTCTCTGACAACACTCCTGACTGCCTCAACCTCTCCGCCTCTCCATCGTACACACATCCACATCCACACACACACACACACACACTGCCCCCCCCCCCCCCCCGTCACGTGACCTACCATGACTTCCTCGGCGGTGCCGGCCGTGCCCTGGAGATGCCCTGCGCCTGCGCCGGCTCCTCCTGCGGCCGCCTGCAGCTCCAGTGGTGGCCCCTGCGCCGTGCCCGGTAGAGGGCGCGCCTCCTGCTGCCCCGGACTCACCCCCGCCGCCCCGCCCTCTGTCACGCCCCCAGCGTGCAGCCACCGCCCCCTACTGCTCTTTCTCCTCCTGCTCTTTCTTCTCCTGCTCCTCCTGCTCCTCTTGCTCCTCCTTCTGCTGCTGCTCCTGCGCTTTCTTCTCCTCCTGCTCCTCTACCTCCTCCTCTTCCTTCTCCTTCTCCTGCTCTTTCTTATTCTGCTCTTCTATCGTCTCCTGTTCCTCCTCCTGCTCTCAAACCTCACATTCCTGTTCCTCTAGCTGCTTCTCTATCTTCTCCTTTTCCTCCTCCTTCTGTTCCCGTTCTTCCTACTCTGCTAGGTTCTCCTGCCCCTCTTCCTGTTCCTCCTCCTCCTTGTCCTGAACTTCCTCCTTAACAACTCCTCCTGAACCTTTCCCCTCTCCTTATCCCTCTTTCAGTCTCTCTCCTGCTCCTCATCTACCTGCTCCGGCTCCTCCTGCTGCTCCTCCTGTTCCTCCTCCTCCTGCTCCTCCTCTAGAGCCTCCGCTTCCCCCCTCTTCCTCTAATCGCTCCTCTTTCTACTTCTCCTCCTCCTCTCCCCCGTGCTTCTCTCTCCTCCCCATCCTCTGCCTCCTCTGCCTCCTCCCGCCTCCAGGTGCTCCAGGTGGTGTGACGCTGGTGTGGCAGGGTGGGATCACCCCCTGGAGGAGGAGGTGGGTATCCCGGGACCTGGCCGGTGCCGGCTGGTTCTGGTATAGCTCGGTGCACTGCGTGCTGTGTGATTTTTGTCTGCTCTATGTGATTGCTCTCTGTGTGATAGTGCAGGCTGACTGCTCAATTGTTGTTCTGCATGCTCTATGTGATTGCTCTATGTGTGATAGTGCAGGCTGACTGTTGAATTGTTGTTCTGTATGCTCTATGTGATTGCTCTATGTGTGATAGTGCAGGCTGACTCCTCATTGTTGTTCTGTGTGCTCTATGTGCTTGTTCTATGTGTGGTAGTGCAGGCTGACTGCTCAATTGTTGTTCTGCATGATCTATGTCATTGCTCTATGTGTGATAGTACAGGCTGACTCCTCAGTTGTTGTTCTGTCTGCTCTATGTGATTTTTCTATGTGTGATAGTGCAGGCTGACACCACAGTTGTTGTTCTGTGTACTCTATGTGATTGCTCTATGTGTGGTAGTGCAGGCTGACTGCTCAATTGTTGTTCTGTGTGCTTTATGTGATTGCTCTATGTGTGATAGTGCAGGCTGACTCCTCATTATTGTTCTGTGTGCTCTATGTGATTGCTCTATGTGTGATAGTGCAGGCTGACTGCTCAGTTGTTGTTCTGTGTGCTCTATGTGATTGCTCTATGTGTGGTAGTACAGGCTGACTGCTCAATTGTTGCTCTGTGTGCTCTATCCGATTGCTCTATGTGTGATAGTGCAGGCTGACTGCTCAATTGTTGTTCTGTCTACTCTATGTGATTGCTCTATGTGTGATAGTGCAGGCTGACTCCTCATTGTTGTTCTGTGTGCTCTATGTGATTGCGCTATGTGTGGTAGTGCAGGCTGACTGCTCAATTGTTGTTCTGTGTGCTTTATGTGATTGCTCTATGTGTGATAGTGCAGGCTGAATCCTTAGTGTTGTTCTGTGTGCTCTATGTGATTGCTCTATGTGTGGTAGTACAGGCTCACTGCTCAATTGTTGTTCTGTCTGCTCTATCTGATTGCTCTATTTGTGCTAGTACAGGCTGACTGCTCAATTGTTGTTATGTGTGCTCTATTTGATTGCTCTAAGTGTGGTAGTACAGGCTGACTCCTCAATTGTTGTTCTGTGTGCTCTATGTGATTGCTCTATGTGTGGTAGTTCAGGCTGACTCCTCATTGTTGTTCTGTGTGCTCTATGTGATTGCTCTATGTGTGATAGTGCAGGCTGACTGCTCAATTATTGTCCCATGTGCACTATATGATTGCGTGTGTGATAGCGCAGGCTGACTCCTCAGTTGTCTGTGAGTCCAAGATAGTTGGTGACTGCTCTATGTAACTACTCTATATTCTTGCTCTATATGCTTGCTCTATATGCGTGCTATATTTGGTTGCTCTATTTTCTTGCTCTTTCTGATTACTCTGTATTCTTGCCTTATATTTTTGCTCTATATTCTTGCTCTATGTCCTTGCTCTATGCACCTACTGCGTCTGTTTGTTCATGTGTCTGCTCTCTGTTTGCTCTATACCTCTACTCAGTACACATGCCATATATGCTTGTTCTATGCACCTGTAGAATATGCCTGCCCTGAATCCTCTACCCGCCCGCTCCAGGTGGCTGCTCCAGGTGATGGCTCCAGGTGTACTGGGGTGCCAGTGCCTATTCCATGGCACCAACTCTTCCTCCAGGTGGCAATAGATCAGGCCCAGATGGACAACAATGCTCAGTGCCTGACAGCAAAGCTCAGTGCCTGCCAGCAATGCTCAGTGCCTGACAGCAAAGCTCAGTGCCTGACAGCAATGCTCAGTGCCTGACAGCAATGCTCAGTGCCTGACAGCAATGCTCAGTGCCTGACAGCAATGATCAGTGCCTGACAGCAATGCTCAGTGCCTGACAGCAATGCTCAGTGCCTGACAGCAATGCTCACTTCCTGACAGCAATGCTCAGTGCCTGACAACAATGCTCAGTGCCTGGCAGCAATGCTCAGTGCCTGACAACAATGCTCAGTGCCTGACAGCAATGCTCAGTGCCTGACAACAATGCTCAGTGCCTGACAGCAATGCTCAATACATGACAGCAATGCTCAGTGCCTGACAACAATGATCAGTGCCTGACAGAAATGCTCAGTGCCTGACAGCAATGCTCAGTGCCTGACAGCAATGCTCTGTGCCTGAAAACAAACTCCACTGCCTAAGAACAATCCCCAGTGCCTGACAACAATCCCCAGTGACAAACACCAATTCTTAGTGCCTCACAACAATCTCCAGTGCATTGAATGTCATCTGTTCGCACCATTCTACTCGTCTATCTGATAACGGAAGTTGATCATTGCTGTAGTCTGACCCTTCCACAAATCATGTATATTCACTTCGCATAAAACATAGTGTCACTGGAAAGGTTTCTGTGTTAGCGTTCCATAAGTATTTATGTTATAGGTGTTATATAAGGCATCATCTAAATATTAATAACAAAGGTACTCCGATATTTTATTATTATAACTTACCATTATTGGTGTATGTTCGTATCTTATGTCAACCACCGGCTGGTCCAGGTTGGGTGTTCTGCATATTTATACAATATATAATATAATATACTGCATATAACACATCTATGCAGTCAGTGGGAATGATTCCATAGCATCATGTAGTTGCTTGCAGTGTCAAGACTTAACCACTCCTATAATCACATATACATATGCGACGAGTCAGTGAGTCACATGACAGCAGTGAGTGAGTCACGTGCCAGCAGTGAGTCAGTCATGTGACTGCAATGAGCCACACACAGGATATAGTAAGTATCCCAGTCTGTGTGTGTATCTACGTGCATGTGTATGATTGTATACACAGAGCAGGTACCAGGCGTGGTGGCTAAATCGGTTGAGCGCAGGCCTCCCGTGCGGGAGATCGGGAGTTCGATTCCCGGTCAAGTCAAACCAAAGACTTGATACTTGTCGCTTCCTAGCCTGACGCTTTGGATTATTAGGATAGGGCAAGGACTGATTAGCTCATAATTCGATAACAGGTCATGTTGCTGGCGGCCTGGTCTCCCAGTGGGGCAGCACTATAAAGTTACCATGAGTGTGCACTGTCACAAGTTGGTACCCGTCCTGATATGACCTTAGATGTTGCCAGAATGTAAAACTCCAACAACCAACCAACAGAGCAAGTAGCCGATGAAGCTTGCAGTTAAAATATTAGTCCCTGCCACGGACACATCGCCGTAACACAGTTCTCACGGACTCCTCCCCCACAGCTCGCAGCGCCACCTGGCCGTCCGCCGCCGCACCAGCCTCAGCCGCCGAATGGCATGCGGGCCGGGGGGCCGGTCTGCCCGAGAGGAGCACTTCCGGTGGGGTAGCGGGAGGGGTGTAGGGGAGAGGGCGAGGGGAGGGGAGGGGGAGGGGTGGAGGAGAGGGGAGAGGAGGAAGGAACAGGGGGATAGGGAAGGGTGGAGGGGAGGAGGGGAGGGAATGGGAGGGGAGAGGGTGAGGGAGAGGGAGAGAGGGGCAAGGCGGAGGGGTGAGGGGATGGGAGAGGGGATGGGAGAGGACGGAGGGGAGGGGGAGGGGGAGGTGAGAGGGGGGGGAGAGGGTTGGAAGAGAGGGGAGAGACGGATGGAGAGGCAAAAGGAGATAGCGAGGGGGAGAGGACAGGGAGAGGGAGAGGAGGAGGCGTGAAGGAGAGGGGAGAGTGGAGAGGGAGGATGAGTGGGAGATGACGAGGGGGAGGTGGAGGGAGAGAGAGCGGAAGAGGGATAGTGGGAGAGGGATAGGGAAGTTGGGAGAGGAGAGGGAAAAGAGGAGAATGGGGCAGTGGGACCGGGAGGGGTGCTTGCGCAATGTAGGGTGTCGAACATAGCAGTTACAAGGTGTGTGAGTGAGAACACAGGTAGGTCAGGGTTTTGGTGGAGGTGGAGGGATGGAGAGGTGGAGGAGTGTAGGGTGTAGTGGTGTAGTGGTGTGGGGGTGTGGGGGTGAGGGCGTAGGTGTGTAGGGGCGTAGGGGTGCCGGTGTGTCTGGGTAGAGGGGTGCGGGGATGTAGGGGTTAGATGGTTGGAAGGGAAGCGGTGTAGCCTGAGGGGGTGTAGGGTGTAGGGGAAGAGCGCTGGAGGGTTTGATTGAAGAGTGAAGGCGTGGAGGGGTGTTGGGCTGGAGAGTTGGAGGGGTGGAGGGGTGGAAGGGCCGAGTGTGGAAGGGGGGAGGGGTGATGGGGAGTAGGGATGGAGGAGTGACGGAGTGGAGGAGTGGAGGGATGTAGGTGTGGAGGGGTGGGAGGGAAGGTGGCGCCCCCCAGTGCCTCTGTGGGAAGGTTTAGCCTCTATTCAGCTGCTTCAGTCTGGTACCCGAGCCTTCATCAGCGGAGACTTCCCGGTATTGTGTGGTGCACGGTGGTTCCTGGCGTCAACTGGTATATATTCTGGTACACTGGTATCCCCTGCTACACTCTACTGCACAGTACTGCACAGTGCAGCACAGTGCAGCACAGTGCGCGACTTTACTGTACTGTACACATCAGAGTGTAGGATAATGCTGTACCACGGTACAGTCTGGTGTACGTTGATGTACCATGGTACACTCGGGTGTACGTAGATGTACCGCGGTACTCTGGTCTGGGTTGCTGTACTGCGGTATACTCTGGTGTACTCTGATGTACCACAGTACATTCTGATGTACTTTGATGTACCTCGATAATTTGATGTACCACGGTACTTCGATGTACCGCGGTACACTCCGGTACATATAAATATACCATGATACACTCTGGTGTATGCTGATGTACCACAGTACACTCTGGTGTACTATGATGTACCACGTTACATTCTAGTGTACTCTGATGTACCATGGTATACTCTGGTATATACTAATGTACCATGGTATACTCTGATCTACCACGGTACACTCTGGTATATACTATTGCACCGCGGTACATTATGGTATACTCTTATGTACCATGGCACACTCTGGTATGTGCTGATGTACCACGGTATACTCTGGTGTACCATGACGTATCGCGGTACACTCTGGTATATGCAGGCGTACCGTGGTGCAATCTGGTGTACCCTGATGTATCACAGTACACTTTGGCATATACTGATGTACCGCTATATACTCTGGTGTACCCTGATGTACCATTATATACTCTGGTGTACCCTGGTGTACCGCAGTACACTGGTGTACTCTAATCTACCGCGGTACACTGTGCAGTACTACATTACACCGCAATGTGTTCATGTGCTGCCTGTCTTATTCTGACATAATCTGGTGAACAGCGACATACTCTGGCAGACTTTGTTACTCAATCATCATCCAACCGGAAGTATGTGTACCGGAAGTACTTATGGCACAGGAAGTGCCCTCCACACCATTAATCGCACCGGCCTCGTCTGTATTATTTCTTACACCACACTGCCGCGCTGTGTGGACTACCCAAACTCAGCTAACTCAACCTGGAATCGTCCCGTATGACCAGACACTTTAAAGCTGCATAGTCTGATGAAAACATCAAATTTCCAAAAATAAAACAATTATCTAGATTTAATTCTACATAGATTTAATTCTAACTTAGATGCTGGTCCACTTATTAAACATGTGTCACCACATAGAAGGGAATACTGAGGGAATTTAATATAACCTGTTACTGCAGAAGCCTATGGTGTCAGAGTTTTGGTGTGCTTGCCAAAATTTATTTTGCATGGTTACACTTCAAATTATTATCTCAAGGGTTAGCCATTAAAAATAATAGTTGCTTCAAACTTAAAGCTGCATAGTCCAATGAAGCATCAAATTTTCAAAACCAAAACAATTATCTGGAATTGATTCTACATATCTAACTTAGATAGTGATGCATGTATTAAGCATTTGTTGCCACATAGCAGGGAATACTGAGGCAATTTAATATAACATGTTACTGCTAAAGCCTATCGTGTCAGAGTTTTGGCAAGCTTGCCAAAACTAATTTGACATGTTTGCACTTCAAATATCTCAAAACATAACTGTTTAAAATAAACAGGACTTGAAGCTAAAGTGAGGTCGATTATACGGGTCAGGTTAATCTACTTATCTCAGAAAAATTACAGAAACTCAACACCATCGGACTATGCAACTTTAAGTAAATTTGATTATAACGATCAATCTAGTATATTTATCTCAGAAAAAAACCCAACTCAAAACCATTGGACTACGCAACTTTAATTGCCAGGTTAAATCAATGCCACCAGACGGGATGACCGAGTAGTTAGGGCGTCCACTTCCCATGCCGGAGGTTGTGAGATTAATCCCCGGCCGAGTCAAGTCAAAGACTTACAGAATTCGTACTATTCCCTACCTTGCCTGGCGATTGGCATCACTAGGATAGGAGACTGGTTGGTTGTTGGAGTTTTACGTCCTGGCAACATCTAAGGTCATATCACAACAGGAGGATAGGAGAAGCACTGGTTGGCCTAGTGTCAGGATAATACGCTTGAGTGGGGTATCGGGTAGCCCAATGGTGCCAGGGACAATGGTATCCCAGTGGTGCATCTATGTAAAGTCATCATGAGTGTGCACTGCCACAACCAAACCATATCATAGCTAGGCTGCATATGTAAGTGCTGTTTTATTCAACATTAAAGTTGCATAGTCCGATGGTTTTGAATTTCTGTATTTTTTCTGAGATAAATATATATTAGATCGATCACTAGTATCTAATTTACATTAGTTCAAAGTTACTTTTATTTTAAATGGTAAACTTTTGTGATATTTTGAGTGACGCGTTCACTGGGGATACCTACTCTCACTGTACATACAACAGGGGGCGCCACTAATACCCCAGCATAAACTTAGCCGCTACCTAGAATGATGGTGATAGTAAAACCTCCATAAGTTGGTCCCATAGTCGGTGTCCCGGTTTGGTAGATCGCGGGTTCAAACCCTGGTCGAGTCAAACCAATGACCTAAAATTTTATACTTGTCACTACCTAGCCAGGCGTTCGGCATTAATAGGCTAGGACAAGTCTGGTTGGCTCAGTGTCAGGCTAATGTGACTGAGTGGGATATCAGGTCATGGTGCTGGTGGCATGGTCTTCCAGTGGGGCAGCACAATAAAGTCAACATGAGTGCGCACTGTCACAAGTCGGTGCCTGTCATGATATGGCCTTAGATATTGCTAGGACGTAAAACAACAAACAAACAAATTCACAAAAAGGTACCACTCTTGTACACACCAGTGGCAGCCGACTGGATTCGAAAATGGTGGTAGCCACCGGGCTCATCACCAAGCCGCATCTGGGAACCATTAATAGTGTCGTGGGGTGATGAAAATGGGAAATATTGCGCCTAGAGCAGGACTGGAACCCACATCTCTTTGCATTCCAGGCCAGTGTGCTAACCATTACACCACCTAGGCTCCCTGATATCACCATACTACCCACGCCTACCTATCTATGTGGTTACTTCCCTGAGAGGTCAGTGAGGACTACTACACTCGTCCCCCTGGAATTGTAAGTCCTTTAATGCTTACAATTACATACACAGGCAATGCACTTACACATACATAGGGCAGGTTCAACAACCATACAGGTTGTATAGGATCCTGGTCATGGAACCAGTGTCATGGGGGTGATGAAAATGGGAAATATTACATCTAGAGCGGGACTCGAACCCACATCTCTTTGCATTCTGGGCCAGTGTGCTAACCATTACACCCCCTAGGCTCCCTGATATCACCACACTACCCACGCCTACCTGTCTATGTGGTTACTTGCCTGAGAGGTCAGTGCAGACTACTACACTAGTCAGCAGCACCTGCACTCTGAAATCGAACAAAGTCCGCCATTATGACACCTAATTACCTGGTGCCCACACTCTGTTACCCTTCAAGGTCATTATCATATCAACAAACACTATCCCATAGCCGACCGAACATTAGATCAATGTTCATAAGCAACCACATTCCACAGAAAGGTACCACTCTTGTGCACACCGGTGCCAGCCCACTGGATTCCAAAATGGCAGTAGCCACCGTGCCCATCAGCAAACCGCGTCTGGGAACCATTAATAGTCAGCAGCACCTGCACTCTGAACATCGAATATTGTACGCCATTGTGACCCCTAATTATCTGGTACCCTGCACTCCAATACCCCTCAAGGTCATTGTCAGCTGGGCCAGACACAGTGACCTTCAAATAGCATATCGACACTCAAGGTAAGTGACTAAGTCAATGGCCTTGACCCCTATTGCTAGGCCGACCCAGACGAGGTGGCCTAGTAGGTGGGAAGTTCATTCCCCATGTCTTGGCATTGGGCCAACAGTGTTTTATTATAAATAGCACGCGAAACCTCTTTGTCAATCTAAAGCAGAAACAGATTTGAGAGTTCCCAAGAATAACTCTCCTCTATTGCCTCCTGTAATTTTCCCTACGTTATGTGAATTAAATTTTGTTGTCATTTGACATCAACTTAATCACTTCCAAAATTTGCATTTGAGATAATTTTTGTTTTTGCTGTCCTTTGACATAAATCTGATCAGTTCAGATTTTTATGCAAATTTCAATGTAGGCTGATAAATGGGAATAACAAAACTGACTGAATAAATATTGTCATGAGGGTGATGAAAATGGGAAATATTGCGCCTAGAGTGGGACTCGAACCCACATCTCTTTGCATTCCGGGCCAGTGTGCTAACCATTACACCACCTAGCCTCCCTGATATCACCACACTACCCACGCCTACGTGTCTATGTGGTTACTTGCCTGAGAGGTCAGTGCAGACCACTACAATATCATTACCTTTTTTCCACGATGATGACACTTGCTGGAAACATCAAATTAAACCATCATTCAATCAATCATTTCCCATGCAGGAGGTGATGAAATCAATCCCCTGTGGAACCAAATCAAAGACTTAAAATATAGATACTTGTGGATATCTTGTCTGGTGCTCGGCATTAAGGCTACATTCCTTACACGCGGTATGCGGCATGCGAATGCGAATGCGAATGCGACAAAAAATGGAAAAGCATCTAAGTGAATAGGCGTGATTCCATGCTTCCGAATGCGAATGCGAATGCGAATGCGGCAACTGAATCGGTCCATGTAGCCATCAGTGCGGCATGCGAATGAGAATGCTGCTGCTTTTGCCATAGAAAACAATACTGTTCCTTCACAAATTTGGAGGAAAACCCCAACAAATGTTGGGGGGTGGCATATATCTATGCCGCATATACAACATTCGCATGCCACATACCACATGTAAGGAATGCTAGCTTTAGTAGGATATTGCAAGAACTAGTTGGCTCACTAGTCATGATCATGTTGTATAACTTATTATGCAAATATTATTTGGGATGAAGTCTAAACCTTGCTATGATATTATAATTGGCTGTTGTTGCAATAACTCATCATGATCATGATCATGATCATGATCATGATCATGATCATGATCATGATAATCATCAGATTTGTTGCCTCATAGAAGGGCATACTATGTCGATTTAATAGAACCTGTTACTGTTGAATCCATTGGAGTCAGAGCTTTGACAAGCACACCAACATTAATTTGGCATGTTTTCACTTCAAATATCGCCTAAGTTAGTCATTTTAAATAAAAGCCGATTTAATCTAAAGTAAGAGATTATAACCACTAACATAATATATATTTATCTAAGAAAATTACAGAAACTCAAAAGCATCGGACTATGCAGCTTAAAAAAAGTATTGGACTAAGGTCTGAATTCTCACATAGAGGGCGCCACAGAAGGCGGTGGTTCAGCCTACGCAGTCTCCAGTGTGTGAGATGAAGCAGCTGTCATTGCACCCCGCGACCTCACGCCACCGTTTCCTTTTTTAACCCATTCACAACGCCACCTATCGGCTTACGATGTCATTAGTGACGCCACTTCTTCAGGCCATGTTTCACCAGAGGCCGCTACTTATTCAGGCCACGGTGTGCCAGCAGAGACCACTTATTCAGACCATGTTTCACCAGAGGACGCCCCTTATTCAGGCCATGTTCCATCAGAGGACGCGCCTTATTCTGGCCATGTTCCATCAGAGGACACCACTTATTCAGGCCATGTTCCACCAGAGGACGCCCCTTATTCAGGCCACAATCCACCAGAGGACGCCACTAATTCAGGTCACATTCCACCAGAGGACGCAACTTACTCAGGCCGTGTTGCACCAGAGGACTACACTTATTCAGGCCACATTCCGTCAGAGGACGCCCCTTTTTCAGCCCACATTCCACCAGAGGACGCCCCTTATTCAGGCCATGTTCCATCAGAGGACGCCACATATTCAAGCCGTGTTCCACCAGAGGACTACACTTATTCAGGCCAGATTCTGCCAGAGGATGCCTCTTATTCAGGCCATGTTCCACCAGAGGATGCCCCTTATTCAGGCCACATTCCGCCAGAGGACGCCCCTTTTCCAGGCCACATTCCACTAGAGGACACCACTTTTTCAGGCCACATTCCACCAGAGGACGCCACTTATTCAGGCCACATTCCGCCAGAGGATGCCTCTTATTCAGGCCACATTTCACCAGAGGGCACCACTTATTCAGGCCACGTTCCGCCAGAGGACGCCATATTGTTTGCCATTTTATGGTGATCTAAGGGGTCCTTCACAATTATCAACATTTTCACAAGCGTGCATTGCATACACCTGTTGTATTACCACCCTCACAACAACGTGTACAATAGAAATGAATAACAAGAAGTTTGGGGTCGAACCCTGCTTAATTTGACCGATATTTTGTATAAGTCTTGGAAAGTATATGGTGGGTCTAACCGCCTCTCCTCCCAAGGTATGTATTGTCCGCTTGTGAAAATGTTGATAATTGTGAAAGACCCCTAATGAGTTTCCATCGCTACATGCTTATTATTAATGCATATATTTAATTCTAAATATTTTATCCCCACGATATTTGCATCCTAATTTAAATTCTTTATTTTATTTTCAAATTATTATGGTTGTCGTGTTCCCAGCTTCCATCTGAATTATCTTATCTGAGATTAGGATTATTCCCGATCCGTGATAAAGAATTCAAATGCTGTGTAGTTTACGGAAACATTACTAAACTTATTCTTTAAAAATAACCCCAAACAACAAACAAACCCTGCTGAACCATAAATCGGGAACCATCGCAGTCCATTGGCGAATTGTCAGTTGCTATGAGTATGAATCATTTATTATATACAAAAAAATTAGAATGAAAAAGGAAGAACGAAAAGCCGAACACTTTTGAAGTGGTAAAATTGAAAAGTATAAATCATGGCGCAACGATTGTATTAAACTCCTCAACTATTCTCTGGAAACTAGTTATTGGCTAAATAGTGTTTGATATTAATTATTAACATTAAAATTATCCGAAGTCATTTCTTGATACCCAATGATGCAGAGCATATTCATATAACCACATAAATACATAACCATGTACACCGCATAGCCATATAGACCACATAGCCATGTAGCCACACGTATAAACACATAACCATGTAAACCACATAGACATATAAACCACATAGCCATGTCATCATCATCATGCTGTCGGTCGCGATGCGACAAAGACTGCTTTCATTACTTCACTGCCGCTCTCCATTTAGCTCTCTGCTGTGAGAGTGATGTCCATGAGTCAGTCTTAATGTCTCTCAGCTTCAGGTTTCTCTTCATGGTATCCTTGAACCTGAGACGAGGGCACCCTCTCTTTCTGTAACCAGAAGACAGTTGAGAATAGAGGATCTGCTTTGGTAGCCTGTCTGATGACATCCTCATGAGGTGTCCAGTCCACCGGAGATTCTTTTGGATCAGAAGATCTTCCATAGAGGGCAGCCCCGTCCATTCGAGTATTTCCTTATCTGTCATTGTGTCCTTCCAGGTTAGCCTCATGATTGAACGCAGATGTCGTATCATGAAGGCATGCAGCTTTTTCACCTGTTGTCTGTACACTGTCCAATCCTCGGCTCCGTATAGTAGGGTGGATAGCACGATTGCATGGTACATCTTGCCTTTGACCTGCATGGACACATGGTGGTTGTTCCAGAGTCTCTGGCGTAGTCGGCCGAAAGATGCTCTAGCCTTGGCCATCCTCCTCTGTATTTCAGCAACATTTCATGAAGGCTGCCTGCAAAAGTGTTGAAGTGCTGCTGGCTTTTGCAAGTTACCAGAGGCACTCTCTCAGGGAGCAAATAGAGGTTTCACACCGGCAAGAACATGTCAAGACAGGCGCAAAACTATTTTTCCCTGTAGTGGGTGGTCGGGAGATGTTGGGAGTTCCATACATCAACCGCCCTTAATGCTGCCACAGTGACATGGTTTTCTGTTTAGGGTTTGCTCCCTTAGCCTTCGGTTCTGTCAAGAACCTGTACCACAAGGCAGTGTTTTATAACTCTGCAAGGCAGGGGCATCAACCTCCCTGAGGTGTTGTAATACCTGAAATACCTGCATACCATACATATCCATAGCCATGTAGCCACACATATAACCACATAACCACATAACCATGCAAACCACATAGCCATATATATCACATAGCCATATAGCTACACATATAACCACATAACTATGACAACCACATAGCCATATAAACCACATAGCCATGTAGCCACACTTATAACCACATAACCATGTAAACCACATAGCCATATAAACCACATAGCCATGTAGCCACACATATAACCACATAGCCACATAACCATGTAAACCACATAGCCATGTAGCCACATGTATAACCACATAATCATGTGAAACCACACGTATAACCACATAACCACATCACCATGTAAACCCATAGCCATGTAGCCACATGTATAACCACATAACCACATCACCATATAAACCACATAGCCATGTAGCCACACTTATAACCACATAGACACATAACCAAACAACCATGTACACCACATAGCCATATAAACCACATAACCATGTAGCCACACATATAACCATATAACCACATAGCCATGTAGCCACACATATAACCAGATAGCCACATAACCATGTAAACCACATAACCATGTAACCACACATATAACCATATAACCACATAACCATGTAAACCAGACATATAACTACAGCCAGATAACCACATATCCATGTAAACCACATAGCCATATAAACCAGATAGCCATGTAGCCACACATATAACCAGATAACCACACAACCATGTAAACCACATAACCATGTAACCACACATACAACCACATAACCATGTAAACCCGACATATTACCATACAATCACATAACCATACAAACCATATAGCCATATAAACAACATAACCACATCACCACATACCCATATAAACCACATAGCCTAGCCATGTAACCATACATATAACCACATAACCATATAAACCACATACCCATACAACCGACATACCTATATAACCACAAATATAACCATCATCATCATCATGCTGTCAGTCGCAATGCGACAAAGACTACTTTCATTACTTAACTGCCGCTCTCCATTTAGCTCTCTGCTGTGAGAATGATGTCCATGAATCAGTCATTTGTGCGGTTGTACATTTCATAAAAGCTGCTTGCCATGTGTTGCTGGCTTTTGCAAGTTATTAGTTGCACTCTCTTGGGAAGAAAATAAAGGTCTCACACCGGCAAGAACACATCAAGACAGGCGCAAGCTATTTGTCCTTGCAGTGGCTGGTCGGGAGATGTTGGGAGTTCCATTCATCACCACCACATAGCCATTTATGGCTGCATATAGCCAGGTAACCACACATATAACCACATAATCATATAACCATGTATCTAACACAGATTCAGATAACCACACATAAAACCACTTAGCCATATAACCACATGAATTGGACGAGCATCCAAACAATACGTCACGTAACATCACCTCATGCAATGAAGAACATCCACAGCATCATGTTGGGTGTCGGCGGGACCAAGTAGTCCTCACTTGATGCTGCATCGGCCATCTTTGGCTGACTCATACATTTTAATCAACGGAGAACGACCTACTGAGTGCATTGGGTGTCAGTGCCCACTAGCACTCACACACACTCTGATCAAGTGTGCAGATTTCATGGCCTCACGTCAATACTGTTTTAATGTAAATAGCATGCGATACCTCTTTACTAATGTAAACACAAACAAATCTTAGAGTTTCTAAAAACAACGGGGCTATATCACCCCCTGTCATTTTGTCAAACAGGACCACATATCCATTTGACCAGTTAATTACATGGCCATATAACCACACAGCCACATACAACAAAACCACATTGCTATGTAACCCACATAGTCAAATAACCACATAATCAGTCACATAACCACATAGTCACATAACTACATAGCCACATAACCATATATCAATTTTTACCAGATAATCACATGGCCATATAACCACACAAGCACATAGACACAGAACCACATAACCACATGTCCACATTATTAGTTAATCACAAAACTGCAGTCAAATAACTGCCTAACAACAGAACCATAAAACCACACAACCACATAGTTCCAGAACCACATAACCACATTTCTTTAAAGCCATATGACCACATAATCACATTTCCACATTAATCACAAAACCACAGTCAAATAACTGCCTAACAACAGAACCACATAACCACTTAACCATATGGCCATGCAACCACATAATCACGTGATCATCTAGCCACATACTCACAGGTCAGCTGTTCACAGGGTGCACCAGGACACCGTTAGGGGTGGGGCGGAAATGGAAGTTGAAGGCATTGTGGGAATTGGAAGCCCCTGGAGAAATGAAGATAACCAAATCCAGTCACGCAGTTACCGGAACAGTGAGTGGAACTCTCCGGGGTGCCCGGTAGGAAAATCTGCCTGGCGTGGAGGTGCGAGTTGAGTGTTTTCTATTATGTCTGTTCCCAAAGGTCAACCCCCCCCCCCCCGCGAGATGCGGGACGCCCAACTCCCATTTGGTTGGTTATTGGGGTTTTACGTTCTGGCAACATCTAAGGTCATATCAGGAGGGGTACTGACTTGTGACAGTGCACACTCACGGTGACTTTATAATGCTGCCCTACCAGGAGACCAGGCCACCAGCACCATGACCTGATATCCCACTCAGTCACATTATCCTGACACTGAGCCAACCAGTCCTTGCCCTATCCTAATAATGCCGAGCACCTGGCAAGGAAGCAACAGGTATCAATTCTTAAGTCATTAGTTTGACTTGACCAGGGTTCAAATTCATGGATTCAAATTCCACGATCCACCAAATCGGGAGACAGACGCTCAACTCATTCCGTCACATCCCGTCACACTACTATCTTAAACGTTGCCAGGACATAAAACCCCAAATGACCCACCACTACAAAGCTAGCTGTGCTGAATCCTCCAGTGAGACCAACTGCTAAAGCTGCAGCTGCCCCACCCTGGAGGTTTCCGGTTGGTAATCCTAAACCAGCAATGCTTGTATCACTAATCTTACTCCACGGTCTATCGGGGTTGATAGATCGTCTTATTACCTCAACACAGGAGAGCGCGGTGGCCCCCCATCGCACCTCCTCCAGACCATGAAATGCCTCCACAGTAAATAACGCAGACTCCGTGAGCAGCCTGGGAGCAGCTCAGGGTGAGTGGAGCATTTGTGTAATAGCTGCTAGGTGCCAGAAACAGTGGATCCTCTTTGATTGATTGCCCCACAGAAACTGCTTATTGCATCATGTATAGTTTAATCATACTTTAAAAAAACCCATGTATATCTTAGTGTATATAACTGTACCACTCACGGCAGGAAGACCAGTGCTATGGAACTGAGAAATGGCATATGAATCAAATTCATTTCTCCCCAACAAATCTAGAAAAATCGGTGACCATCTGACTAGACCTGAGGACAATGGTGTTTAAGTTCGAAGGACTTGTACCAAGACGATGGAGTGAGAGATTGGTTGGTTGTTGGAGTTTTACCTTTCTAGCAACATCTAAGGTCATGTCAGGACGGGTACCGACTTGTGAGATTCCTCATTCATGGTAACTCTATAGTGCTGCCCCACTGGGAGAATAAGCCGCCAGCACCATGACCTGATATCCCACTCAGTCACATTATACTGACACTGAGGAGTGAGAGATTAGGGCAACGATTGGTTAGCACAGTATCAGGATAATGTGAAAGTGTAGGATATTAGGTCATGGTCTCAGTGGCATTGTCTCCAAGTGGGGCAGCACTATAAAGTCGCCATGAGTGCACACTGTCACAAATCGGTACCCGTCCTGATATGACCATATATGTTGCTAAGATGTAAAACAACAACAAACAAACATTGAGCATATCGGGTTTATTCTGAAATAATTGGTCCCTTAAAGTTGCATAGTCCGATTGTTTTGAATTTCTGTATTTTTTCTGAGATAAATATATTAGATCGATCACTAGTGTCTAATTTACATTAGTTCAAAGTTACTTTTATTTTAAATGGTAAACTTTTGAGATATTTTGAGTGCAAACATGGACAATTAGTTTTGGCAAGCTTGCCAAAACTCTGACACCATAGACTTCAGCAGTAACAGGTTCTGTTAAATTGACTCAGTATTGCCTTCTACGCAGAAACAAATGCTTAATAAGTGCATCAGTATCTAAGTAAGATATGTAAAGTCAAATCTAGATAATTGGTTTTGTTTTGAAAATTTGATATTTCATCGGACTATGCAGCTTTAAAGTTGCCTATGGTGACGAAAGAAACCAATTTCACTTGATGCTGATGCACTTATTAAACATTTGTTGCCCCTCCCCTGAACAAAAAAACAACTGAATTAAACCTTTACAAATATTTATAACCAATAATAAAACAAACTTAGGGTTAGGCTCTGTAAGCATAATGTCCAGTAATGGATATTCATAAGTAATGCGTGCGTATTTTCCCATAAATTCATTATTGAGCACATATATCCCAAATACACCAACAACATAACATCTTTACCTCGGATTAATGTCCAGTAATGGATATTTATAAGTAATGGATGCTAAATTATATTATACTTTTATAGAGCACACATACCTCAAACAAACCCAAAACATAACACCCTAACTTAGGGTTGGGCTCTGCAAGCCTAGCAACTTCCGGTTCCCACGACCTAGATCTCAATAACACTCCCCCCCTTACCCACCATCCTTCAGCCCCCCCCCCCCCCCCCCCCCCCCACACACACACATACACACACACTTCACATCCAGGGTCGGTATTGCTTCAGAGTTCTTCTGCATTGATTTGTCAGTTCTGGGTCAGTCCGGTGTCAAGCTAAATAGCTGATTTCTGTAAAATAACTGAATTTCTTGTTAGTAGATCTGTGTTACTTGATTAAAGTTGCATAATCCGATGGTTTTAATTTCTCTACTTTTTCTGAGATAAATATATTAGATCGATCACTAGTATCTACTTTACATTAGTTCAAAGTTACTTTTATTTTAAATGGTAAACTTTTGAGATATTTTGAGTGCAAACATGGAAAATTAGTTTTGGCAAGCTTGCCAAAACTCTGACACCATAGACTTCTGCAGTAACAGGTTCTGTTAAATTGACTCAGCATTGCCTTCTATGCAGAAACAAATGCTTAATAAGTGCATCAGTATCTAAGAAAGATATGTAAAGTCAAATCTAGATAATTGGTTTGGTTTTGAAAATTTGATATTTCATCGGACTATGCAGCTTTAAAGCTGCATATGTTGACGAAAGAAACCAATTTCCGAAATTAGGGCATGTTTGATCCTACATATTCCACTTGATGCTGATGCACTTATTAAACATTTGTTGCCCCTCCCCTAAACAAAAAAACAACAACTGAATTAAACCTTTACAAATATTTATAACCAGTGGCCCTTGGAGTAAACAAATAAAACGAACTTAGGGTTAGGCTCTGTAAGCTTAATGTCCAGTAATGGATATTCATAAGTAATGCGTGCGTATTTTCCCATAAATTCATTATTGAGCACATATATCCCAAATACACCAACAACATAACATCTTTACCTAGGATTAATGTCCAGTAATGGGTATTTATAAGTAATGGATGCTAAATTATATTATACTTTTATAGAGCACACATACCTCAAATAAACCCAAAACATAACACCCTAACTTAGGGTTGGGCTCTGCAAGCCTAGCAACTTCTGGTTCCCACGACCTAGATCTCAGTAACACTCCCCCCCCCATCCTTCAACCCCCCCCCCCCCCCCCACACACACACACACAGTTCACATCCAGGGTCGGTATTGCTTCAGAGTTCTTCTGCATTGATTTGTCAGTTCTGGGTCCGTCCGGTGTCAAGCTAGGTAGCTGATTTCTGTAAAATAACTGAATTTCTTTGTCAGTAGATCTGTGTTACTTGATTAAGAAGGGAAAATTTCAATTGCGGACAATCGGCTTTCCTCATTCCACTTCCACTTGCCCTATCCTAGTAATGCCAAACACCAGGCTAGGTAGCGACAAGTATCAATTTTGACGTCATTGCTTTGACTCCACCAGGGTTTTTGTTGTTGTTGTTGTTTTTTTTGGTCCATTAGGTGCTTAAGCAGGGGAAATTTCAGTCATAGACGACTGGTCTTCCTCATTCCACTGCTGGTCGATAGAAAGCCTGAGCCTACACTTTTACTGACCCAAGGGATTTTTAACCTCCCACACCACATAGACATAGTATGAGAGCAACCAGCCTTTGATGACGCTGTAAGTTATACACAGCGGTGGAAATCCAAATTGGCAGATCTGGGGGCACGGGGAATCGAACCACAACCCTCAGATTAGGAGTCTGACCTAGAAAAAAGTCACACACTCTAATCACTCCGCCACAGAGAATGCCCAACTGATTAATGGGGGGGGGGGAGAGGGTCGAATCCCATGACCTATTAAAATGGAAGGCGGAAGCTCACCTCATTCGGCAATCCTGTCTGGTTTCCGGTGAGATGTCAGGGTTGTGTGTATGCATCATCATATCTTACAGTTATTTAACTTACAGATTAACTTACAGATCCTCTTCTGGATGATCTAGGTCCTATTGAGCCTCTAATGCCAGCTCATTATGGCAAAAAAGAACTATTTTTGTGCCCACATATGGAGGGCGACAGTGTCCTGAAGTCAGATAATTGTGGGTGTCCTCTCCAATGTCTAAAAACCGATATATAGTGTAACCCCATTAAACCATACTTGAAGGGACCCTAGAAATGTGTTTGGATTAACCGATCATTGGTTTAACCGAGCTTTGGTTTCAACTTTGACTTGGCCTTGGCAAAAACGCAGGTGCATTATGAATGCAATATACAATATATGTGGACACCTTGATTATTATTTTTTTTATGTATATACAGTATAACCCAGTTAAAGCAAGCTCAGTTAAACCAAACGATTGGTTAATCCAAACTTTTTTCGGCGGCCCGGAAAAATATTACAATTTATCATATAAAAAAGACTCAGATGACCTTATAACCACATGAAAGTTTGGTTTAATCATACCGGAAGTGGCCTGGGGCCTGACAATTTTGTTTGGATTAACCGATAGTTTAGATTAACCGACTTTGGTTAAACCAACTTTTTTCATATGATAAATGGTAGTATTTTGCTTGGTCGCCGAAACAAGTTTGGATCAACCGATCGTTTGGTTTAACCGAGCTTGGTTTAACGGGGTTGTACTATATATAGGATTGACTGCTATATCGGCTTGACCAGCATGTGAGTGTCCACTAATCACAGCTGTGAACCTGCTGTGAGTATATGGCATGGGAGTGTACATCATTCTGGGCGTTTTCTCTACATTTTCATAGATACTATTTTTCAATGGGGTAAATACATAATACAGTACAAACCTGTTAACCCAAGCTCGGTTAAACCAAACGATGGGTTAATCCAAACTTTTTTCGGCGGCCCGGCAAAATACTACCATTTATCATATAAAAAAGTTGGTTAAACCAAAGTTGGTTAATCCAAAGTATCGGTTAATCCACAAAGATTGTCGGCCCCAGGCCACTTCCGGTACAATTAAACCAAACTTTTATGTGGTTTTAAGGTCATCTGAGACTTTTTATATGATAAATTGGTAGTATTTTGACGGGTCGGTGAAAAAGTTTGGATTAACCGATCGTTTGATTTAACTGAGCTTGGTTTAATGGGGTTAAACTGTATATGCATAAAAACAATAATCATAGTTTCCACACACAATGTATATTACATTCATAATGCACCAAAGTTGTAGCCAAAGCCAAGTCAACGTCAAAGTCAAAGCTCGGTTAAACCAATGATCGGTTAATCCAAAAAAAATTCTAGGGTCCCTTCAAGTTTGGATTAACGGGGTTATACTGTATTGTGAAAGTTATTATTCTAAGTTGCATAGTCCGATGGTTTTGAGTTTCTATAACCGGCGTAATTATATTCCTAACCCGAACACTAATCACAACAGAGACTACATGTGTTACTGCATACAGGTGTACGCAGAGAGGACTTCATGTTCTGCGCATGTATGTAATACGTTAACAAGAGTAAATTAGCTAACAAGTCAGAGATGCCGCTCAACTGCGTTCTGACGGCTTCACCACTGGAGGAGCTGGTTCCCAGGCAACAGGACTGGATGTCACTTTGTGCGCACACATTGGGGGAACCAGCGGAGAAAGACAGCTTAATGAAATTGCGTAGATTTTACAGTCTAGGTTATACCGTCCATGCTTTACAGCCTAGGTTTTACAGCCTAGGCTTTACATCCTAGGTTTTACAGCCTAGGTTTTACAGCCTAGGTTTTACATCCTAGGTTTTACAGCCTAGGCTTTACATCCTAGGTTTTAAGGCCTAGGGTTTATAGCCTAGGTTTTACAATCTAGGCTTTAGAGCCTAGGTTTTATAGCGCAGGTTTTACAGCCGAGATTCTACAGCATAGGGTTTACAGCATAGGTCTTACAGCCTTAATTTTAGAGCTTCGATTTTACAGCCTAGGTTTTATAGCCTAAGTTTTACAGCAAAGGTTTTACAACAAGGCTTTATAACATATATTTACAGCCTAGGTTTTATAGCCTAAGTTTTATAGCCTAGGCTTAACAGCATAGGCTTTACAGAATATGCTCTTACAACCTAGGCTTGATACTAGTTGGTACCTAGCCTGGCCCTCAGCAACAATATGATAGGAAAAGGACTGGTTTAGCTCAGGATTAGGATAATGTTACTGAGTGGGATATTGGGTCAGGGTGCCAGTGGCCTGATCTCCCGGTGGGGCAGTCATCATGGGTGCACGCTGTCACAATTCAGTACCCGTCCTAATATGACCATAGATGTTCTCAGGATGTAAAACCCCAACAAACAAACAAATCAACACAACTGTCAGAAGGCTGAATGTTTATAGTTATATATTCCTGTAAAGACTGTCAACTAGTTTAAGTAATGTGCATGGCAGGTGTTGTGTATAGGTGGATATATTGTCTATGCAGATGTTACATGCCAAACATGTGTGCACCCCCCTCTCCTTCCCACACACACACACTCCCACACACACACTCCCACATATGTCTCAGTTTGTCAGCCGATGACAGTACACCGATATGAACATGTTCTATAGTCCAAGGACATGCTCCTACACACAGGTAAACATCCACAGTAAACAATCCTTGTGCGTGGTCGCATTGATTTCAAATGGATTGGAGTCATTGGAAATATCAGGGTTTGAACCTTGACTGAGTTAAACCAATGACATAATATATATGCTTATCATCATTACTCAGCCTGCCGTTTGGTAATACTAGGATAATGCAAGGAGCAGTGGAATGAGGAAGACCAATAGACCCCGTCAGTTAAGCTAGTGACATCTGTTGGCAGAATCTGGAACTTCTCTAGTTGGGTACATTCCTCAACTGCCTATGATTTCACATGCTATAATCTCCGTAAAGAATGCTTGGAAAAATAATAAAATGCTTGATTATATTCAGATTTTCATATCACAGTAGGATTCAAGCTTTTATCCTTGTAATATGTCTAATAAAAAAAGACAACTATATTGTATTTTTCTTCTGGAATTTCACCGCCGCTCTCTTCATGTATTACACCCCTCCAGTTAAGTTAGTGACATCTGGCGGAAGAATATGGAACCACTCTAGTCGGGCAGTTTCCAGCTTACCTGGCGGGGTTTATTCTTCACGATTTTATTTTACCTGGCTTAAAGCTGTATAGTCCGATGTAAACATAACATTTTCGAAACCAAAAGACTTACCAACATTTGATTCTACATCTGGAACTTAGACACAGTTGCACTCATTAAGTATCTGTTGCTGCATAGAATGAAATATTTGTTCAATTTACTTCTGAAGCCCATGGGATCAGAAGTTTGACGTGAACGTCAACATTAAATTAAGTTGTTTTCACTTCAAATATTTCTAAGTTTGTCATTTAAAATAAATATTATTTAAAACTAAAGTAAGAAAGAGTTATCCTGCTTCCGGTGAGAGAGATCGTGTGTTCAATCCCTGGTCCAGTCAAACAAAATATTTAGAAAATTCGTACTTGTCGTTAGGCTACTATCAGGACTCGTTGGCTCAGTGTTGTGATAATGTGACTGAGTGTGATATCTCATTAAAGTTGCATATTATGATGGTTTTAAGTTTCTGACATTTTGTTTGGAGCTTGAGGTATTAGATTGATCACTATAATCTACATTACTTTAGTTTTAAATAACTTTTATTATAAGTGGTTAATGTTGCAGACATTTGAAGTGAAGATATGCTAATTAATTTTGGCATGCACATCAAAATGCACATCAAAATGCTTGACATCCTAGGCTTCAACAATAACAGGCTAAATTAACCTAGTATACCCCTTTAAATGCAGAAAGAAATATTAAATAAGTATCCCAGTATCTAAGTTGGATATGTAGAATACAATCTAGATAAATGTTTTGCTTTTGAAAATTTGATGCGTTCACCAGACTCTGCTGCATCAAGTTGTCATTGGCTTGATATCTCAGTGGAGCAGCACTATAAAGCCACGATGACTGCACTCTGCCGTAAGATTGTCAGTCCTGATATGAACTCATGAGTTTATATCGTGTAAAATGCTAATCGATCAACCAATCACACCCGGAGAGTTTCTTCATGAGCCCGTCCTGATATGATCTTAGATGTTGCAAGGATGCAAAACTCCAACAACTATCTTCACGAGCAGATGACATTTATTCCGAGCAGATAGACGACAACAGCTGAGTTACCATGGCGCCATCCAACGCTCTGTCACATCCTGATATTCATCCCATCGTCATCATCATGCTGTCGGTCGCGATGCAACAAAGACTGCTTTCATTACTTGACTGCCGCTCTCCATTTAGCTCTCTGCTGTGAGAGTGATGTCCATGAGTCGGTCTTAATGTCTCTCAGCTTCAGGTTTCTCTTAATGGTAGTCATCCCAACGCATGCAAATAGTTTGTATGGATGATCCGATATATGTTACCATGGTGATCGCATCAGCCCCCTCACCCACCGACCCTCGTGTCAACAACTAACAGTTTCAATAGCAATTTCTCTCTTTGTCTCTGTGTTTTTCTCTGGTTCTCTCTCTATCTCTATCTCTTTCCCTCTCTCTATCTCATTTCTCTCATTCTATATCTCTGTTTCTCTCCAGATATATCTCAATTTAAACAAATTATTATCGAGATCCGAATGCAGAAAATGTCAAGTGTGTTGTTCACAAGCACTTGCATGAAAGGCTTATATAAAAAGATATATATATATATAAATATTATGATATATATATTTATATATAAATATACATAAATATATGCTGTATAAGCCATTATACGAGTATAATAAGGCCAGAAGCTTCCATCTGCTCCTCAGCCCTAACTCCTCCCTCAGTCATTTACTGGAGGAGCCTGTCCATCCCATTCACACTCAGATCCGTTGGGGGGCGCCACCCGTCTGTGCATGCACCACTGCCGCCCCCCCCCCATACACTCACTGTACCACGTCAATATTATATAGACAGTATAACCCCGTTAAACCAAGCTCGGTTAAACCAAACGATCGGTTAATCCAAACTATTTTCGGAGGCCCAGCAAAATACTACCATTCATCATTTAAGAAAATTGGTTAAACCAAAGTCGGTTAATCCAATTATCGGTTAATCCAAACAAAATTGTCGGACCCCAGGCCACCCGGTATGGTTAAACCAAACTTTCATGTGGTTATAAGGTCATCTGATACCCAGGCAACTTTTTTATATGATAAATGGTAGTATTTGCAGGCTGGCGAAAAAGGTTTGGATTAACTGATCGTTTGGTTTACCCTAGCTTGGTTTAACGGGCTTATACTGTACATACATAAAAAAAAACTATACTTAAAGTGTCCACACACATTGTATATTACATGTGCAATACACACTTACTCAAAGTCAAAGTCAAAGCCAAAGCTCGGCTAAACCAATGATCGGTTAATCCAAACAAATTTCTATGGTTCCTTCAAGTTTGGTTTAATGACCTTATATTTGCTAGGATGTAAAACTCATAAACACACACATATAATGAATTAGGTCAATGAGCAGAGGCAAGGGGTGGCACCACCGTCGGAGCTGAGGTTGAGTAGATTGGAGCAGTAGATGACTAGCCCAAGGCTCCACCACTCGATTACTGGTGGTTGGATGTAAGGAGCAAGTATGGAATTCCGGGTTATTATAATCATATAATTCTTATACAGCATATATATATGTTGCCATATATATATGAGCCTGTCTCAAAAGGTGATAACTACTTCTTTTTGTCCATTGTAACGATTGACACAAAACAGCACAGAAACGATTACACTGAAAACACAAGGAAAACACAATATGTATTCTATTGGGATTATGAAACACCATGTAAAATACAAATCAGTTTATCCTGATCAAATGCATAAGCAGATAGTATGTTGATCGTTACAATGGACAAAGTGTTGTCCCATATTGCTTAGCACCTTTTGAGAGAGTGTCATATATATATAATATATACTGATATATATATATATATATATATATATATATATATATACATACACACACACTCACTGTTTAACCTTACCCACTATTATTTATGCTCTTCATCAACCTATCACACATCCCTAAAAGGATGAATGAAATAACACAAACTTACAATCAAAGTAACTCTAATTCTAGACCTTTCTAAATCTAAACGCAGGTGTCAAATGCATTGACAGAAAATTGATACAAAGTCCTGGATATATTCACTTAGGCCCATATGAAAGAATGCTGTCTCAGTAAAACTGTCCTACCACATCGGGTATTTCTAATCAAACTCTACTCTAGTTTGGTGCTGACTTCTATTGTCTGGATGCTTCCAAATGACGGCGGTAAATTGCTGCTAAATTCGTCTGCTATCCATGCCCAGAGAGCCTTGCTTTCGTTGCCAGTCACTCGTTTTCCTCCTATTTGGCTATGGTGTCGCCACATGTCGGTGTAGCCAACCGCAAGATCCACTGCAGCAGGCAATAAATGTATGGTGCCGCCACCTCCTGAGTAACTGCGGCAGCACGCGGCGTGGTCTTTACGGCGGTGCCTCCATCTGGTGAGAAAGTTGTGAACTAATACCAACTCGTCGTCTCACTACCCACGCCTTCCCGCCTTTCTCCTACTGCAATGGGACTGGCTGGGTTAAAACTGCATCCAAGTTTCAAAAGCAAAACAGTTACCCCTCGATTTGATGCTACATATATAACTTAGATACTGGTGAACTATTATTTATTAAGTATTTGATTCTACCACGTATCAATATAGTCTACCAATATTACCTACCTACCATTGTAGGTAGTATCATTTATGTATTTAGGAGTTGTACTATACGGCCGGAAGACCAGCGCTCTGGTGCTGACAAGAGATATTATTCGATGAATAAATACTTGAAGAAAAAACCTAAAAAACCCCATTATATCACTCCTAGCTAGATACAAATATATAGTCTGCTATTATAACACACGCAATATTGCCTACCATTATATGATACCCAGGTACAAGTACAGTCTACCATTATAAGGCTGCGATGTATCAATATATCATACCAATATTGCCTGCCATTATAGGATACCCAGGTACGAGTACAGTCTACCATTATAATGCTGTCATGTATCAATATGTCATACCAATATCACCTACCATTATAGCATACCTATGTACAAATATAGTCTGCCATTATAACACACAATATTGCCTACCATTATAGGATACCCAGGTACAAGTAGTCTACCATTATAATGCTGTCATGTATCAATATGTCATACCAATATTACCTACCATTATAGCATATCTAGGTACAAATATAGTATACCATTACAACACATGCAATATTGCCTACCACTATAGGACACTTAGGTACATGTATAGTCTACCATTATAATGCTGTCATGTATCAATGTGCCATAGCCAGATACAAGTGCATTTGACCAATATAGCACACTTCGAGCGCAACAAAAGCGTACCATCATATATCATGCTTTTACCATCAATATACCACACAGGCACAACAACACGCCAAAGCCATATACTACAACATAGTTTTGTGGGATGCCTCGATCTAATGTTGCCATAACAACCACTGCGCCATTTGTATGCGCATAGTGACGTCGGCCAGTATCAGTGACACCATACAGCGCCCATTATTCCCTGCAACCAGACAATGCGCACGCATCTGGGTGATTGATAGCGCAGAATTCCCGCCCCTCCCCACATCCGGGCAACTTGACAACGCCCGGATGTTAACACCTCACCAGTAAAATGCACATCGCTAGCACTTAAAGCATTTCACCGCAGTTACCGCCAACTTTGTACTTTGTCGTCTGCTTTGAGTAAATGTCGTCTGATTTCCATTAATGTCGTTAGGTTTTGGGCCAATATCATTTGCTATGAGTAAATGTCATCCGTTCAGAGTAAATCTTGGATTTGTATAAATGTCGCCTGCTCTGAGTAAATGTCATTTGATTTGCAGACATCGTCTGCTTTGAGTAAATGTAATTTTTTTTGAGTAAATAACGTCTGATTTCCATATATGTCGTTAGATTTTGAGTAAATGTCATTTGCTATGAATAAATGTCGACTGTGCGGAGTAAATTTTGGATTTGTATAAATGTTGTCTGCTCTGAGCAAATGTAATTGATTTGCATAGAAATCGTCTGCTTTGAGTAAATGTAATTTGTTTTGAGTAAATTTCATCTGATTTCCATATATGTCATTAGATTTTGAGTAAATGTCATTTGCTATGAATAAATGTCGTTTGTGCAGAGTAAATGTTCGATTTGTATAAATGTGGTCTGCTCTGAGCAAATATCATTGATTTGCATAGAAATCGTCTGCTTTGAGTAAATGTAATTTATTTTGAGTAAATGTCGTCTGCTCTGAGTAGCTATCGTTCTCTTTGAGTGAGTAAATGTCGTTTGCTTTGAGTAAATATCTGACCTGAGTAAATAACTTCAGCATTATGTAAATATTGTTTGCTCTGAGTCACAACTGTCTGTCTGAGTAAATGTCGTCTGCAAAAAAGAACATCTATGTCGGAATGTATCAGTCAGCTTCCATAACTCATTGATACATGTTTAGTCTGATGTAGCAATAGCATATGACATTCAGTGGCAATATAACGATATACATTCGGTTGCGTAAAACAAGGAACAGAACAAAAACCCTTCTCGTAAATGGAAAGCATATTTGCAATAATGAATTTGACATTGTCATGGAGGTGAGGTGTAACAACAAATGGGTCATAGGGCATGCCCAGACCTATACTCGAACCCGCATTTCTGCCATTCTGACACTAATAGCCCTGTCACATTACGACGCTTCTCGCCAATGCGCGTTGACGTATGTGATTTTTTGGCGCAATGTGGGAATACGTCAGGAAGCGTTACGCATGCATTAGCCGCGCATTGGTATTCATTGATGGATGGCGACGGTCGACAGCGTGTGTCAGGGAATCGGCGAAGTTTTGTCCTTGCACAAAACCTTTGACGTGCTACAACGCGCGGGTGCTATCATTATGGCGACATTAGGAGCACGTCGAGATACGTTACATATGCTGGAATAACGTTATGCGAATGCTAGGCATATGCCACGCGCGCGTGAGGCTCGTTGGCCAAACTCATGCTTTTTTGTTTGTTGTTGTTTTACATCATAACAACATCTAAGGTCATATCAGGACGGCGCGGGAAACTTTTTAGTTTTTTTTCTCACCACGTCGGCCGCACGCTACCAATACGTTGTGCTGACGCCGAAAAGCTTGATGTGTCTTGACGATTAAAAGTGATTTTGCGCATTGGCGGCACGCCGGCGAGAAACATCGTAATGTGACAGGGCCATAACTTCCGAACTTTTGGTTTAGATAACATAGGTTTCACAATACACTGAAAGGAGCCATATAGACAGGTAGGCGTGGATAGGGTGATGACATCAGGGAGCCTAGGTAGTGTAATGGTGTAGCACGCTATCCCCGGAATAGCAAGAAGTGGGGGTTCGAATCCTGTTCTAGGCACAATAGTTCCCATTTTCACCCCCCCCCCTATGACAATATCATTGGCCAACGATGTGCCGTTCCGTTAAAAGTGATACGAGGACTGGCGCAGATATGCTTACACATTTTGTTTGTGTTTGTTTGTGTATGTGTTCTGTATAAATAACCTATTATACTTTTAGGTAGTTTTACCATATTTAATCTCCCTCCTCCCAACCCTCTTCACGCACAACAACGATACACACACATACACATTAATAGCTATGAAACCAATGTCAATTTTATTTAAATGAACTGAAATGTATATTGCATTTAATCAGATTATCTCCAATCATATGCGCGCATGCGTGTACTCTAAGTCTAATACATCAGGGCGGTTCAGGCATACGTTGGGATGGAGTGTTACGGAGGATGCGTCTAAAGCCCCTGTCATACCTCGCTGGATTGAGCAACGGACAGAATTGTCTAGTCCGGTGGTGTTTGGCCATGATAAGTATCAAAATGTACTAAAATGTGTCAAAATGTTACGATATTGGGTCAAAGGCCGCCAGACGAACGGACATGAAACGGACATGAAACGTACATGAACGGATAGCCAACGGACGAAACAAACTCAAACCGGACAAGAACTGTAGATATCAATCCAGTGGCATCCATTCCAAGTTTTGTGCATGTTCAAAACTTGTAATGGATTGGGCCGGATATCAACGGATATCAACAGATATGCAATTGATATGCAATGGACATAAACCGGACTTTGCCGGATATCAATGGACTTTTTTCCGTTTCTTTCCGTTTCTTCAATCCGGCGAGGTGTGAGAGGGGCTTTAGCCAGGCTTCAACCTCACCGGATCACCATAACACACTGTTTTACCAACACAGAGCCCAGTTTTACTAACGATTGATTGATTGGTGGTTGCTTTCCGCCGTGTAGGCAGCATAGGCCATATTCACGGCGAGAAATGTTTGTTTTTTTTCATGTAAAAGCAGATAATCAATTATGTGCCAATAGACACTCGTTAAATTAAAAAGCTCACAATCATATATTTGTGGTCAAGGGAAGCAAATTCCCATAGAAAAAGAAAAGTTTTATTAATAATTGATAGAATCTATTTAGTAAACTATATGAGGTGGTACAGTCCAGCTGCCCTCAAAAAGGCTAACATGTTTTCCTGTTTTACCTTAGTAAAACGGTCATGCATACTGTCTGCAGTGTAGAACTGTTGGCGCAGGGCCAAAAAATCAACGCAACTTAGTAAAATGTGTTTGAGTGTCAGCGGGGACTGACACCCAATACATTCAGGGAGAGGTTCCCCCTTGAGCAGAAAAGCATGTGTAAGCCACGAGTGGCCGATACGGCAGCGGCTAAGGACCACTTGGTCCCGCCGACCCCCTGCATGAGTCTGTGGTGGTCTTCCCACAGATGGTTCAATTTCTTTAAGTTTATTAATGTTTTCATCCCACTCATGTTGCCATTTGGATTTTATGTGGGTGGCTATTAGTGGTTTCAGATCAGAGTGAGGGATCAGACACGGTTCAAGATCACAGTTCAGGGCCTTCTTCGCAGCCCGATCAGCTCATTCGTTTCCTTGTATGTCGGCATGGCCAGGTACCCAGCACAGGTGGATGGCAAACCCCTCCGTTGTCAGTTGGTTCATTTTATAAATGACCGTTGCTAGAATAGGGTGATTCGTTTTCAGTCCAGCAACAGCCAGGAGGCAAGAGAACGAATCACCGTATATAACAAACGTATATACAATCAAAACCGTTATATATGTGTGTGTATATCATGTACAACTTAGTTGTGTACTATGAAATTGCTCCAGCAATGTTGACTTAATCCCTCTAATGCTCTCATTTGTTTAATAACAAATATCTACACATGATTTACAATTTAATTTAAAAATTTGTAATTACATTTTTTAATTTGTTAATTTTGCAAAACGAGGTTCGGCAGACCCGTCACTTATTTGTTTACAACGCAATAGCAATATGCATGAACTGGATTTTAACTATATCAGGGGTAGTTGTTTGTTTAGGTTTCACAAACCAACATCTTATATCTAAAGTCATATGACCGGACGCGATGGTCAAATCGATAGAACAGAGGCTTCCCGTGGGGAAGGACGGGACAAGAGTTCCAATCCTGTCTGAGTTAAACCAATGACTTACAAAATTGCTATTTGTCACTACCTAGCCTGGCACTCAGCATTGCTAGGATAGAGCAAAGACTGGTTAGCTCAGTATAAGGGTAATGTGACTGGGTGGGATATATCGGGTCATGGGGCCAACAACTCAGTACCCTAGTGGCGCAGCACTATGAAGTTACCGTGGGTGCGTACTGTGACAACTCGGTACTTGTCCTGACATCACCTTAGATTTTGTGTTATTGTTGGGGCTTTGCATCTTAACAACATCTATGGTCATATCAGGACGGGTATCGACTTGTGACAGTGCAGACTCACTCTGAGATTTCAGTGGTACAGTGAGTGGTGGTTACAGTGTGCAGGGGTGGTGGCGCCACCATCAGAGCTGGGGTTGGGGAGGCTGGAGCAGTAGATTAGGACAGACTCGATCAGTCCATGGAGCTGAGTGACTGATGAGGGAAAGGGAGGGATATTCCGGGTTATTATACTCATATAATTCTTATACAGGATATATATATATATAGAAAATATTTCAGTATAGATTAAATCAATCAGTAAAGTTGACAAGAAACAATATATATATTAATATATATTTTGAATGATAAAGCAGTACAATACCTTCTGGCTCACATTAATGGCAATAGTGCATTTGACACAGCATCATTTTACGTACCTGCAAGAACAAGTGCATAATCGATTAGGAAAAAAAGTGATATCTCAAAACGCAAACAAATCAGCAAATTTTCTTCATGGGAAAGGGATTGGTGTTGAGATGAGGTGGAGTGTGAGTGTGGGTGTGAGTGCGGATATGAGCGTGGGTGTGAGTGTGGGTGTGAGTGAGGGTGTGAGTGTGGGTGTGAGTGAGGGTGTGGATGTGGGTGTGGGTGGGGTGGGGGGTAGGGTGAGGAATAGTAGAGAAGTGTCACAGTGTAAAATTTTCCGATTAAGTATGTATTGAGTATCGAGATGGCTAAATGGGAAACAGTACTCCCTTTATAATGCTCACACCGGGGTAGGGATGAAGTGCCCCTTTAAGCAGAATCCCTCCCCCTCATCTCATCCAGCCCTTATCTCACCCAGCCACATGGTCACTGGCAGGTTATGTGGTAATCCCACGATGGCTAGGTGGTGGCCAGAGCTGGGTGGGAGGGAGGTGAGTCCTGAAGGCAGCCAATGGTGAACTGTGTTAGGGAGTGATCATGCGGGAGAGGAATGACTGGTGCGCATGAGTGTAATAGCCAATAAGGAGGTCTATAATATCCACTGTTGTATGTATCTGAAAACATTATGTTATGTATAAACTCTCATGCGTATATTATTCATGCAATGTAATTATCCTGTATTATCCTGTTCTCTATTGTCTTCCCCCAACACCTTGACAAATTGTATAAGTTTAGTGTGTTGGGTAGGTGGAGCTGGTGGTTGGTGTGCGACCTGGAGGGCAGGTTAGCTGCTCCAAGCAGCCCTACTCCCCGCCTTCCCTCCAGGTGGCCTCCTGCTCACCCTCCTTCTGCCCACTCCCCCTCCTATTTTTGCTCAATAAAGTATGCGGTAGGTCTTTTTAGGGGGCCAGCCAGAGTTATTGGCTCGATCCAACTTCCTGTCTTGTGTTCCTTATGTAATGTAATAATAATATAAGTGAATAAAACTAAGCATTCAGCCTGTTATCTATCTATTGACTACTCTTCTGCTGGTACTGAACTCGGATCGCGTGTTGTGTCGTGTGTTGTATCTACTATGGGGTAAGCTCTAATATAGAATTCCCATAATATAGAGGGCAAAAGGGGAGCTATGAACCGTACACATTACACAGGATATCCGGGCAGTATAGCCTTGTTGAGCAGTACAGCTGATGACATGAGAGAACATAATGACAGTAACCATAACCTCCGCGTACCACCTAACGGGATCGGCCTTCAATAGCATTCTAACGCCCGCCTATATGACGTGCGGGGACCCACAAACATGGGATTTCATAACAGGTAGACTGGTACTGGAATCCTGCTGGTTACAGGGTTTGGTACCAGCCTACCTCCATTTTGGAAGAATTTTGGCACAGGTACAACCGAAATTAGCGCATTAAAAAAAAGAATAATTTAAAAAAAGAAGGAATGCAGGTACTTTTTAACATCTTTTTGTTTGCTGGAATAAACACTAGTTATTCTGTGGGATAAACACTAGTTATTCTCTCGTTCACAGTACAATATATCGCATTGCCAATCAGCTGGCCCTAGCTGTAATGCAGTAGTGTCCTTCATGGAAGGTTTGTTTTATTTAACGCCTCTAGAGTACATTGATTTTCATCATCGGCTATTGGACGTCAAACACATGGTCATTCAGACATTTTTCTTTGGAGGAAACCTGCTGCCGCCACATAGGCTACTCTTTCCAATGAGCAGCAAGGGTCTTTTATATGCACTTTCCCACAGACAGGACAACACATAGCACAGCCTTTGATGTACTAGTTGTGGACCACTGGGTTGTCCTTTATGGTCTCCTCACTGTAAGTAACCACCTGGTGTATGACAAGAATGCTGGTTAATAGCGCTGAGACATTACTGGTTGCACTGCCACCTAGAGGTAGAACGTGGGATTCGAACCTATGACCCTGGTCGAGTCAAACCAATGACTTAAAAGTTGATACTTGTCGCTTCTTAGCCAGGCACTCGGCATTATTAGGATAGGTCAAGGACTGGTTGCTTCAGTGTCAGGATAATGTGACTGAGTGGGATATCAGGTCATGGTGCTGGTGGCCTGGTCTCCCAGTGGGGCAGAACTATAAAGTCGCCACGAGTGCACAAGTCGGTACCCATCCTGATATGACCTTAGATGTTGCCATGATGTAAAATTCAACCAACCAACCAACCTATTGGTTGGAGTTGACCTAGGTTATTAGATTAGCGATGCGATGAAGGTTGCTCCATCATTAGGTGGTATATAGGTGCCTGTCTGTTGCATAACAGATGGGACCAGTTGAGGGCAGGTGGGGGCGAAGGGGGGAGGGGGTCGGAGGGCGGGGGGATGGGGGGAAGGGAGGAGAGGGGGGAAGGGGGAGGGGGAGGGGAGAGGAGAGGGGATGGAGAGGGGAGGGAAGAGGGGGGAGGAGAGAGGGGGAGGGGGAGAGGGGGGAGAGTATGTGAGGGGTGAGAGGTGAGGGGTGAGATGGGAGGTGGAAGGGGAGATGGTTGATTGCCTGTAATACCTCAAAGGAGCGCAGGCCAAGAAGAGCAGAAACCACGTCAAGATACGTCATGACGTCAGAGGAAACATCACTGAGTGGGCAGGGCGCCCGCTCCCCACCCGGGAGGTCATGGGGTCAAACCCCGATCGAGTCAAACCAACGACTTAGACAATTAATACTTGTCCCTACCTGGCCTGGTGTTTGACATTACTAAGACAGGGCAAGGACTGGTTGGCTCAATGCCAGGATACTGGGACTGGGTGGGAATGCGGCTTTGGTGCTACTGCTAGCGGCATGGCATCGAATTGTAGTGGGACAGCACTATCTGTAAATATGCCATTGGTGTACACTGTCTCAAATCAGCAATATGCAGATGTGACCTCAGATGTTGCTGGGATGCAAAACCCCAATAAACCAAACCAATCACCACGAAAGCACTGGAAGGATGTAGACCAGCCATATCTGAAACGCAATATAACACACACACACACCCACACACACATATATATATATATATAAATATATAAAGTTGGGCTACGAGAAAGGAGAGAGACAAGGAGGTGACTGCCCGGGACGCGGAATGGCCGGAAACGCCCGGTGGAGGCGCTGGCGTAGGCAAGGACCGGGGCAAATACGGGCAAGTCAGCGATTGGACAATAATAAGTAGAGAATAATCGTAATAATAATATCGATAATCATGACAAGAGCTCCGCCCCTTTTATATACGCATAATAGATTATACTCTCTATATATAATTATCTACAATCATATGCACACATGCATGTACTTTAAGTCTAATACATCAAGATGGTGGTTTTCATCATCGCCACTCGGAGCAGACGCGATGGCCGAATAAGTTGAGCGTCCGTCTCCCCTTTTGGTAGAGTCATACCAATGAATTTAAAATGTATACTTGTCACTTATAGCCAGGTACTCTGCATTATTAGGATACTGCAAGGACTGGTTGGCTCAGTGTCAGGATAATGTGACTGAGTGGGATATCAGGTCATGGTGCTGCTGGCCTGGTCTCCCAGTGAGGCAGCACTATAAAGTCGCCATGAGTGCGCACTGTCACAAGTCGGTACCCATCCTGGTATGACCTTAGATGTTGCCAGGACGTAAAACTCCAACAGACAACCAATCACCCCATACTCCATTACTAATCTGGCACACCTGAAGTTATCCCTCCCATGATGCGTCAGTTTTTTTGTACTCCAGTCTGCTTACCGCGTGGGTATGTGATAAATACACACATGTTTGTTCTCATCGCCTGCTTATACGCATAGACATCCATTTATATCGGGGCAGTACCTTTGCGTTCAAGGTGAAGGTCAATCAGTACAGCTGAGAATTAACTGTCTCAGCAACTTTCCAGGCTGTTGCTCAGTTAAGGGTCATCCAAAGTTTTCAACATTTTCATGGTTGTGTAAAGCATACGACTGTGGGGAGGGGGGGGGGGGTGTCAGTCAAGTAAAACTTGTATCGCTTAAATAAATGTTGACATTTTTCAGCAAACTGTTTTTTTTTGTACATCAATTGAATTTTTTCGGGGGGGGGGGGGAGGGTAAATATGTTTATTCTGCTGAATAAGTCTTTTGTCAGTGCCGAAGCACTGGTCTTCCAGCCATTTTTCAATTCAAGGTTATTTACACAAAAGGTATATAGAATAAGGTATACAATAACTGTTGAATACACAATTTGCAGCATGTAACAAAATGAAATTCTCTAACCCAAAAGTTTATAGCAATATGGTAAAAGTAGTGTCATATAACTAGATCAATATTAGTCAGATCAATGTGAGTATTTACATAGTATTTAGAATGTAAGCAGAAGTTATCTTCTGTATTAAGTTGGTAAAGCAATTGAATTTTCAATTACACACAATTGGTCTTCCTTGCCCTATCCTAGTATTACAGAATGCCATGCTAGGTAGCAATAAGTATCAGTTTTTAAATCATTGGTTTAACGTGACCAAGGTTCTATTTACTCCGTATCGGTCGTGATCGGGGCGCCACCATCGGCCATTTCCGGTGGCAAACGGGCATCCTTAGCCGAATTTCAAATTTCATTTTTTTGGGGGGTCTAAAATGTGTGCATTGATTTCGTACTTCCTGGATGTGGGCGATATTTGAGGAGACAGATTTAGGAAGCGCTCTGACCCAGTTCGGTGTCTTCCGTGGTGGTTGCTGAGCATGCGCAAGGCACGGAAGGTAAGCTACTGGGGAAATAACAAGATGGACGCCATCTGGTTTCAATTGTCGGCTGCTTGCTACTCGAGATTTTACCTTTAGTCAATTATTGCCACTAAAATGATTTTCTCCGGCGCCACATCAATAACACAGCATATATATACTTTGCAGAAAACTGTTAATATGAAATTCAAATAACTAATCGCTGAAGTGTCGCAACAGACACGATCTAAATGACAGTTTAAAACAAAAGCCTCGAATTTATGGTCTTGCACCGAGTAACTTCATTTTCGATTATAAATAAATCAATTGTAGAAGACACTCGGTCCTCCGGAATCTCACTACAATTTATATATGTGCACTTATACTGCCACTGTAAACATACTGCTGCAGTAGCCTCCACTGATCTTTCAGACAACGAGCCACATGGATATGTATGCATGGATAGGGTGATTGCATCAGGGAGCCGAGGTAGTGTAATGGTTAGTATACTAGCCCCGGAATGGGAAGAAGAGAGCGTTCGAATTTCACTTTAGGTGCAATGTTTCGTTTTGTTTGCATCACCCCCATGACACTGGTTTCCGTTACCAGGATCCTGTACAGGTTATGCGCTGTATGGTTTGTGAACCTACCGGTGTATGCATGTATAATATATTATATACGCAAGTGCCTGTATGTGTGTAATATTAAGCATTAAAATGACCAATGGACTTAAACTATTTGAAAAGACTTATGATTCAAGGAACGAGAATAGTACACTGCATTGACCTCTCAGACAAGAAGCCACATAGACAGTCATGATATGACCTTAGATGTTGCTAGGACGTAAAACAAGAACAAACAAGCAAACATAGACAGATCGTAGGGTTTGATGTGGTGATTGCATGAGGGAGCCTAGATAGTCTAATGGTTAATACACTAGTTCTGAAATGGCAAGAAGTGTGAGTTCAAATTCCGCTCTGGGCAAAATGTTCCCTTTGTTTGTATCACCCCTACAGGTCCAACATCATCAATTTACTATTCTCAACAACATCCAGAAACGGAGACGTGTTTTAAGGCTTCAATCTATGATTCTATGATAACTATGTTTAAGTTTCATGATCCGATGAAACATAATAATCTTTCAAAATGAGTTCTCTCTCTTTCTTGTTGTTCTTGTTGTTCTTGTTGTTCTTGTTGTCCTTGTTGTTCTTGTTGTTCGTGTTGTTCTTGTTGTTCTTGTTGTTCTTGTTGTTCTTGTTGTTCTCGTTGTTCTCGTTGTTCTCGTTGTTCTCGTTGTTCTCGTTGTTCTCGTTGTTCTCGTTGTTCTCGTTGTTCTCGTTGTTCTCGTTGTTCTCGTTGTTCTCGTTGTTCTTGTTGTTCTTGTTGTTCTTGTTGTTCTTGTTGTTCTTCAAAATTAGCTCTCTTCCACACTCTCTCCCCCTCTCTCTTCCCTTCTATCTCCCCTCTCTCCCCCCACCCTCCCCCTCTCCATCTCCCCCCTTCTAGTTCCCCCTCTCTTTTCCCTCTCCCCCTTTCCCTCTCTCTTTCCTGATCCCTTCTCTGGCCATGAATAATTCGCCGACATGGCGTTAACAGGTACAAACTCACCATCACTCATTGATGGACTAGTTTACCGACTGACACAATCACCCACTCACTCGTCCGCTCACTCAATCACTCACTTAGTCAATCACTTACACAATGACTCATGCAATGACTCATGCAATGATTCAGACAATGACTCACGGAATCACACACACAATCACTCACTCACACAATCACTCACCCCTCACACAATGACTCACGCAACCTCACTCACTCACTCACCCACACAATCACTCACGCATCCTCACTCACTCAATTATACATTCATCCTCACTCACTCACCCTCACTTGCTCGCTCCTCGCCTCCAGTCCACCAGGTGGTTCTCACTCTTTCTTTTACCCTCTCTCCCTCTCTCTCATTCTTGTCTCGGCATGGATATCATTGTTGACGACATGTCATAAAATCATTGCCTACTCCATCAATCATTGGTGGCGCGTACCCCCTCCCCCAACCCCCAGTTCTCGTTCATCTCGCCAGGAATGTGGCCTTTGTGGCTGAGCCTCACTCACTCACTCATTCACTCACTACCTCCCTCCCCTCTCACTCACTCATCCACTCACTCACTACCTCCCTCCCTCCCCTCTCACACAATCCCTCCCTCCCCCTCCCACTCAGACCCTCCCTCTCCAACTCTCACTCAATCCATCCCTCTCCGCTCACTCATTCACTCACTCGCTTAATACCTACCTCCCTCCCCTCTCACTCAATCCATCCCTCTCACCCATCTCACTCAATCCCTCCCTCTCTGCTCACTCATTCACTCACTCACTACCTTCCTCCCTCCCCTCTCACTCAATCCCTCCCTATCCCCCCTCTCACTCATCCCTCCCTCTCCCCCTCCACTCACCTCCCTCTCCGCCCTCTCACTCAATCCCTCCTCTCCCCCTCTCACTCAATCCCCCCCTCTCCTCCCTCTCACTCAATCCCTCCCTCTCCCCCCTCTCACTCAATCCCTCCCTCTCCCTCATCCCTCCCTCCCCCCTCCACTCAATCCCTCCCTCCTCCGCCCTCTCACTCATCCCTCCCTCTCCCCCCTCACTCATCCTCCCTCTCCCCCCTCTCACTCAATCCCTCCCTCTCCCCCCTCTCACTCAATCCCTCCCTCTCCCCCCTCTCACACAATCCTTCCCCCCTCTCACTCACTCAATCCCTCCCTCTCCCCCCTCTCACCCCCAATCCCTCCCTCTCCGCCCTCTCACTCAATCCCTCCCTCTCCCCCTCTCACTCAATCCCTCCCTCTCCCCCCTCTCACTCAATCCCTCCCTCTCCCCCCTCTCACTCAACCCTCCCTCCCCCCCCTCTCACTCAATCCCTCCCTCTCCCCCCTCCTCACTCAATCCCTCCCTCTCCCCCCTCTCACCAATCCTTCCCGCCTCTCACTCACTCAATCCCTCCCTCTCCCCCCTCTCACTCACCCAATCCCTCCCTCTCCCCCCTCTCACTCAATCCCTCCCTATCCGCCCTCTCACTCAATCCCTCCCTCTCCGCCCTCTCACTCAATCCCTCCCTATCCGCTCACCCACTCACTCACTCACTACCCCCTCCCCTCTCACTCAATCCCTCCCTCTCCCCCCTCTCACTCAATCCTTCCCCCGTCTCACTCACTCACTACCCCCCTCCCCTCTCACTCAATCCGTCCCTCTCCCCCTCTTACACAATCCCTCCCTCTCCGCTCACTCCCTCACTCACTACCTCCCTCCCTCCCCTCTCACTCACTCACCCACTCACTCACTATCTCCCACTCTCCCCTCTCACTCAATCCCTCCCTCTCTCCACACCCATTCCACCCCCCCCCCCCTCCTCCTCACTCACTCCCTATCTCCCTCCTTCTCCTCTCACCCAATCTCCCCCTCCCCACTCCCTTGCTCACCCTCCCTCCCCGCTAGTCTCCCCCCCTCCCCCCTTCACCCTCTCCGTCTCGCCCCCTCTCTATGTACGAGCACTTTCTTTTCAGATGAAGCAACTATTTTCTGGCCTTCACTTTGCATTTTGGCACAGAACCCTCCAGACCCAGACCAGTGATGCCAGCAATGATATCGTGAGGACGACGCCTTCAGAACAAAAAAACCGGCAACGTCGAAACCAAGATGGCCGCCCTGCCAAGCTGCGTTTTACCGGCTCGTCCCACAAGTCCCGAGTCGTGCATTTGGAATTATCCACAATGGGTGAAGGCGACTGAGACTTATGAGGAGGGGTGGGCTGGTTAAAAAAAAAAAGCGGAAGTTGTGTGAGGGGAAGAGGTGTGAGGAGTGACAAGAAGGACACATAGCTAAGTACAAGTAGGCGATCACTCTGAAGTCTGGTACTGATGTCGAGTAATCTCCCTAACTTAGAAGTTACATCTACCTGCCCCCCCTCACCTCCACCCTCCCTCCTCCCTGCCGTCCACCTCCCCTTCCCCCCTCCCTCCCCCTGCTGAGCCCATCCCCTCCATACCCTAACTGCCCTGCCCCCCCCCCCTCCCCCCCGCCCCGCCATTCACCCCTGCAGTCCCCCTCCCTCCCCCAAGCCGTGCCCGTCGCCCTCCCTCCCCACCAGCCGTGCCCGTCCACCCTCCCCCTCCTCCAGCGGTGCCCGTCCCCCCTCCCGGCCTCGTGGCTTCCAGGCATTTACCGATAAAGGCGGTAGTTGATGTTTCCCTTAGGGTATTTCTTTGTCTCTTGTCTATCGTCGCCTTGAGCCGCGACCCTTACCATCGCTCATCTGCGCGGCGCATGAGCCGAGCGATCGCTCCCAGCTTCCGGCTTGGTGGCTTCTATGGAGTTCTATGGGGTGCCTTTTCATGGGCGTTTCCCTAACAAATCGACCAACCCAAATAAAGTCCCGCATAAATATAGACATTATTTCCTGAAATTTCAGAAACTAGATATAGGCCTAGTGGCTACAGGGATGGTGGTTTCCTATAAAATTAGATTCCTATGAAATTGTTAATTAGATTATGGATTATGCACTGACCTCTCAGGCAAGTAGACACATAAGCCCTATTCACACACGCGTGTTAAGTCACCTCAACTAGTTCGCCTTGTCTAGTTTGGTTCACATTGGCTGTGTGGACGCGACGCTGAAGTGGATTAGGGCTGAGTCGATCCATGTACTTTGCGTCAAGTATACCATCTCGCGAGGTAGTATAGATGAAGTGAAGTAACTTAGGTCAGCCTATTTTGCGTGTGTGGACGTAGCGGTTTACTTTGAGGGGGCTTAAGCATGTCACATGCATGCGCAGTCGAGACCTGAGTTTGTTGACTTTCCAGTTGATCAAAAGCGCATATTATATAATTTGGTCTATGAAACCGCTAGCTGTGCACAGATATTTTTTTCATCATTTATTTTTAGGTTTTCACTGCCCAGCAGAAGTTTTGACCGTTCCAAAACAATACGACTCAGTCTATACATATCTAGGTCGAACCCACACTCTCTCGTGGCGACGTCGACTAACCGAAAGTGGTGCTGGTTAGTATGGACTTGCTCATGCGCAGATATCGATTTCCGGCTTAAACCGCCCCAAGTATTGCATGTGTGGACACGACACACTTTCACGCCTAGTTCGTCTCATCTAGTTCGCCTTATCTAGTTCGGCCTAAAGTTGTGTGTGTGAACGGGGCTTTAGATAGGGTGATAGTACTAATAGGGAGCCTATGTAGTGTAATGGCTAGAATGCTAGCCCCGGAATGGCAAGAAGCGTGGGTTTGAATCCTACTCTAAGTGCAATATTTTCCCATTTTCATCACCACCATGACACTGGGCGCCGTGACCAGGATCCTGTAAAGCTATGCACTGCATGGTTGTTGAAGTTACCCTGTGTATGTATATGGAAGTGCATGCCTGTATGTATGCAACTTTAACCAATACATGACTAAAGCTGCTGTCACACCTCACCGGGTTAAGCAACGGACAGAATTGTCTAGTCTGGGCATCAAAATGTTGCGATATCGGGTCAAAGGCTGCTGGACGAACAGACATGAAACGGACATGAATGGATAGCCAATGGATGGTAAGTGGCCTAACCGGACTCAAACCAGACAAGAACCGTAGACGTCAGTCCGGCGGCATCCGTTCATAGTTTTGTGCATGTCCAAAACTTGTATGGACACAAAACGGACTTTGTTCGGTTTCTGTCCATTTCCGCCAATCCGGTGAGGTGTGTGACAGGGCCTTTATGGACATAAACTATTATAAAAAAAAAAACCCGTTACAATTCCATGGGGATGAGTGTAGTAGTCTACACTAACAGTTCATGCACGGGGCCACATAGAAAAGTAGGTGTGGATGGCATTAGGGAGCCTAGGTAGTGTAATGTTAACACACTAGGGAATAAACGTAAATAAACTTGAGAAGCCTATGGGATTGCCTCTGTTGTTCCCTCTGTGTTACCGTGACAATCCTAAGAAGTTCCGGCCACACAACACGACGCGATCTATCACAATACTATTATCCTGGAATGGTAGAGGTTTAGGTTCGAGTCCAAATCTAAGCACAATTTTCCCCTTCATTTGTAAAAAACCTGGCAATTAGGCCGAGACTTTGGCACCAAGGGTGAATTTCTATGAAAATGTGGATTTTCCCCCATAGGATTAGCACTGTCAGGGAATCGCGGAAAAAATGTTGGAAGTCAGGTATCAACTGTTCTTATTGTATCTATATTATCGCCCATACTTAACTCTTTCTTGTTTGGTTTTATGTTCTAGCAACGTCTTAGGTCGTATCAGAATGGGATTCGGAGTAATCAATTGCTGCCATATATAATATATTACATATATATTACATATATATATATGTAATAATATATGTAATATATATATGTAATATATTTGTAATATATATATGTAATATATTTGTAATATATATGCAATATATTTGTACTATATATATGTAAATATATATGTAATATATATAATATATATATCTAATATATATGTAATTTATATGTAATATATATGTAATATATATGCAATATATATGTAATATATATGTAATATATGTGTAATATATATGTAATATATATGTAACATATGTGTAATATATATGTAACATATGTGTAATATATAAGATATATATATATAATAATTAATATATTGACATTTTGTGAACGTTAATCAGTGAATATCAACAATCGCATAAATCCGCCAAATGACGGAGATCTTCCCTCCCTACATACTCCACTTTAGTGCACGCATCGTCTTGGCTGCCCCTCCCCCCTCCTGTGGGGTCACGTGCTCTGTTTCCATAGAAAATAGGAGGGAGGGAGAGAAGGATGCTGGTGAAAAAAAGATCTTTACTGCATCGTGATATTGAGACCTATTCACCACACACTTAGCTTCCCTCCCAAATCTCCACCCGCCACACGAGATTCTCACCAGCACAGCGGGAATCAACCAAGGTCCATGAGATAAATGGCTCCACTCGGTGGAAGTCGTGTCTGCGCAGACGCGTCATCATGTGCGCCTGCGTGAGGCCAGACCGGAAGTAAACAGAACACCCCATGGGCGCTGAGAATCGCGGGAAGGGAAGGGGGTGGGGGTGGGGGGTGTACTAATTCATAGTCTGTTGTAGTAATAGAGCATGGTAAACCCGGTGTTGCGGTTTCCCAGGGACACCAGTTTGCCAGGGCCACATCGCTTCTGAACATGCGTCAAAATTAAACAGCATCATCACTAACCTTATACATTTAATATAATGTTTTTGGTAAAGATGTTTTCTATATGTGTACCAAACGATTTGTTTCTAGATGGTGTAATTTGAGAGATATTTGACTTCTTCTGTATTTTCTGTATGAACATTGCTCACGACCATTGACAATGCCTTGAGTTTGATGGTACACGCAGTGCAAAACATTAGTTTTATTCAAAAATAATAGAAATCAAGAACCCTAACCTTATAAATTTAATATAGTCTTTATGGTAAATATGTTTTCTATATGTGTACCAAGCGATTTGTTTCTAGATGGTGTAATTTGAGAGATATTTGACTTCTTCTGTATGAAGATTTGCTCACGGCCGTTAACAATGCATTTGAATGGATGTGTCCCTGGCAAACTGGTGTGCCTCGGAAACCGCAACACCGGCCTTGGTTAATTGATTAATTGATTAATTGATTGATGGGGTTTATATGTTCGAGCAACATCTGATGTAATACCATGACTAGTTCTGACTTGCAGCTTTATAGTGCTGACCTAAATTGACTAAAGTATCAAAGTGGTACCGACTGCCGAACAAGGTCATGGCAAAAAGGCTTCGGAGGAATTTATAATCCAAATTGTTGGTTGGTTGTTGGAGGTTTACGTCATGCCAACATGTAAGGTCATATCAGGACGGCTGGAATAATCAAAAATTGAATTTTAGTCACGCAGAAAGTTCTTGATATATATGTTTATCCAGTGACTTAAAACAAAATTAAAAAAAACTTATGACGAAACAACAACAAAATATCAAGGGAGAGGACGACCAGGTTCGCGGTACCTCAATCATTTGCCCTGGTACCGGCACACCCTCCTAGGTGGCGTTACTGGAGATGAGCACTGCGCCGCCACCCAGTCGTTGTTACAGGAACTATAATTCATAGATGTTGGTTTTTTGTTGTTGTGGCTTTACATGCTAGCAATAGCTAAGGTCGTATCACGATGAGTACCGACTTGTGACAGTGCGCAATTATGGCAGCTTTATAATGCTGTCCCACTGGGATACCAGACCACCAGCACCATGAGCCGATATTTCACCCACTCACATTATCCTGATACTGTGGACACCATTCCTTGCTCTATCATGCACCAGACTAGGTAGCGACAAATAAACATTTCATGAAAAAAATCCCCACTTGCTATCCGGACCGCACTTCGTCCACACCTCTCTCTATCTCCTCTCCGCTGGCCTTGCTCCTCCTTGATATGTCTGAAAAGAGTTCCAGGAGGGGGAGCCCGCCGGCATTTCACCTTCTACTCTTACTCTGTCCGTATCTTTGGCTCACCGGCTGGTCACCATAGAGCAAATAGACACGGTCCTTTGAATCAAATCTCCTCATTTCTCTTTTCTAGACTCTACCCTTTTTCTTCTTCTCCCAGGCATACTCCTCACCCTGACCAGGGGAGTTGTGTGCTTGGGTGGGGCCCTGTACCTTTACGTTTTTTCTCGCTTTGTTCTTGTTGCAGGAACCACTGCTGCACCCATCTTTACCCGCCCTTCCTCGAAACCCTTGCTGCTGTCGACTGGATACAAGTGCTCAACTACCGCTCAACTACCGCCGGATCGAAGAGATTCGGGGCGCCTCAACACTTCACCCTTACAATTTTGTAAAGATGTCCCCAGCTTCTACAACACTCTCTACTGAAGATTAATCTTCAACCAAAGATTGGGCCGATTTATCGGAGCCTCTCTATAAATGTTGCAGTTCTGCAACCAGTAACCGCCGTAAGGTTATAAACCACCCCCCAAGCAAGCATTTAATAAATCTTTGGTTTGACTCGGCTGGGAATCCAAATCCTGACATTCTGCACGAGAAGCATGCCCTTTACCGATTCGGCTACTGCATTTGGTGGGGAAAAGCGCCCAGAAGCCAACTGGAAACTTGTTCGGCAGTCTGTATGATGTCAGACTGCCTGTAGGAGCTAAGACGTCCCAACTAGTTATTCATGTAAATCGTTCGTTGGTTGTTGGAGTTCTACGTCCTGGCAATGTCTACGGTCATATCAGGATGGGTACCGACTTGTGACAGTGCGCACTCACCGTGACTTTATAGTGCTGCCCCATTGGGAGACCAGGTTGCCAGCACCATGACCTGATATCCCATTCAGTCACATTATCGTAACCAGTCCTTGCCCTGTCCTATTAATGCTGGGCGCCTGGCTAGGAGGCGACAAGTATACATTTTTAAGTCATTGGTTTGATCGACCAGGGTTCGAACCCACGATCTACCAAAACGGGAGACGGACGCTCAATTTATTACCATGCTATATTATACGGAACGAGATTGTTCACGTTGTGTTTTCTACCAAATCCGCCATCTTTGTTTACATTCGAACCAATGATTAAAAAGCATGTGTATATCATTAAACAAAATTAAATTCACACCACCAAATAAAAAAACACTTTTGAGACCAGCTATTATGGACAGTTTAGTATATCTGCATAATGTTCCATTGGGTGCTAATTGCATTGGAATTCAGGTCACGGTTTTGGCGGCCTGGTCTCTTATTGGTCGCAGCACTGTAAAGTTGTAATGAGTGCACAGTCACAAGTCAGTACGTACATTGATGTTCTTAGATGTTGCTAGGACGCAAACAAACAAAACCCAAACTTACTCTTCAATGCGACAACCACAGGGTCATGTGTCCCTCCAGATGCGTATATGTCACGTTAGTGCACACACAGTACTTTGATAGAGGGCGGCTTTCTGCTCGATAGAATGGCACTAGTGCCTTATGCACTCTTCAGAATATAGCTCCATAACAAATATAAATAACAAAATAAATCGGTACCTATGCAATAAAAGATGACTGATATGATTGTCAGGCATGATTGCGCATAATCGCTGTTCCTGTGGATGGACAAGTTAAGTTGAAATGGAACTCACCCATTTGCTTCAACCTAATTATAATCACTCTATTATGTACGTGTGTAATTAAACTCATGTCTTTTCATTATGATATGCAATGACCACTGACCCATGTCCGTTTTCTATCTTAGAAATAAAAATGACAAAACTAATGATTACAATAACAATCACAAACAATAATAACACTAATAACAACTAATATTAATAACACAAACTAATAATAAACCAATAACAACAATAATAGCAATACTTACATTATAACAATAATAACAACAATAATAACACTACTAATAACAACTAATAACAAAAACTAATAATAAACCAATAACCAACAATAATAACAATAATGACATTAATAACAATAATAACAACAATAATAACACTAATAACAACTAATATCAAGAACTAATATTAAACCAATAACACCAAAACTATCAATAATAACATTAATAAAAATAATAACAACAATAATAACAATACTAGTAACAGCTAATAATATAAACTAATAATAAACCAATAACAATAATAGCAATAATAACATTAATAACTACAATAATAACAATACTAACAACAATTAATAACAAGAACTAATAATAAACCAATAACACCAATAATATCAATAATAACAATACCAACAAAACAACAACAATAACAACAACAACACCAATAATAACAATACTAATAACATCAAGCACATCAACAATAACACAATAATACAAAAATAATATAAGAACTACAAAAACACACAACATAGCGATAATAACCACCAATACTAATGAAATGATAACAACAATATAAACAACAAAAATAGCAGCAACAACATCAATAATAACAACAAAAATAATAATAACAATATCAATAACATGAAGACATACCTTCATGATGGCGCTGGTATATGCGTGTATATAATAAACATACACAGAACCTACAGTGGCGCTCCGATTATTTGTCCTCCTGACGTTCGTAGCGCCAACTCCAGGGCAGCAACACGCAAACTATCCCCGACGTTGAAATTTCCCGCGAGTATTAATACTCTAATCTCCAGTACAGCACAACCTCATTACCACACGTGCTGGAGGGATACTCCTCACTCCACACCACCACCGCCACTGCCACCACCACCACCGCCACCCATCACCGCCAGGGGGCAGGTGTGTGGTTGTGTGGTGTAGCAGTCTGGTATATGTATGTTATATATTATAGAAAAATCCTCCTGTGTGAGTGACGGCTTGCCGCGTCCGTTAGGGATGAGGAGAACCTGTGGTGGCGCCACCAGTCATGAGTGTGAGGTCGAGGAAGCAGAACATGCAATAATCGGTACAATATATAAACAAGTAATTCCCTTCTGCAGTTTTATACTCACATAATATGTTATGTGTCACATATATATATCTCCCTGGGTGCTGCATTAATGCATTTGCTGTTGGTATTTGACCATCCCGCAACCCGCATACGTCATTGCAGTGAAACCATGCTGGCCTGCACCTAGGTACTCAGTGCCGTGTATGTGTTGCGTTATGATCCTGTCTTTCACTGCTATCTTCCAAAGTCCCCGCAGCATGTGCGGCCTATGCCAGCCCACAGCCACGGTGGTGTTTTGTGAACAGCGGCAAGTGAAAGCATATATACATATACATAGACACACCTCCCAGTGCTGTGACAGTCATCATTCCACTAATGTCATATGGCGATCTTCGATTGGGATGCACATGTCACATTAGCGCAACCCGCAGACGTCATTGCAGTGAAACCATGCCGGCCTGCACCTAGGTACTCAATGCCATGTATGTGTCGTGTTATGGTCCTGTCTTTCACTGCTATCTTCCAAAGTCCGCGCAGCATATGCGGCCTATGCCAGCCCACAGCCACACTGGTATTTTGTGAGCAGCTACAAGTGAAAGCATATCTACATATACATAAACACACCTCTCAGCGATGTGGCAGTCATCTATCAGCTCACGTCACGTGACCGTCGTTGTGACTTGTCATGTCCGAGTATAAGCGCGACCATCATTGCGGTGTAACTCCAGCAGCCTACACTGGGTGCTCATTGCCTCGTGCGCAGTGCATTATGGTCCCATATATTACTGCTGTTCCTCTCAGCTTCCGCTGCAGGCGTGTACAACCCCTCACTAGCGTACAGCCCTGCGACCAGTGTAGTAATAGATCCCCCGCCGTTACCATACCTACCGCCACACTGTCCTCACCGGTCCACCCGCGCCACTCCACTGCGCGCGTTATTCAGTACTGAAGGCGACAGGAGTATGAGGGCGCGGAGTAAGATGGGGGAAGGTAGGGGTTGGGTGGACCAGTGTACAGTCAGTTCGAGTCGAGGTGCACATCTCATACTCCAGTTTATTTATACACACCTATGTAAATAAACGTTTACATATATACATATAGGGCATATATATAAATATATATACAAACTAGACGTCCGAGTGGGTCTGGAGGTGATAATGACCAGGCAGAGCTGGGATACAAGTGTCAAAGCCTTTGACTAGTGGCCGAATCTGGAACTACATGCAGCATGCAGTAGAGCCTAGATAAATGGTATATAATAATAGAGCAAACTGAAGAGAGTTAGGGTCCTTGTTTATATTCCTATAATAGATTATAGAGGACATATATGGGTCATTCTCAGAAACTGTGTACCACATACTTGGTTTCCACGTTACCTTGTTAATGATTAAGCCTTCTTGTTGTGGGGTAGCAAACCAAATAGTTACTGTTGCCTCTGTGTACTAAGTATCTTAGCAATACTAAATGCATTTAATCTATCCCCACAAAATATATCCAAAATATACTTATATAATTTTGTGCTAAAGTGAAAAGTTACATATCAACACCGTACATCTACCGACACTTTTTTTTCCCAATTTCTTTTCGTGTAAGACAATCCTTTTTGCTTAAAGCTGCATACTCCGATGAAGCATCAAATTTTCAAAACCAAAACAATTATCTGGAATTGATTCTACATATCTAACTTAGACAATGATGCATGTATAAAACATTTGTTGCCACATAGCAGGGAATACTGAGGCAATTTAATAGAACCTGTTACTGCTAAAGCCTATCATGTCAGAGTTTTGGCAAGCTTGCCAAAACTAATTTGACATGTTTGCACTTCAAATATCTCAAAACATAACTGTTTAAAATAAACAGGACTTGAAGCTAAAGTAAGGTCGATTATAACGGTCAGGTTAATCTATTTATCTCAGAAAAATTACAGAAACTCAACACCATCGGACTATGCAACTTTAACTGTAATCAATAAAATCTTGTTTGAATTTATTGTGTGCATTAAAATGATGTTACGCATGTCTTAAAATGGCACTATGGATGGATGTTCTGCAGTTATATGTTAATGTTTATCTCAGTTTGTATGAAAAAAAAAAAGTGACCTTTTTTATCCAACTCTGACATATGGACAATGTGTAAACTTTCCTATGAACACGGAATCTGCTGTTATTTGGAACGTTTTCTGCTGTTATTTGGAATATTTTCTGCTGTTATTGGGAATGGTTTCACTTTTGCTTTTCATGTCACAAAAGTGGTACAGTTTCTGAGAACGACCCATATACATATATGTCACTGTGTGACTGTCCAACTTTGTGACTATTTCACTATCTGACTGTCTGACTGTCCGACTGTCTGACTATTTCACTGCTGGATGGTTCCACTGTCTGCTTCATTGTCTGATTGTCCAACTGTCTGACTATTTCATTGTCTGACAGGCCAACTATGTGACTATTTCACTGTCGGATTAACCCACGGTCTGATGATTTCACTTTCTGATTGTCCAACTCCTCGACTATTTCATTGTCTGATGATCCAATTGTCTAACTATTTCGGTGTATGCTGGTTCAATTGTCCGACTATTTCACTGTCTGATGGTGCAACTGCCTGACCAGTTCACCGTCTGACCATCTAATTGTTAACAGTTTGTCTATTTCACTGTTTGATTGTCTAACTGTCCGACTATTTCCCAATCTGATGGTTCAACTGTCCGACTATTTCCCAATCTGATGGTCCAAATGTGCGACTGTTTCATCATCTAACTGTACAATTGTCCGACTATTTAATGATCTGACTGTCCAACTATTAAACAATTTCAAGGTTTGACTTTTCAAACTCTATTTCACTGTCTGAGAGTCTAACTTTTCAATCATATCAGTCTGATCATTCAACTGTCTGCCAATTTCACTGTCTGAAAGTCCAAGTTGCCAACTATTGCACTGTCTGACTATCCAACTGCCCGACTATTTCACTGTGTTAACATCCAACTGTCTGACTATTTCACTGTCTGACTCTCCCACTGTCTGACTATTTCATAGTCTGACTGTCCAACTGTCCAACTATGTAAAGGTTTGACTGTCCCATTCTCTGACTATTTCATTGTAGGATTGTCCAACTGTCCGACTATTTAGCTGTCTGACTGTCTAACTGTCCGACCATATCGCTGTCTGCCCGTCTGACTATTTTCTATCTGACAACCCAACTATCCGACTATTTTACTGTATGATAGTCCAACTGTCCTACTATATCATGGTCTGACTGTCTAACTATCCGACTATCTACTGTCTGATAGTCCAAGTATCCGACTCTTTCACTGTCGGACTATCCAAATGTCCGACTATTTCACTGTCTGTCTCTCTAACCCTCATAACAAAAATATGGAACAAATTAAAAAATCAATTGCAGTCCAAAGTCGAAAATGCAATATAAAGCGCACCCTCCTCCCGCCGGGATGGCCGAATTGCTAATAATAGCATCTAGCCGAGTCAAACTAATAACTTAATAAATTGATACTTGTTGCTACCTACCCTGGCACTCGGCATTAATAGGGTAGGGCAAGGATTAAGTTAAGTTATTCAATATCAGGATAATGTGACTGAGTGGTTCATGGGGCTGGTGGCCCAGTCAGGCAGCACTATAAAAATCACCATGAGTGCACACTGTAACAAGTCAGTTGTCTAATATTTTCAAATTCTTCACATACGTCACAGATGCCGAACATAGTGTCAAAATCAGACTGGTTTCTTATATTCAAGTAATTGGTTATGTGCGCTATAATCTATAATTCAAGACACGAGGCACAAACAGTATATAATGGGTTTTTAATAGGTTTTTGTTTCATGGTACAGAGGTCAATTGTTCAAATGTTCAAGTAGAGTTTATATTGTTCAAGGGGAGGCTGGACCACGCGATCAACCCTATTATCTGTTAGATGGGTGGGTGGGATGGCTAGAAAGTCGTACAGAGTCCAGAGCCACGCGGCAGGTTCGGGCGCACTGGTCGGTGTGAGCTGCTCAGGCTCACGCCGGCCAGGCGCGGGGAGGCCGCTGTGGGGGGGTTCAGTACTGGGGTTGAAGTGTAGGTGGCGGCAGGGTCGCCCATAGGAGCGAGTGCTGGGGGAGGTGTGGGAAGTGGAACCAGGTGGCGGCAGTGTCGCCCATAGCCGGCGGTGGTGGAGGAGGAGTTTGATCCCGTGCCCAGAATTACCCATGTTGCCGCCGCAACATGCACCATGGGAATATGAGCAAGGGCACTACCACACATCAGTCCCCTTCTCTATATTAGTTATTATCTATTATCCTACTGTAACTGGAGTTAGTTCCTGCTTCTGCCACAACGGCGCCACCTGTGAGTGGCGCCTGGCCACCCTGATGGTGATACCAGATGCAGCTGTGGGACTATAAAGAAGGACGCTACTGCTATCAGTTCTTCAGCTGCTATGCAACTACACATATGTAATCTACATACTAGATATATAGGGCAATAGTTCCCATCTCTCCAATGGCGGCGCCACCTGCGTGTGGTGATATTAATCCATTAACCGGCACTGCGGGTCGGAATTTTAAAGCATAGCTAGAGATATATATTCCTCCGAGCGAGTGGAGGCTAGGCCCCGCGCAGGAGGCGGAGCGGTGCATGATGGGGGTCCCCCCCAGCTGGACAGGGGGGGGGGGGTGCAAGTCACTACAGGCATTATTACATGCGATAAAGGGTTTATATTGAAATATCTGTATATATATGTATATATGTATATATATATACATATATATATATATATACATATATATATATGTATATATGTATATATATATATATATATATATATATATATATATAATTCAAGCAGAGATAGTAGCGGTTGGCAGACAGGTGGCGATGGCTTGCACACATGCTTCTAACCTGATACCCGAATGTGGGTCAAAGCTGACCAGACAAAAAGAGCCTGGAGATAGACATGCTCGACACCGCTACCCCAAATAACAGTGGGCGATAATAGGGGCGTGATCGCTATCCCTAACGCAGACATACCTCAAATAATGGCGCATTGGTTCCATTGGCCCTATTGGTTCTATTAACACCATTCATTCTATTGGCAACGGAGCGGGACGTAGTCGAGGCAGTAAAGTGTCCACCTGTAAAGGTGTGGGTGATCCGATCGATCCTGCTCAGTGGACACATTTGCAGTTTGGGCTATTTTCCATTCCAATCAGTGGTCCACAACTGGTTCATCAAAGGATGTGGTATGTGCTGTCCTGTCTTTGGGAAAGTGCATATAAAATACCTCTTGCTGCTTATCGGAATGAGTCGCTTATGTCACGGCAGCAGGTTTCCTCCAAAGAAATATATCAGAATGACCATATGTTTGACGTCCAATAGCCGCTGATAAAATAAATGTGCTCTAGAGGAATTGTTAAATAAAACAACTTTCCTTTCATTCTATTGGCCCTATTACTTCTATTGGTGCTATTGGTTCTACTGGTCCAATTGGTTCTATTGGTTCTATTCTCCCTATTAGTTCTATTGGCTCTATTGCATATTTGACTTCTATTGGTTCTATTACTATTAGCCCTATAAGTTGTATTGTCTCTATTGGTTCTATTATCCCTAATAGTAGTAATAGCTCTATCGGTTGTATTTATCTATTGGTTTTATTATCCTATTTGTTCTACTGGTCTTATTAGTTCTATTGGTCCTATTGGTTTTCGGTTCTATTGGTCCTACTGGTTATATTGGCCCTATTAGTTCTATTGCCCCCTTTGTCGCTATTAGTTCTATTCGTTCTATTGGCTCTATTGGTCATATTGATTTTATTGGCGCCATCACTGCTGTAATGGTTCTAGTGTATACTTCTTGACCCCCCATAGAGCGATACGGCTATATATATATATATATATATATATATATATATATATATATATATCTATATTTATACCGAGGCTATATATATGTATGTTTATATACACACAAACCAACCTCCTCCTGTATGCACACCTGTGGCTCTTACCCCTACCACGTGTCACACCCATGGAGGGTTTATATATACACTCAGCCGCTGCTTGTTCTCGGTGATTCATACAGTGTCAGAGTTCACCACTGCACCACCGGCCGCGCCACCACCCTACACAAACTGCCCCCCCCCCCACACACACACACACTCACACAACTCCTCCACTACTCACCCACACCTTCGCCAGCATGGCCACACCCTGCACAGCAGAACTGAGCAGGGTGAATACACCCTGTGGCTTCTCTGGTCACACCTCGGTGTGAATGGTTGGGCAATGCATGTTCTTTTTGTGAACCACACACAGCTCCTAACAGTAACAGTAACACACAGCTCCTAACAGTAACAGTTATTTATATATACTCAGGTGCTCCCCCCCCTCCTCCTCCCCATCACACACATATTTATATACATATGTATCATATATGTATTATACATATAAGATATATTCTATATATATTCTATATTATGTATATTATGTACATTATATATATTATATATATTATATATATTATACATATTATATATATTATATATATATTATATATGTTATTTATATTATATATATTATTTAATTATATAAATTATATAGCCACGTATATACGCCAGCGTATATGCGCGTGTAAGATCCGCACTGCTCCTCTCGCGTGGTGCGCGGACACTCGTCTGCTAGGCGTGGACGGCCCGCTCAGGGCCTATATATACAAACCAGAGCCTGGGTTCGCGCTAGTTCGCTCCAGCCGGCACTGCAGCTACTTCCATTCACACCTGAGCTACCACAGTCTACTGAGCTACCTGTGTTTACCTGTGTCCTACCTGTGCTAATACCTGGGCTACTGCAAGGAGGTCCGATTGACTTGAGAGGAGAATCGTGAGCTGTACAAACTTTATATAAATTCTACGCTTCTCTGTCAATTATCTTGTCGTCCGTGTCGATACGTAGGCCGTATGTCGATACATAGGCCGTGTCGATGCGTGTCGATCCGTAGGATCTCCGCCTTAACCACTGGAGTTCATGTGGAAATCGATAAATAATTCTTTTTTGTCGATCGTATTTGACTAATTTATTTCGACACTTATTGCAGGTCTAATGTGCATATGTGTGTGGCGATTGATATTTGGACATAAGAGACACCGATTACGGCGAAAACTGACTAATATACGCTAAACAAGATGGCGGTTGGCGCGAAAATATTTTGAATATCAATGGTCTCCCGTGTGTGTCGCATATTAATTTTCTGTCGATTTCTACTAAGCTATATTATATAGATACTTGATTGTCGATTATTCGACAGACAATTCCAGGTTTTACCTATATATGCCAATATTTAACTTTAATTGGCAGCCTGAGGGTCGATCTTAATTCCTTCATTCTTTACATACCTGGCCTTGGACCAGCTGTATATTGGGTTAGGGAACATATGATGATTTTTGCTGAAAATATGATGACATTTGAACTGCCATATGACGACACTTATACCTTTTTGATCCTGCAATTACACACTCTACTACTTACATAGGGAAGGATTGCATTATATGCTAAACAAGGACCTGGTTCAGAGTGCTTTTTATTTTTATCACATCGCCGTCTTTTGACGACTATACTCTAACTCTATCCACTTAATCTGTCACTATTGTACCTGGATATGAGCACTCACCTCAGTGTTTTATCAATATTATTTACTATTGACTTTTTAGCTTTTATTCTCTGACGCCGTTCTTATTGGCGCCATTAATTATTTCCCGCACCCTATAATTGTGATAACTATCACAAACAACTATATTGGACGCCATTTGCCCATCGCCATTTATCCGCTATTTATTTTTTCTGGCACCGACTATGCCCAAGGCTTTTTGTGCGTTCTGCAGTAGAGTGCACTCTGAGCCTGTGGACGTGGACTGTCCATCTAGGGCTTCGAGCAAGCGAATTACTCGCTCGTGTGCAGGGAGAGAGGACGACACTATGGCAGAGGGCGGAAAAGGTTTCATGGCTGCTGAGGAAAATGGGCTTGTCATTGACGATGAAGCTCTTGCCAAGGAGGAACGTGAGATCGGCGAAAGGATTCGCAACCTTGAGAGGCGCAAACGGATTGCGGAACTGGAACGCACCGAGCGTGAGCTGCGCGAAGACGTCGCCAACTTGACCCTTGGCCACACGCGCGAGAGAGGGAGGGAGCCGACTACTCGACGCGCACGTCACCGGGGAAGCGACCGGTCATGCCATCCCTTGGAGGAACAGAGTGGGACCGAGAGGCGTTCGAGGGCCCGTACCAGCAGCCATGAGCGGAGCCCCTCCCGGGATAGGCGGAGGAGACGCCATAGACGACGGACCTACAGCTCCAGTTCGTCAGATGAGCGCTCAACCAGTCGGGAGAGGAAGGCTCGTAGTAAGTGGTCGCTTCGCCGTCATGTAGAGGACGGGAAGGACATCAAGAAAGTGACCGCCTTCGAGCTAATTGAGGCTTCGGTTAATTGGGCGGTCGCCTCTAAGGTATCAGACGGGGATAAACTTTTACGACTCCTTAAACACTTGGGTTACATAGCGGGCAAGGCCAAGTCGGGCACCTTTATGGAGAAAACCCATGCCAACTATGATCGGGCCATTAGGAAGCTTGCTGCCACCGAGGGATTCAATGCTTTCTCATCCGGAAACCCCGAGATAGCGTTGAAATATTATGCTTTCGAATACATGAAAAAGGGGGGGTCCGTTTCAAGTGCTAATAAAAATAGAACGGGTACTATGGCTAGCTCCAAACACCTCTTTACGAAGGAGGGTAAGAAGCCATGTTTCGCCTTTAATAAAGATGAGGGTTGCTCCCGTGATGGCAAGACCTGTAATTACGGCCACTGGTGCTCCCGCTGTGGCAGCAAGTTTCACATCAGAAATAAGTGTAGTAAAGATTAGGGGCCTGTCGGGTGCCGAGGTCGGCGTATGACCGGATTGTGCCGGGAGGTTGGGAATGTGGAATTCAGTCCCGACCTTATCAGCGAGGTATATTGTGCTACCGACTTGACCTCTGCCCACCCGTCTGCCACCCCTGAGTCGACTGTCCCTATTTGTGCTGCTGTGGAACAGCCCTTGATTTTCCACCCTGGCCGTGATGTGGAACACGGCTGTGGTGTGAGAACAGATACCTGCCGTAAGCGGGCTGCGGCTTATGACCACTCTAACGACATTGTGGTCGCTGGTGATGACTCTGGGCTTTGTGATGCCCAGGAGACTGAGGCCCCGGCATGCATTAGCATTGCTATGCCTGATTGCCCCGCGTTTAATAGTGACTGGTTGATGGTCCGGCGTGTTGGGCCTATCCTCCGTGTCAAAGCTTGTGACCTCCATAATAGCCTACATGAACTTGAATTTGACGTTTCGCGTGACTGTCTGAATGCTGTCTGTTCTTGTGTACATTTTATTGGTCACAGCCGAGTGCAACTGAAGCCGTGTAGGGTTTTTTGTGAATGCTTCTTTCGAGGTGAAATTGATCGAGACTTCGAGTTTATCCTCGCAGGGGTCATCTTCGGTTTTAAAGTTATTAACCCCTCATGTGATGCTGTCTATTCATGCCCATTTAGAGCAGCCAGGGTCCTTAGCGACAAACTCTTTATTGATAGGAAACTTTCTAGCGAATTAAATTGTGGCTATATAAGCAAGGCTGATAGCGTTCCTATTTGCGTGCATAATGTCTTTGCCGTTCCTAAGTCGAGCGGCGAAGGCCTTCGCACAATTATTGACTGCAGTAGGCCAAGTGAGCATTCTGTAAACAACTATGTGGACGAGGTAACTAACACCTTTTCTTACATGAGTGTTGATGATTTAGCCTTTAACCTTGTCCGTAATGACTACATTGCTACGGTTGATATTCGGGACGCCTATCGAGCCGTCTGCATTCACCCGAGTGACCGTCCCCGTCAGGCAATCTGCTGGGATTTTGGTAGCGGTGCCGGGTTAGAGGTCTTTTTTGATAACCGTTTATGTATGGGGCTCTCCTCTAGCCCATATATCTTCAATCGGATTTCCGATTTTGTCCTGCGCTGTGGTGTGCGTGAAGGAGTCAACAGGTCAGTTAACTATTTAGATGACTTTGCCGTCATTGGCACCACCTATCAGGAATGCCTTTCGAACCGAAACAAAATTGCCGCCATATTGAGGAGACTCGGGTTTTATCTGAGCTATCCCAAGCTTCTCGCGCCTTCTCAACGCACCAGGTTCCTTGGTATTGAAATTGACAGTGTTGAACTCCAGCTCCGCCTCCCCCGCGATAAGCTCGCCAAATTAAAAAAACAATTATTACTGTTTCTGGGCAAACGTAAGGCCACACGTAAGGACCTGGAGCGCCTTGGTGGGCGCCTCGCTCACTGCGCTACGGTCGTCCGAGGGGGTCGCTCTTTCTCTACCCGCGTCTATGACGCTATACGCCAACTTAGGAAACCATTTTTCAAATTCCGCCTGAACGATGAGTTCAGGTCTGAGCTGAAGTGGTGGCTAGACTTTGTCGAACGCTTTAATGGCTACGCAAAATTACTGGGCAGCCATGCCCCTTCAGTAGCGGTATATAGCGATGCGTCGGATTGGGGCTTTGGAGCGACTCACTCGGGCGACTGGCTAGTAGGTAACTTCGAGGTAGAAGATATCGACCTCCCTTCCGAGGTTGGTCACCATTTTGCAGAATCGATCCCCGCCGCTGCTGACGGCCATATTAATTTAAAGGAGATGTGGGCAGTTGTTGCCGCCTCTCGGCGTTTGGGGGCCCCTTTGGCGGGACAAGTGTGTTGTCTTTATCACCGACAATAACACTGTGAGGGCGGCACTCGCCACCGGGCGTTGTGTCAACAAACAAATTATGACTTGGGTCAAAGAACTCTTCTGGACCTCGGTTAATTATAATTTTGACATAAAATCTGTCTACATAAAGAGTAAGCAAAATGTGACTTGCGATGCCCTCAGCAGGTGGCGGGACTATTGCAGCAGAGACCGAATATCTTGTGTTGACCCCGCAGGGCTGATGTGTTGTGCACATATTTTTAGGTGACATTTTCCTTTATTACAGGTCTAGCGCAGCTGGAGCTTCAAGTTAGGTCGATGTCTGGCCAATATTATTCGGACAATTCAAGATCGACCAGGTCGATGCAGATGCGGAAATACCTCTCATTTATCGATGAGTTCCGTGGCTTGCTCTCGCCTATCCCCTGTCCATCTTCCCAGGTTGCCATTTATGTCGTCTGGCTATCCCGCACTTTAAAGTATTCCTCTATAACAAATTATCTCAGTGCCCTAAATTTTTTTCTTAAGGCTGAGGGCAGTCCTCCAATTGACTTCTCATCCCACCAGATTAAGACCGTCATGGGGGGGGCTAAGCGTGTTTTGGGGTGCGCTGTGAAAAGGGCGGCCCCCTTACTGCCAAGTGAACTCTTGAAGATCTTCGCTTTGTTATCAGAGCGTGAGGGTCATGTTTGCGCTCGTGCAGCCATTCTAACCGGCTTCCGAGCTCTCTTGCGCAAGTGCCAATTGACTGAGTCTGCCTCGGTCCTTAGGCGATCAGATTTTGAGTTTTTTCAATGGGGAATGGTTATCTCAATACGTAGGTCAAAAACCATCCAATTTTCAGAAAGGGAGTTGCTGATCCCTGTCGCCCGTGTCCCAAATACCTCTCTTTGTGCTGTCTATTGGGTCGAGAAACACTTCAGTCAGGTCAAGGTAGCCCCTGATGCAGCGGCTTTTCAAATCCCTGCGGTTGATGGGGGCTTCAGACCCCTTGATTACCGTACTTTACAAACTACTATAAAGTTATTCGCTGCTGACGCGGGTCTTGACCCAAGCATGTTCTCCTGTCACTCTCTCCGGAGGGGCGGGTCTACATTTCTCGCCCTCCAGGGCGCAACTATTGACGAGATAAAGGTCAGGGGCGACTGGTCCTCCGATTGTGTTTACAAATATATTACTCGCCCACTTGCCGAGCGCATTGTATCAGACATTAGGGTGGCATCCTCCTTGAGCTCCATTATTGATTGATTATTTTTAGCTAATCTGTCTGGGTGGGTCCAGGGACCTTGGCACTTTGGCCCTGCCAGATTATTTATATATACACTGCATGTACTATTTAATGCTGAAATAAATATATCTACCATCCGAGTTTGCTTCGTGCCCATCTTACAGCCACGTATATACGCCAGCGTATATGCGCGTGTAAGATCCGCACTGCTCCTCTCGCGTGGTGCGCGGACACTCGTCTGCTAGGCGTGGACGGCCCGGCTCAGGTGCCTATATATACAAACCAGAGCCTGGGTTCGCGCTAGTTCGCTCCAGCCGGCACTGCAGCTACTTCCATTCGCTTTTCTTTTTTCTTTTATCCTTTTACCGGTAGGGCACTTTGGCCCTGCCAGATTATTTATATATACACTGCATGTACTATTTAATGCTGAAATAAATATATCTACCATCCGAGTTTGCTTCGTGCCCATCTTACATAATATATATATTATATATATTATATATATGATATATTCCAGGGCTCGAATGACAATGGGAACGCCCGTAGTTCAGGTCGGGGCCGAAGGTGGCGCCACCAGTACCAGTATGTAGTATAGGACGTGAATACATTGAGGATAATGGGTGGTAGATAATGAAATAGAACAATAATAATAATAATTCCCTTCCGCGTCTTTATACTCGCATAAGGCTTATACATCAAATATATTATATATTATATATATCGTATATATCATACATATATCATTATTTATATATAACATACCTCTCAAAGAGTTTACCACTGCATCCTTTCTGCCGCCACTGCATTGCCACTCCTGCCCGCTTCCTTCAATAGCAAACAAAAGGCACAGTAGCTATCGCTGTTTGCTTAGCACCGATACTAAATGCCTCCCCTTCCAGTACCCTGTATACACGACCCCCTCACCAAACTCGTCCCTCCTGATTTGTGTTTGTTTGTTGTTTTACGTCCTAGCAACATCTACGGTAATATCAGGACAGGTAACGACTTGTGACAGTGCACACTCATGGTGACTTTATAGTGCTGCCCCACTGGGAGATCAGGCCACCAGCACCATGACCTGATATCCCACTCAGTCACATTATTCTGACACTGAGCCAACCAGTCCTTGCCCTATTCTAATAATGCCGAGCGCCTGGCTAGGAAGCGACAAGTATAAATTTTTAAGTCATTGGTTTGACTCGACCAGCGTTCGAACCCACGATCCCACGGTCGACCAACAAGGGAGACGGATGCTCTGACTCATTCAGCCATCCCGTCTGGTTCTTCTCTCCTGAAGGCTAGTACATGTAGACATTGTCATAGTAGAGAACAGTGTGGTATAAGGTAGGCCAGTATGTTACTATGGATACCTACTCATGTGTGTTAGTGTGGTATAAGGTAGGCCAGTATGTTACTATGGATACCTACTCATGTGTGTTAGTGTGATATAAGGTAGGCCAGTATGTTACTATGGATACCTACTCATGTGTGTTAGTGTGGTATAAGGTAGGCCAGTATGTTACTATGGATACCTACTCATGTGTGTTAGTGTGGTATAAGGTAGGCCAGTATGTTACTATGGATACCTACTACTGTGTGTTAGTGTGGTATAAGGTAGCTCAGTATGTTACTATGGATACCTACTCCTGTGTGTTAGTGTGGTATGAGGTAGCTCAGTATGTTACTATGGATACCTACTCATGTGTGTTAGTGTGTTATAAGGTAGGCCAGTATGTTACTATGGATACCTACTCCTGTGTGTTAGTGTGGTATAAGGTAGCCCAGTATGTTACTATGGATACCTACTCATGTGTGTTAGTGTGGTATAAGGTAGCCCAGTATGTTACTATGGATACCTACTCCTGTGTGTTAGTGTGGTATAAGGTAGCCCAGTATGTTACTATGGATACCTACTACTGTGTGTTAGTGTGGTATAAGGTAGCTCAGTATGTTACTATGGATACCTACTCATGTGTGTTAGTGTGGTATAAGGTAGGCCAGTATGTTACTATGGATACCTACTCATGTGTGTTAGTGTGGTATGAGGTAGGCCAGTATGTTACTATGGATACCTACTCCTGTGTGTTAGTGTGGTATAAGGTAGCCCAGTATGTTACTATGGATACCTACTACTGTGTGTTAGTGTGGTATAAGGTAGCTCAGTATGTTACTATGGATACCTACTCATGTGTGTTAGTGTGGTATAAGGTAGCCCAGTATGTTACTATGGATACCTACTCCTGTGTGTTAGTGTGGTATAAGGTAGTCAGTATGTTACTATGGATACCTACTCATGTGTGTTAGTGTGTTATAAGGTAGGCCAGTATGTTACTATGGATACCTACTCCTGTGTGTTAGTGTGGTATAAGGTAGCCCAGTATGTTACTATGGATACCTACTCCTGTGTGTTAGTGTGTTATAAGGTAGGCCAGTATGTTACTATGGATACCTACTCCTGTGTGTTAGTGTGGTATGAGGTAGCTCAGTATGTTACTATGGATACCTACTCCTGTATGTTAGTCTGGTATGAGGTAGCTCAGTATGTTACTATGGATACCTACTCCTGTGTGTTAGTGTGTTATAAGGTAGGCCAGTATGTTACTATGGATACCTACTCATGTGTGTTAGTGTGGTATGAGGTAGCCCAGTATGTTACTATGGATACCTACTCCTGTGTGTTAGTGTGGTATAAGGTAGCCCAGTATGTTACTATGGATACCTACTCATGTGTGTTAGTGTGGTATAAGGTAGCCCAGTATGTTACTATGGATACCTACTCATGTGTGTTAGTGTGCTATAAGGTAGCCCAGTATGTTACTATGGATACCTACTCATGTGTGTTAGTGTGGTATGAGGTAGCCCAGTATGTTACTATGGATACCTACTCCTGTGTGTTAGTGTGGTATAAGGTAGCTCAGTATGTTACTATGGATACCTACTCATGTGTGTTAGTGTGGTATGAGGTAGCCCAGTATGTTACTATGGATACCTACTCATGTGTGTTAGTGTGGTATAAGGTAGCCCAGTATGTTACTATGGATACCTACTCCTGTGTGTTAGTGTGGTATGAGGTAGCTCAGTATGTTACTATGGATACCTACTCCTGTGTGTTAGTCTGGTATGAGGTAGCTCAGTATGTTACTATGGATACCTACTCATGTGTGTTAGTGTGGTATAAGGTAGGCCAGTATGTTACTATGGATACCTACTCATGTGTGTTAGTGTGTTATAAGGTAGCTCAGTATGTTACTATGGATACCTACTCCTGTGTGTTAGTGTGTTATAAGGTAGCTCAGTATGTTACTATGGATACCTACTCATGTGTGTTAGTGTGTTATAAGGTAGGCCAGTATGTTACTATGGATACCTACTCCTGTGTGTTAGTGTGGTATGAGGTAGCTCAGTATGTTACTATGGATACCTACTCCTGTGTGTTAGTGTGGTATAAGGTAGCCCAGTATGTTACTATGGATACCTACTCCTGTGTGTTAGTGTGTTATAAGGTAGGCCAGTATGTTACTATGGATACCTACTCCTGTGTGTTAGTGTGGTATGAGGTAGCTCAGTATGTTACTATGGATACCTACTCCTGTGTGTTAGTCTGGTATAAGGTAGCCCAGTATGTTACTATGGATACCTACTCCTGTGTGTTAGTGTGGTATAAGGTAGCTCAGTATGTTACTATGGATACCTACTCCTGTGTGTTAGTGTGTTATAAGGTAGGCCAGTATGTTACTATGGATACCTACTCCTGTGTGTTAGTGTGGTATGAGGTAGCTCAGTATGTTACTATGGATACCTACTCCTGTGTGTTAGTGTGGTATAAGGTAGCCCAGTATGTTACTATGGATACCTACTCCTGTGTGTTAGTGTGTTATAAGGTAGGCCAATATGTTACTATGGATACCTACTCCTGTGTGTTAGTGTGGTATAAGGTAGCCCAGTATGTTACTATGGATACCTACTCCTGTGTGTTAGTGTGGTATGAGGTAGCTCAGTATGTTACTATGGATACCTACTCATGTGTGTTAGTGTGTTATAAGGTAGGCCAGTATGTTACTATGGATACCTACTCCTATGTGTTAGTGTGGTATAAGGTAGCCCAGTATGTTACTATGGATACCTACTCATGTGTGTTAGTGTGGTATAAGGTAGCCCAGTATGTTACTATGGATACCTCCTCCTGTGTGTTAGTGTGGTATAAGGTAGCCCAGTATGTTACTATGGATACCTACTACTGTGTGTTAGTGTGGTATAAGGTAGCTCAGTATGTTACTATGGATACCTACTCATGTGTGTTAGTGTGGTATAAGGTAGGCCAGTATGTTACTATGGATACCTACTCATGTGTGTTAGTGTGGTATGAGGTAGGCCAGTATGTTTACTATGGATACCTACTCCTGTGTGTTAGTGTGGTATAAGGTTAGCCCAGTATGTTACTATGGATACCTACTACTGTGTGTTAGTGTGGTATAAGGTAGCTCAGTATGTTACTATGGATACCTACTCATGTGTGTTAGTGTGGTATAAGGTAGCCCAGTATGTTACTATGGATACCTACTCCTGTGTGTTAGTGTGGTATAAGGTAGCTCAGTATGTTACTATGGATACCTACTCATGTGTGTTAGTGTGTTATAAGGTAGGCCAGTATGTTACTATGGATACCTACTCCTGTGTGTTAGTGTGCTATAAGGTAGCCCAGTATGTTACTATGGATACCTACTCCTGTGTGTTAGTGTGTTATAAGGTAGCTCAGTATGTTACTATGGATACCTACTCCTGTGTGTTAGTGTGTTATAAGGTAGCTCAGTATGTTACTATGGATACCTACTCCTGTGTGTTAGTGTGGTATGAGGTAGTTCAGTATGTTACTATGGATACCTACTCCTGTGTGTTAGTGTGGTATAAGGTAGCCCAGTATGTTACTATGGATACCTACTCCTGTGTGTTAGTGTGGTATAAGGTAGGCCAGTATGTTACTATGGATACCTACTCCTGTGTGTTAGTGTGGTATAAGGTAGGCCAGTATGTTACTATGGATACCTACTCATGTGTGTTAGTGTGTTATAAGGTAGGCCAGTATGTTACTATGGATACCTACTCCTGTGTGTTAGTGTGGTATAAGGTAGCTCAGTATGTTACTATGGATACCTACTCCTGTTTGTTAGTGTGTTATAAGGTAGCCCAGTATGTTACTATGGATACCTACTCCTGTGTGTTAGTGTGGTATAAGGTAGCTCAGTATGTTACTATGGATACCTACTCATGTGTGTTAGTGTGGTATAAGGTAGGCCAGTATGTTACTATGGATACCTACTCCTGTGTGTTAGTGTGGTATAAGGTAGCTCAGTATGTTACTATGGATACCTACTCCTGTTTGTTAGTGTGTTATAAGGTAGCCCAGTATGTTACTATGGATACCTACTCCTGTGTGTTAGTGTGGTATGAGGTAGGCCAGTATGTTACTATGGATACCTACTCCTGTGTGTTAGTGTGGTATAAGGTAGCTCAGTATGTTACTATGGATACCTACTCATGTGTGTTAGTGTGGTATAAGGTAGCCCAGTATGTTACTATGGATACCTACTCCCGTGTGTTAGTCTGGTATGAGGTAGCTCAGTATGTTACTATTGGTACCTACTCATGTGTGTTAGTTAGATATAAGATAGGCCATATGTTACTATGGATACCTACCTACTCCTGTGTGTTAGTGCGGTATAAGGTAGCTCAGTATGTTACTATGGATACCCTCCTGTGTGTTAGAATTGTATAAGGTAGGCCAGTATGTTACTATGGCTACCTACTCATGTGTGTTAGTGTGGTATAAGGTTAGTGTGATATAAGTTAGGCCAGTATGTTACTATGGATACCTACTCATGTGTGTTAGTGTGATATAAGATAGGCCAGTATGTTACTATGGATACCTACTCCTGTGTGTTAGTGTGCTATAAGGTAGGGCAATGTTAGTTGTAGTACTATGACAACCTGTGTGTTACTTGTATTACTATGACAACCTACTCCTGTGTGCTAGTGTGGTATACGGTAGCCTAGTGTTAGTTATAGTACTAATGATCCCTACTCCTGTGTGTTAGTGCGCTATAAGGTAGGGCAATGTTAGTTGTAGTACTATGACAACCTACTCCTGTGGTTTCATGAGGTATAAGGTAGGCCAGTGTTAGTTGTAGTATTATGACAACCTACTCCTGTGTGTTAGTGTGCTGTAAGGTAGGGCAATGTTAGTTGTAGTACTATGACAACCTACTCCTGTGGTTTCATGAGGTATATGGTAGGCTAGTGTTACTTGTAGTACTATGACAACCTGTGTGTTACTTGTAGTACTATGACAACCTGTGTGTTACTTGTAGTACTGTGACAACATACTCCTGTGTGCTAGTGTGGTATACGGTAGCCTAGTGTTAGTTATAGTACTAATGATCCCTACTCCTGTGTGTTAGTGCGCTATAAGGTAGGGCAATGTTAGTTGTAGTATTATGACAACCTACTCCTGTGTGTTAGTGTGCTATAAGGTGGGGCAATGTTAGTTGTAGTACTATGACAACCTGTGTGTTACTTGTAGTACTATGACAACCTGTGTGTTACTTGTAGTACTATGACAACCTACTCCTGTGTGCTAGTGTTGTATACGGTAGCCTAGTGTTAGTTACAGTACTAATGATCCCTACTCCTGTGTGTTAGTGCGCTATAAGGTAGGGCAATGTTAGTTGTAGTACTATGACAACCTACTCCTGTGGTTTAGTGTGGTATACGGTAGGCCACTGTTACTTGTAGTACTATGGGCACCTACCCCTGTGGCTTAGGGCTATGTAGAAAATAGCTTGTTTACAGACAGTATCACACATCCTACTCCTGTGTATTATGGTAACGTGGGGTATACCACGTGTTTCCAGTGCGATCCCCGCAGCCCTGCATAACTCTACTCCTGTGGATTAGGGTTCTGTAGGATGCACCATAGTCCTCCAGTGTGGAACATGAACCTTATTCCTGTGGATAAGTGAACTAAAAGACATATTTTCCTTTCAGTGAACCACCTGAATTTACTCCTGAAGATTAGAGTTGCATTGTGTGTAGTAATAATCCTCCAGTAGGGCATATACTACTACGGGAAGCATATAACGATGCATACTCCAGAGGGTTAGGGAAGTGTAGTGTAGTAGAATATGGCACACTTCTCCAGTATGTTGCTGTTAGCGTCTGATTAAATAAATTCCATAAATCCTCCTTGCACAAAGCCAGGCTCCACAGTGGCGCCACCTATCAGAATGTACCGGAAGTGTTGTGGCTCCTCTTGGTATTCCTCGTTTTCTCATACCCGCCCCGCCCACTCCTCCACGGTGTTCGTCGCTTCCGGTAGAGTTCCATGCCTCCTGTGTGGGAGAGCGTTACTTCTGCTTGGAGGGAGGGAGTGCTGGAGGTGATGCGTCTGCGTGTGGTGGTGGTGGTTGTGGTGGGGGTAGAACTGGAGGAGTGATTGGAGGAAGAGGAGAAGGGGGAGGATGAGGGTGAGAATGGGGCGGAGGGGGGAGGAGCAGAAAGGGAAGGGGAGGAGGAAGGGGAAAGCAGAAGAGGAGTGAAGGGAGGTAAAGAGAGGGAGATGCTGTGGAAGAGGAGAGGGGATAGAATAGGTTGAGAGGTAGAAAGAGGATGTTGAGGAGAAAGAGGGAGGGGGAGGGAGAAGGAAAATGAATGGGGGAAAAAGGACAGGAAGAGGAATAGGAATAGGAGTGAAGGAAGGTAAGGAGGAGGAGAGGCTGGGGAAGAGGATGGGAGAGATGGGAAATAGAAGGTGTGGGAAGAAGAGGGGAGATGAAAGGAGAGGAGGGGGAAGAAAATGAGAAGGAGGGAAAGGAAGGAGGGCAGCAACATGAATGACGACAAATGGGAGGAGAGGCAGAGGAAGAGAAGGGTGGGAGAGGGGGAGGAGTGGGGGAGTAGGATGAAGAGACCAGGGAAGATAAGGAGACAAATATTGGAGAAAGAGTAGGAGAAGGGGGAAGAGTAGGAAGAGGAGAGGGAGGTTGAAGGGGGCAGGCTGGAGGGAGGCTGGAGGTGGTGCATTACAGGCTTCCTGCTGGGGATGGTATCGATGACAGGGTCCTGGAAGAAGGTGGGAGAGGAAGAGAGAGGGGACTGTGTGTGTGGGTGTGGGTGTAGGTGTGTGGGGGAGTGTGTGTGTGGAGGGGGGGAGTTAATTGCGCATGCCCAGCCCGTGTACAGGAGGGACGGACACAATATGGGGTTGGTGATGGAGGTGATGAGTTTTTGTTTGTTTGTTGGAGTTTTACGTCCTGGCAACATCTATGGTCATATTAGGACTGGAGCTGATGAGCATAGCAATGCATGGCTTTGACCGCACAGACTACAGCCGACATGGCCTGGCTAGTTTGATGCCGACAGCCCAATGGTAAGCGGGGCGATTTTACTATGTGTAGTATAAATGAGTATTTATGCAAATATTATTAAGAATGCTATTGGTGGTTGGTTTGTGCTTCCTGTGACTCTCCCAACATGTGCTTGGTTACAGAGCTGGATACCTTAGTCCATATTCAAAGTCTTAATGAGACCTCACCTCCCCCCCCCCCTGCCACCACACACACTTGACTGTCAGGCGCAATCTAATCCGGTGGGCGGCTTTTGGTTAGAGCTCCGCATTGGTTTCTGGGGTGCTTGGGTTGGAGTTGGTGTGTTGGGGAGTTGGTGTGTTGGTGTGTTGGTCTGTTGGTGTGTTGGGGTGTTGGGGGTAGGGCTGATTGATATCTTCAACACTGTTGCAATAATGTGGACAGACATAACGCAATCAACCCCACACGGATGTGTTTTATGGGGCTGTCACATTACGACGTTTCTCGCCAACACGCGTCGAAGTGTGTCATTTTTTGGTGAAACGTCAGGAGACGTCTGGAAGAATTACGCGCGCTAGGAGCACATTGGTATTCGTTGATGGTCGACGAGGGTCGGCGGCACGCGTCATCGCACATCGAAAGTTTTGTGCTTGCACAAAACTTTGGATGTGCAATGCACGTGGGTGCCAACATTATGGCACTGTTAGGGGCACGTCGAGATACGTTAAATGCGCTGGAATAACGTTATGTGAATATTATGCACATGCCGCGCGCGCGTGAGGCTCATTACCACACATTGCGCCAAACGGTTGCTTTCTTTTGTTTTATGTCCTAAGGTCATATCAGGATGGCACGTCAAACTTTTACCACAATGTCAGCCGCACGCTACCAATACGTTGCGCTGATGCCGAAAAGTTTGACGTCTCGATAATTAAAAGTGATTTTGCGCGTTGGCGGCGCGCTGGTGAGATACATCGTAGTGTGACAGGGCTATTACTAAAAAAGAATTCAACGAAAATATTTTAGATTATTATAACCCATCTAATGCCACCTATCTCCTCCCTCAATGACGTCACAGAATGCGCTATTTGAGCTGCAACACAGCAGGCGGTGAGTGATCTGTCCAGCACCATTAAAAAAAACAAAAAAACACAGTTTCCCACCATTTCTTTCCTACCAGCTCTACCGATAACCACCATCCCTTTCCTGAATACTGGGGAGACCACTGAGTTGATTGAGTAGATCTTAAAAGCGTTGTGTCTTTGTTGTTGTTTTATGTACTAGCAACATTAAGATCATATCAGGACAGGTACCGACTTGTGACAGTATGCACTCATGGCAACTTCATAATGCCGCCCCACTGGGAGACCAGGCTGCCATCACTATGACCCATATCCCACAGTCACGTTATCCTGACACTGAGCTAACCAGTCCGTGTCATAGCCTATTAAATGCTGAGCGCCTGGCTATGTAGCGACAGGTATCAATTTCATAAGTCATCGGTTTGATTCGGGTGGGATTCGAACTCTCGACCTTCCGCACGGGAAGATCTTTACGTGCAAGTCGGTGTGTGATTAGCAGTGTGGTCCCTTGTTCTGCAATTATTGCGCAATCCTTTAGTTTGCTTCTCAATTTTTGTTTTGTTGGTAAATATTTTTATTCACCTGAATACATATTTTGTCAGCGCCGGGGCACTGGTCTTTCAGCCTTTGGAGTGGCCGCATTTCATCTGTACATAGTGGAAGTGGAATGTGTTGCATTGTGTGCAGCACAACCCATTCTGAACATAAAAGAAAGTGGGGGAGCAGCCTATGCTGCATAGTGTACAGCATAGGTACTCAACATAGTGCAAGGTATATGCATCAACATAGAGTGTGCAGTAATGTACACTAGTGGTTAAATCATATGCTGTGTTTGTATGTCAGTTAGATTTTGTTTTAATAACGGTTAGTCTTTAAATAGTGCCATGTTGTGCATGTATAGTGGTTTATATTGTTTATATTGTGCTGGTTGAAGATGTAGTTATTCAGTGGTGGTAATGGGTCTAAAGTAGGGGTAGTGGGTCTCGAGTCATTGAGTTATAATAGTTGTTTGTCAAATGTGGATGGGGGGGGGGGGGGAGGGGTCACACTGTAGACCCATCGATACAGGAGAGCACATTCCAAGCAAAGCGCGCCTATCGACTTAGCACCGGAAGGAAGAATGATGCATCATGGGATGAACCCGATACATCACCAGATCACAGAATTGCCAAATCTCCAGATTTGGCGAGAGATCTCCATGAAATATAGCAACATAACACCAATCTCCCGATTTCCCTTTTTAATTTGTAATCTCCCACCAAAGAATCGCCTTAACTTGTTTTTTTCTATTTTTACGCAAATTTTTATTTATTGATTTGATCAAAATTCCACGAGAATGCACCATTTTGTGTCACTTTGCATCGACTCCCCCTCACGCACTCTCCTCCCTTCAGCCATGCTATTTTCGCTATTTACAATTAGCGAGCTCTCCCTACTGACACTCTTATCTGCTTGGCTCCTCTGGCAGCCTGGGATCAATTCTTGCACTATGATAAATCATTCACGGCCGAATGAGAATGATTGGTTTATTGGGGTTTTGTATCGTAGCAACATCTAAGGTCACGTCAGGATGTCATCACCGCCAACTTGTTTGTTTGTTGGGGGCTTTACATCCTAGAAACATCTAAGGTCATATAAGGATGAGCACTGACTTGTTTGTGACAGTGCACTCATTGCGACTTTATAGTGTTGCGCAACAAGGAAACTGGGCCACCGGGGGTGTCACGAAATAGAATCGCCCCCTGAAAATTGTCTCCCCCCAGCGATTGTAATTCGAAATAAAATTGCCTCTGAAGTTTTTACTTCAAAATAAAATATCCGCTTCCCTCCTTTCCCTTTCCCCTCCCCCCCTCCTCATCTTCCTCCTCTACCTAACCGCTGCCGGTTACTGGTTGCAGAACTGCAATATTATAGACAGGCTCTGATAAATCGGCCCAATCTTTGGTTGAAGATTAATCTTCAGTAGGGGCGGTTGTAGAAGCTGGGGACATCTTTACAACATTGTAACGGCGAAGCGTTGGGTCAGCACCGAATCTCTTCAGTCCGGAGGTAGTTAAGTACTTGTATCCAGCAGACAGCAGCAAGGGTTTCGAGGAAGGGTGGGTAAAGATGGGTGCAGCGGTGATTCCAGCAACGAGAACAAAGTGAGAGAAGCGTAAAGGTACAGGGCCCCCACCCAAGCACACAACTCCCCTGGTCAGGGGGAGAAGTATGCCTGGGAGAAATAGAAATGGTAGAGTCTAGGAAAGAGAAATGAGGAGAGTTGAGTCAAAGGACCATGTCTATTTGCTCTATCGTGACCAACCAGCGAGCCATAGACATGGACAGAGTAAGAGTAGAAAGTGAAATGCCGGCGGGCTCCCCCTCCTGGAACTCTTTTCAGACATATTCAAGGAGGAGCAAGGCCAGCGGAGAGGAGATAGAGAGAGGTGTGGATGAAGTGCGGTCCGGATAGCAAGTATCTACCTAACCAACTGCTGCTAGTCACATATATTGGCATTGTTTGAAGTTAATTGGTGAATATCAAAAATCGCAGAAATCCGCGAAGATCTTTCATCCCTGAATAATTTAGTTTGAATCTTAAAAAAAAAATTCAACAAATGCCTAACTTGTGGGTGGAAGTAAGTACCGCATCGGTAACTATGGGAACTAGTAGCACAGTGGACTGTACTGGTGTAGTAGTAGATAAGGGTGGTGGCTGCAAGAGATACCAGCGAAACCAGCGAAACAGGGTTCGTGACGTCCCACTGGTTGGCTCTGTTGGACATTGACAGATGCTCAGGATAACTCAAGCTTTGGCACTGAATATTCTCAACCCATGCGGAAGACCTACGTCATGCCGAGCTCTGACCAGCCCGACAGGCCGACAAGATGGTTAGTTGACGAGTGCTTATTATTCAAATCTGGTACTGAATACGCCAAACCCAGGTGGAAGGAAAACTTAGGTGATGCGAGGCTCTGACTACCCCAACAAGCCGACAAGGTAGTGAGTTGACAAGCGCTTATTATTCAAATCCGGCACTGCATACACCCAACACAGGTGGAAAACTTACTTGATGCCGAGCTCTGACCACCCCAACAAGCCGACAAGGTAGTGAGTTGACAAGCGCTTATTATTCAAATCCGGCACTGCATACACCCAACACAGGTGGAAAACTTACTTGATGCCGAGCTCTGACCACCCCAACAAGCCGACAAGGAGGTGAGTTGACAAGTGCTTATTATTCAAATCTGGCACTGCATACACCCAACACAGGTGGAAAACTTACTAGATGCCGAGCTCTGACCAGGCCGACAAGGTGGTGAGTTGAAAACTGCGTATTATTCAAATCTGGCACTGCATACACCCAACACAGGTGGAAAACTTACGTGATGCCAAGCTCTGACCAGCCCAACAAGCCGACAAGGTGGTTAGTTGACAAGTGCTTATTATTCAAATCTGGCACTGAATACGCCAAACCCAGGTGGAAAACTTAGGCGATGCCAAGCTCTGGCCAGGCCAACAAGCCGACAAGGTGGTGAGTTGACAAGCGCTTATTATTCAAATCTGGCACTGCATACACCCAACACAGGTGGAAAACTTACTTGATGCCGAGCTCTGACCACCCCAACAAGCCGACAAGGTGGTGAGTTGACAAGCGCTTATTATTCAAATCTGGCACTGCATACACCCAACACAGGTGGAAAACTTACTTGATGCCGAGCTCTGACCACCCCAACAAGCCGACAAGGAGGTGAGTTGACAAGCGCTTACTATTCAAATATGGCACTGCATACACCCAACACAGGTGGAAAACTTACGTGATGCCGAGCTCTGACCACCCCAACAAGCCGACAAGGTGGTGAGTTGACAAGCGCTTATTATTCAAATCTGGCACTGCATACACCCAACACAGGTGGAAAACTTACTTGATGCCGAGCTCTGACCACCCCAACAAGCCGACAAGGAGGTGAGTTGACAAGCGCTTATTATTCAAATCTGGCACTGCATACACCCAACACAGGTGGAAAACTTACGTGATGCCGAGCTCTGACCATCCCAACAAGCCGACAAGGTGGTGAATTGACAAATGCTTATTATTCAAATCTGGCACTGAATCCACCCAATCCAGGTGGAAATTTACGTGATGCCACGCTTTGACCTGGCCGTCAGGCTGACAAGACGGTTACTTGACAAATGCTTATTATTCAGATTTGGTACTGAATATGCCCAACCGAGGTGGAAATTTACGTGATGCCACGCTTTGACCTGGCCGTCAGGCTGACAAGACGGTTACTTGACAAATGCTTATTATTCAGATTTGGTACTGAATATGTCAAACCCAAGTGGAAATTTACGTGATGCCATGCTTTGACCAGGCCATCAGGCTGACAAGGCGGTTACTTGACAAATGCTTATTATTCAGATTTGGTACTGAATATGCCCAACCCAGGCGGAAAACTTATGCGATGCCACAATCTGACCAGCCCGACAGGCTGACAAGGCAAGTGCTTATTATTAAAAAGTTGGTTGGATTGAACTACACAAATCAGGGTGGGAGTGTAGGAGTGCTTTTTGACCTCAGTATCCCATGGAAACCTGAAGCTGAGAGTCATTAAGACCGACTCATGGACATCACTCTCACAGCAGAGAGCTAAATGGAGAGCATCAGTCAAGTAATGAAAGCAGTCTTTGTCGCATCGCGACCGACAGCATGATGATAATCCCATGGGTAGGTTCATAAGAAGGTAGGTGGGGGGGGGTGTTCGATTCCGTCAGCCAAATAAAATCTGGCTAAGGTATTTTACACTTCAAAATGAATTATAAATATATAATATATTGAGCTACTCTATCACATCTATACACATACCTACCTCTCTAGTGGTTAAATGGCTGTTACCGACAACCTCGCACAACAATTCTCATTTCTGTATTGCCATTAACGGTCTGCTACTTTCTATAAATATATATATGTATATATGTATCTGTATATGAGTCACGAAAAGAGGCCAATTGGGGAAAGTTGTTGGCGTCGAGCATGGATGTCAGCGTCGATCGGTATAATTATAATTTAGCATTGACAGAGGTATTGGAAAGTCCTTGAATTTATCCTGAATGTAAAGGTCGAGAAAATACAACAACCTTATTTGTTTCTAGGATAATTGAATATAAAACAAAGAAATGCACTACACTTTAAGAATTGCGATGCCAACATCTGTTAAAGTTGTCGGCGTCGATCATTGGATGTTGGCGTCGATCGGTATAATTATAGTTTAGCATTAACAGAGGTGTTGGAAAGTCCTTGAATTTATCCTGAATATAAAAGTCAAGAAAATACAACAACCTTATTTGTTTCTAGGATAATTTAATATGAAACAAAGAAATGTACTAAACTTTTAAGAATTGCGATGCCGACATATTCAATTGACCACCAATTGGCCCGTTTTCGTGAGGCTGACTGATTATATATATATATATACACACCCACTACAAACAGGTTGGTAAGTTGGTATGACAGGTATAGATGATAGGTTCTCTTCTGTAATTTATACTCGCATAATACATTATGCATCATATATATATATATATATATATATATAGAGAGAGTATAATGTATTATACGTATATAAAAGGGGCGGAGCTCTCTCATAATATTATCACGATTATTCCTCTGTATTCGACTAATGTTATTCTCCAATCGCTGACTTGCCCGCGTTTGCCCCGGTCCTTGCCTACCCCAGCGCCACCACCTGTGGGTTCCTGGCACTACTTGCCCGGGCAGTCAGTCTCTCTCCTGCTTCTGAACAGACAACAACTACACTCAAGCTCTCCCAAACAGTCAACTGGCTACCTGTTTGCTACCTTGAGACTATTTTGTCTGGTTTTTCTTCCGCGATCCGGACGACCGTGCCTGTGAGTCGATTATCTGTTCGATTGGATAGCATCGGGATCGATCTCTACAGCAAGAATTCACATGGATGACGGTATCGTGCCTTAACTTAGATCGGTTGGTCACATATTACGACCGTCGAACAGCCCATAAGTGTGTCGACGGTATTCGTAGACGGGGGAGTGGGACATAATTTGAGATCAAGCATTCGACTGTCTCCTACCGAGTAGGGGGGTGGGTCGATATAGAGACAGTTATCTCGTTAACCTCCTGTATTTTCTAGGGTCCACATATAATCGACACAGAATCTTTAAACTCAAAATAATATCGCTGGAGCTATCAAGCTCAGATTTTGCAGCCAGTGTGTCGATAATATCGACCAGGAGGTAAATAATTTCCTAGTCGTACGTACAGTGAGCTTAATCGACCCAGAACTTTTCCCTCCGGTTTAAAAATAACGGCTCCAAGGTCGCCGGGTGCGGGTAAGCGGAACGCTTAATCCGCTTAGCTAATCCGCTTAACTCTGGTCCGCTTTCATGCCAGGCTGCCGCTATTGTTCTGAGTGCGGGTCAAACCACGACACTCAAGACCGATGTCCTTTTGCTAAAACAATCGACACACCTGTAACTAGGTCAGGTATGGCTACGCGCAGCAGCACAGCGCCATCTAAAAATGCGAGATCGGGAGGTGACGTCGACGACTTTGATTCGACCGCTTCCAACTTCGCCGAGTTGTCGCTGGAGGAGCGTGAGTCGACTGCACGCGCGGCTATCGACAAACTCAAGGCAGAGATGCGGGTTACGGCTCTGGAGGACGAACTGGACGATCTCAGAGCAGAACGAGACAGACGACGAAACAGACGCCGGACGACCGTGAGGGACGACCAACACGACTTTCAAGCTGGAACGAACCGGGACGACGCGGACGACCGACTACATCCACAGGAGGATCGACGGACGACGGATGCAGCGCCTAAACAGCCAAGTTGGACTCTAGGCACCGACCACGTCGACTCTAAACACGGTCGATCGCGTCGACACTCACGTGGGTCGAGTAGGAGAAGGAGGCGTGATTCTAGGTCGAGTAGTGACGGGAGTTCTTCACGAAGGCGGCGCAGTAAGTGGTCATTGAGAAAATATGGGATGGGCAAGGAAGTCAGGAAGATGAACCCCCATGAACTTGTTAAGGCTTCATGCGACTGGTGCCTGGACATTACGTCACTCTCAATATCGGACTACAGATCGTTCATCCAACACATTGGCTTCATCTCAACTCGGGCGCGTGAAGACCACTACAGGGACGTTGCCCATGTTGACCACGTGCTTGCCATTCGCAAGCTCGGGGAGAGCATCGGGTTCAAGGCATTCTCTAAAGCTCACCAGGATGAGAGTATAGAACACTACGGCCCCCACAATATGAAGATTAAGAGGCAGGGCGCTAACACATATAGCGCTCGGAAAAGATCACCGGGCAACAACACTAAGAAGGCTTGTTACGCCTGGAATGGCGATTCGGGCTGCCTTAAAGCTGACGATGAGTGCCGCTTCGCTCACGCTTGCTCAAGATGTGGCTCTAAGTCACACAAACGGACTAAGTGCAAAAATTGACGTGCTCGAACATTCAACATGTCTAGGCACAATGTTGAATTCTCATATAGCGCCGATCATCCTAACGATAACATTGAATCTAGGACTGTCACCCCTAACCGGACTGAACATCCCAACTCCTCTGATAATGATTGCATGCCATGTCTTGATCTTTCAGCGGGGGTCGAGATCGGGGATGGTGCGGGGGGGGTTGAGGTCAGTATTATTCATGATAAGGCTAAGGTCTTGCTGTGGGAGCAGCCTGAGGGCGCCAGCAAGGCGGATCGTCTATTTGTAGAGCATACCGCATCGGGCGGCCTGCTGGTATACGTTAGCGAAACCGAGGGGGCGCCACCCAAGAGTTTTCAGGTAGATCGCAGCTGTGTTGATGGGAGCTGCACATGTAGCCACTTGATTGCGGGTAAACCGAGCCAATTAAAACCTTGCAGGTGGTTTGCTGAAATATGTCTTCGGGGCGATTGGGACCCAGATTGGGTATATCTGATGATAGGGGTCACTTTTGGGTTTAGGGTGATTAACCCAGGTGTTCAGGTCTCCTATATTCCAGACAAGCCCAGGAGGAAGGCTAAGTGGGAGCGTGATATAATTAATAAGAAATTCCTCGAGGAGGAACGTGACGGCTTAATTTCTAGGGTAGATGCCCCCCCTCTCTGCATGCACGAGGCCTTCGTCGTCCCTAAGGACGATGGCGGAGGTCGTGTTGTTATCGACTGCAGTATGCCTTCGCACGAATCCGTGAACAACTTCACTGATGAAGTCCGGACCAAATTTTCCTATAAAGGCCTCGATGATGTAACGGAGATGCTCGAGAGGGGTGACTATATGGGGACGATAGACATAAAGGACGCCTATCGTGCAGTCCCTATCCACCCTGATGACCGCCAGCGTCAAGGCCTTCGCCATGGCGATGATAACCTCGATTACTTTCTTGATAATCGTTTGAGTATGGGCCTTTCATCGAGTCGCTTTATATTTTCCAAGATATCGGACTTCATCGTGAGATGCGGTGTTCGCGAAGGCTTGGCCAGAGTCGTAAACTATCTTGATGACTTCTGTCTGGTCGGTGGGACACGTTCGGAGGTCCAGGGCGCCCAGAGAACCCTCATCCATATCTTGAGAAGACTTGGGTTTTTTGTTAACTTCAAGAAGGTCAGCAGTGTCGAGACCAAGGTTAGGTTCCTTGGCATATTCGTAGACTCTGTACGCCTCGAACTTAGCCTTCCTCCCGATAAATTAGAGAAGACATTGGAGATCCTCCGCAAACTGCGCGGGTGCAGGAAGGCCAGTAGAAGGGAGCTGGAGCAGGTTGGGGGGTTGCTCGCTCACTGTGCCAAGGTCGTCCGGGGCGGGCGGACCTTCTCTAGGCGGTTCTATGATCTCATGTCTAAACTTAAGCAGCCTTTCCATAGAATTAGGCTAGGCACCGGAGTTAGGGAAGACCTCGACTGGTGGCTGAATTTTGCAAGTAGCTTTAACGGGAAAGCCAAGATTCTTGGGAAGTTTGCCCCAGTCATATCCTGTTACAGTGATTCTTCCAAGTGGGGCTTCGGTGCCCTGCATGGCAGCGACTGGACTGTCGGCGCTTACACAGACTCAGCTGAAGACATCCTTGACAGTTACGTCGGTCATCACCACTTCCGTCCTCCGGAGGATGTCTGGACCGCCCACATCAACGTGCAGGAGATGTGGGCGGTCTACGCATCCTGCGTCCGTTGGAGTGCGGGCTGGGGCGATACCGCTGTCATCTTTGTCACCGATAGCTCTGTCGTGCAGGCAGCCCTTAATACTGGCAGGTCTAGGAGTGCCGAAATCATGCACTTCTTGCGCAGAATATTCTGGTTCTCGGTTGAATACAATTTTACCTTTACTTCTGTTTATATACGTAGTGCTGTTAACGTAGTATGTGATGCCTTAAGTAGACTGTGTGACAAGGATAGTCCCGCTAGAATCAGGAGTGTCGATGGTGCCAGAATGCTCTGTTGCAGCGACACCTTTGACCGATCGCTCGTCTCTTTCAGTGAGGGCAGCCCTGAGAGCCGAGCAGCAGCAGTACCAGCATCAGGCATACGCTCAGAACTCAACAATAGCAAGGGCCACGCAGATCAAGAAATATTTAAGATATGCTGAGCTTTTCCATTCTTCAAGGTCTCCCATACCATGCTCCGAGGAGCAGGTGGCCCTATATGCCGCCTGGTTGGCGAGGGACCTCAAGTATGTATCTGTCATCAACTACCTTAGTGGCCTAAATTCTTTCCTCAAGCAAAACGGCGGAAGGCCGATAGACTATACAAACTTTGTTCTTTCTTCCACGCTCAAGGGTATTCGTAGAGCTAAGTCTGATATACCTAGGCGTGCTATGCCTCTCCTTCCCCATATGCTTCGCAAAATCTTCGCCTTGTTAACCAATAACCCCGGCCACGTCGCCTGGCGCGCAGCAGTCCTCTGTTCATTCCGAGGGCTGTTGCGTAAGTCCCAGGTCACCTTGTCCGATGCCTCCTTATTGAGATCGGACTTCCAGTTTTATGACTGGGGCCTGATTTTGACTGTTCGTCGCTCCAAGACCATTCAGTTTAACGAGAGGGTCCTCGAGATCCCGATAGCTAGGTGTGTTGATACTGACATGTGTGCTGTTTATTGGACTGAGCGGCATTTCAGCCAGATTGCCGCTAAACCATCTCAGGTAGCCTTCCGCATTCCATGCGGCGGCGGGAGTTCCGCCCCTTTCCCTTACTCGGTCTATCAGGAGACTCTAAAGATATTTTCGGCCAGGGCCGGGCTCGATTCCGCCTCCCTCTCTTCCCACTCACTCAGGAGGGGGGGTTGCACCTTCCTGTCCATGTGTGGAGCCACCATAGAGGAGCTTAAGGTCCGGGGCGACTGGGCGTCCGAAACTGTGTACTCATATCTCAAGACACCGCTCGGCACAAGGATTGTGAACGACATGAGGGTTGGGGTGGCGCTATGCTCGAATCAGGCTGGCGTTGGGTTGGGGGGAGACGCTTAGGCGTCTCCTTGGCCTATATTTTGCTGCCCTGACGCAAATAAAGTCGCCTACCCATCACCGCCTCTTGTCTCTCTCTTGCCGTAGCCCAACTTTATAGAGAGTATAATGTATTATACGTATATAAAAGGGGCGGAGCTCTCTCATAATATTATCACGATTATTCCTCTGTATTCGACTAATGTTATTCTCCAATCGCTGACTTGCCCGCGTTTGCCCCGGTCCTTGCCTACCACAGCGCCACCACCTGTGGGTTCCTGGCACTACTTGCCCGGGCAGTCAGTCTCTCTCCTGCTTCTGAATTTTTTTTTTTTTTTTACCGGTAGCCTATATTTTGCTGCCCTGACGCAAATAAAGTCGCCTACCCATCACCGCCTCTTGTCTCTCTCTTGCCGTAGCCCAACTTTATATATATATATATATATATATATATATATATATATATATATATGTACTACAACATTTATTATGTGGATATAAATAACGGCAGTCCCCTTAATGTTTCTCTCTACCCATCTTAACCTCCATGATATTCACTCCGTACCGGGAATTCTCTGCTATATTTTCTGGTAGTGGTAGGCAAAATATACACAAATAAATAAAAGCATAACATCTGTGTGAAAGTGCAGTTAACTGGTGAGCATCCACTCGCAGGTGGCGCCATCGTGGCAGAAAAGGGAACTAGGTAAAGCTAAGATAGCAATCAAGTCTGATGTGTAAGTGGGGAGACAATAGAGGAACTGTCAGTGAATAGTGTCTGTGTTTATATTCTCATAGTGCATTATAGAGTACATATGTATATATGTTAGATCTCGTTCCTCCTAAGCCACATGTGCCAGACCCATTGCCCACCTGTTTCTGGTGTTGGGTAACCCTTCTCACTAACAGCTTTTGCATCTTTGTTTATCAGTTCCGGGAAATACGGTAAATGGGAGAAATCCCCTGTGCGTTCACTACAACACTGAAGGTTTTCCCTATAAGCTGGTCAGCGAGATCCACAAGTATAGCAAGTTATCGTAGTAGCATATGTGGTGTTCTCTGTGGCGGAGTGGTTAGAGTGTCTGTCTTTTTTCTAGGTCAGACTCCTAATCTGAAGGTCAGTGGTTCGATTCCCCATGCCCCCACCTCTGCCAATTTGGATTTCCACCGCTGTACATAACTTAGAGCATCATCAAAGGCCAGTTGCTCTCATACCATGTCTATGTGGTGTGGGAGGTTAAAAATCCCTTGGGTCGGTAAAAGTGTAGGCTCGGGATTTCTATCGACAAACTGTCTAATGGTGAAAACAAGCCTATTCAGGCTTATCCATGATAGGCAGTATAAATCTTCAAGAGAAAAAAAAAAAAAATCTACGTCTTGTAAATTATTCAAATTGGACCAACTTTACTTCCTATCCTACTAAAGCCGAGCGACAGGCGAAGTAGCAACAAGTACCAATTTTATTAATCATTGGTTTGACTCTGCTGGGATTCGAACTCCCGACCATCCACACGGGAAGCCAGTACTCTCTATTCTGCCACATCATGCGGTGCATTTACTCGCAGCAAGCTACTCTGCAGAAAGCCTCTTCTTAGGCACCTGCTCTCTACGCTCTATCTTAATTACCCATAATCCCCTGTGAGTGGACTGTGCGCTTCCAGTGGCGCCCCTTGGTGTCAGGTTTCACCTGCAGCAAAGACCCTATAATAGTAAGACGGCTCACTCAGCCTGTACTGTGTAATCAAAATGATCAAACCCACCACTTGGTGCGCTAGCTGTTCTCTTGCTATATTATATGTATAAATGTATATATGCACGTGAAAGATGTGTGATGATGGCGATGCTGATGCTGATGCTGATGATGTCTATTTGTTCATAGCAATTTCATATTGATGTGTATTCATACTTACCTATCTCATGTATAATATAATTGTATGTGTTTACATGTGAAACACCAACCAGCAGCTGGGCTGATCAAACCCACCACAAGGTGGCAGTGCGAAATTTACATTACCATGGGAGAGATAGGGAGTGAGCCGTCTTAGTATTATATGGTCTTTGCCTGCAGTTAACCGTCCATATAGATAGCCGCCATTTTTTTAGTGAGACGTTTTCAACATGGAAGGGAGTAATGTAATACAGGGTCACGTTGTATTAAGGACTCGTTGACTAGCAATGATGGTTGGGCGAAGTGTTGTTAACAAGGACCCCCTCAGATGGTAGTGCAATGCCTGGATCTAACTGGTCCGATTATCCCGGTATAGAACAGTCGGCTAACGACAGCGATCCTGGCAACATCTAAGGTCATATCATGACGAGTACCGACTTGTGACAGCGCACTCATGGTGACTTTTTAATGCTGCCCCACTGGGAGAACAGGCCACCAGCAGCATGACCTGATATCCCACTCAGTCACATTATTGTGACACTGAGCCAAACTATCCTAATAATGCTGAGAGCCTGGCAAGGAAGCGACAAGCATAATATGTTAATTCACAGTCATTTTTAGACCTTAGATGTTGCCAGGACACAAAGTTCCAACAACCAACCATCAAAAGAACAACACTCATGTAGATTTAATTCTACATATCTGACTTAGATATTGATGCACGTATTAAACATTTGATCCCACAGAGAAGGGCATGTTGAGTCAAATTAATAGAACATCTTATTAATAGAACATCAATATATTTGCATGAAGCCTAGGGTGTCAGAGTTTTGGTATGCTTGCCAACATTAATTTTGCATGTGTGTTTGCACTTCAAAAATCTCAAAAGTTAGCCATTTAAAATAAAAGGTCCTTAAAACTAAAGTAAGAAAGATTATAACCATCAATTTAATATATTTATCTCAAGAAAATGACTATAACTCAAAACCATCTGACTATTCAACTTTAATATGAATATCTCTGAAACAACGCGTTAGAGAATTTATATCGGAAACAAGCCTCAATATTCTCAAATTCACGCTACCATTGTGGAAGAGATAGGATGGTGGTTTTGAGCACAAGTTGCACACGTCAACAGAAAGCCACACTCACTCTCCCAGCAGAGCCTGCGTCAGTAAGACAGACAGTGGCCGATATTGCGCAGGAGCAATATGCTTGTAGAGTGGATGTGAGTGAGTGGGACATGGCGATGCCCAGTGGCAGCGGCTGTAACAATAGACTACATCAACATTCCAGCCATGCGATGCATTTTGGGATGCCTCAAAGCAAAACAAACCCACGAGAAGCACATGGCACATGCTAATACACTTGGTGCAGCTATGAAATGTGCTAGTTTCAGCTCATCTCAGCTCTTGTTTGAAACATAGAATACCAACTAAAAAAATATATATAATAAATTAAGATATTAATCTTTTATCCAACATTTTTTACATCAATATAATCAGCACATCTTATGCCATGTGCATTTAGATTTAGACAAATCTGGGCACTCAGACTAGTGTTAGAGCCATAGCCAGAGTCAGTTTTACTTACTTTATTCATGTTTTTATTTACATTCTATGGTTAATGACATATGTAGAAATAGAAAATGAGTAGGGTTAATCAGATATTGGTTATATATTTCTTTGAAACAAGTTTTTGTTGACACATTTGACAATTTAATATTTAGAACAAGAATTACTTATGGCTAATCAATGGTGATGTAAACATCAGCCTGTAAAGTGACTGAAATTGTATGTTTCTTAGCTCAAAATGCTTAATTGTGTCTTAAACATATGCATTATATTATTATATTGCATCCTTCCATCCATGTTTGTGCAAAATTGTTATATATTTTGATTAATTTTGAATAAAATCGAAGTTTTGCCCTACATGTATTGGCAAACTCAAGGGCTGTACGCCTTTGCTTTGCTGCCAACGCTGTTTTTTGCGCATGCGCAGTCGGAACCGTGATCTCATCTATTGCAAGGCGAACAGCGCATCATAAAACGCTGCCGGGAAAAGGTATATTTGTCCTCTGCTGTGATGTCAGCATGACAACACACTTTTCTGACCTTCCTGCTGTTGTCAAATGTTTCGAATGTGTGGCTGTTGTCAAAGGTAATCAGCGAGCTGCTAATTGTCGTCTGCTCTCGGGGGAAATGGTGCATCAGAGGGCGGGATGCATCATGCATCAGATATAAGGTGAAGCAAAAGTAATCATGTCCTGAGGAGTCTTTTTGCAAATGGGAAATATTACGATAGTGCAGGATTCGAACCAATGCGCAAAGTCAGTTAGACAAACTTACTATAATATAGAAACTTGCAGTAGATCACCAAAATATTTGCAATATATATGCAACATATATGCAATATTTGTGCAACACAGGCCCTATATTCAATGAACAAAATACGTGAAATACATAGCATTATATATACAGTGTAACCCCGTTAAACCAAACTTGAAGGGACCCTAGAAATTTGTTTGGATTAACCACCGATCATTGGTTTAACCGAGCTTTGACTTTGACTTGGCTTTGGCAAAATCGGGGGTGCATTATGAATGTACAATGTATGTGGACACTATGAATATTGTTTTTCATGTATATACAGTTTAACCCCATTAAACCAACCTCGGTTAAATCAAACGATCGGTTAATCCAAACTTTTTTCGGCGACCTGGCAAAATACTACCATTTATCATATAAAAAAGTCTCAGATGATCTTAAAACCACATGAAAGTTTGGTTTAACTGTACCGGAAGTGGCCTGGGGACAACAATTTTGTTTGGATTAACCGATACTTTGGATTAACCGACTTTGGTTTAACCAACTTTTTTATATGATAAATGGTAGTATTTTGCCGGGGTACCGAAAAAGTTTGGATTAACCGATCGTTTAGTTTAACCGAGCTTGGTTTAACGGGGTTGTACTGTATATATAATGTACCGACAAAGGCAATATATAATTTACTAGACATTGTTTATCTTTTAGATATCTACTTTATCTACTAGATATTCTTTATCTTCAAAGACAGTAATTTAATTTCAAACAGATTTGTATTAAAACCTTGTTGGATTTCTTAGACCCTCTTTCTTATATTAAAACTGAAATGAAGATATAACATTTTCAAGAGGAAAAAAACACTTACCTAAATTTTATCCTACATTACCAAACAACTGCAAACAACAAACCCAACACACAGACATAATAAACAAAAAAAAACACATTAGCAATGAGAAATGATTACAACATCAAGTACATAGTCAACTAGTCACCTGAGACTGACAAGAATAGTGACTGATGCTGCACACAATGCAGCATCAGTCATGCACACGCATTGTACAAAGTGTCCTGTGCTGCACAGAAACAGCACTGGATACTCCCCCAAACCTTGTGTAAAATCCCAGAGTGAATGTAAAACAGCTCGAAGACCAGTGCTCCGGTGCTGACCCTATACTTGTTCAGATGAATAAACAGTTGTGAAAAAAAAATTCAATTTAGATACAGATGAGCTTATTTAGCATGTGATGTTGCACAGACGGGAATACTGAGTCAAATACCAGAACCTGTTCCTACTTAAGCCTAGGCTGCCAGGGTTTTGACGGGTATACCAACATTAATTTAGCATATTTGCACTTAAAATATCTCCAAAGTTAGCCATATAAATACAAGTTATTTCAAATGAAGTAGCATTGATTATAACGAGCAGCCTACTATATCTATCTAAACAAAATGACGGAAACTCAAAACTATGCAACGTTAAGATTCTTTTGTTTCTCTCTTGGAAGGTTGTAATAAACACATGTTTGTTCAAAGATATCTAATATATTTCGAACCTCCCCCACGTTGCTTCCACGTGGCTGTGCTAGGAAGTAAAACCCCAACAAACACACCAAATGGCTCTGTGCATAGGGGTGACGGTGGGAGATGATTGTAGCTCAGCTGCTGGGTCGTCAGGTGCCGCCACCTTCAGTGCACGGGCTAAACTAACGAGGCGGACGCACGCCTCGTCACCTGGTGAGCTACAGAAGAAGCTCACCACCGAGCCTGAGTTTCTGGGCAGCCAATGAAAATGTCACATTTAGCCAAAGGGTATTAAAGATGGATAGTCTGATGAATGCATCAACTTTTCGAAACTAAAAGAATGACCTAGATTTGATTCTACATATCTAACTGAGATACTGAATCACTTATTAAGTATTTGTTGCTGCATAGAAGGGAATACTGAGGCAATTTAATATAACCGGTCACTGCAAAAGCCTATGGGTTCAGAGTTTTGACAAGCACACCAACATTAATTTGGCATGTTTACACTCTAAAGACATTCTAAGGTAGCGATCATAAATCAAAGTTACTTCAAACTCAAGTAGGGAAGATTATAACGATCAACTTGAAATATATATTTAAAAAAATTGACAGAAACTCAAAACCCCTGGACTATACCTACACTTATAAAAACAAAACAAAAGTGCTTTCCTTCAAAATTATTTGAAAGGAAAGTAACTCAATATATTGATCTCAAAGGGATGATGTGAACTCAAAAACCAAGGGGCCAGACGGGATGGCCGAATGAGTTAGAGCGTCCGTCTCCCCTGTTGGTAGATCGTGGGTTGGAATCCTGGTCAAGTCACCAATGACTTAAAAATTGATACTTGTCGCTTCCTAGACAGACGCTCGGTATTATTGGGATAGGGCAAGGAGCAGTGGAATGAGGAAGACCAGTCGCCTGCGACTGAAATTTCCCCTGCTTAATCAACTAATGTAGCCCCCAAAAAAAGAGCAAAAAAAGGGTTGTAGATTGGAACCCAAACTAAGTTAAACCAGTGACTTACAACATTGATATCTGTAGCTACCTAGCCGGGGCCTGGGGATTGAAAGGATGGGGAACCAAATTGCGTACCTTCCAAATATCTTGTGTACATTAAAAAAGAAAGTGTACTTTACAAATCTTGTTGGTGTATACATTTTTATTTTGTATATCGGTGTACTTCAGCTTAAAACGTTACACAAAATACACAAACATAGTATGGGTAGGCAGGTCCTGCCTATCCTAAATCTGTTATTTGGGTAGTCCAGTGAAAGTGGGGAAAAAAAACTGTAATACAAATTTTATATAAATAGATTGCGTGCTTAAAGCTGCATAGTCCGACGAAGCATCAAATTTTCAAAACCAAAATAATTATTTAGATTTGATTCTATATATCTAACAAGATACGGATGCACTTATTACGAATTTGTTTCTGCGTAGAAGGCAATACGGAGTCAATTTAACAGAACGTGTTACTGCAGAAGTCTATGGTGTCAGAATTTTGGGAAGCATGCCAAAACTAATTTTCCATGTTTGCACTCAAAATATCTCAAAAGTTTACCAGTTAAAATATAAGTAACTTTGAACTAATGCAAAGTAGATACTAGTGATCGATCTAATATATTTATCTCAGAAAAAATACAGAAATCCAAAACCATCGGACCATGCAACTTTAAACAAAATTGTGTACTTTCCACATTTTTGTTGGCGTATTAAATTTTAAGTTAGCGTATTTGCGGACTCCAGATAAAAACTATGTACAAAATACGCAAGCATCATATGGGCAGGTAGTTCTGTATATTATATACTATGCTGAGTTACTCACACTATAGAAACTCGGGGAGGAGATTGTGAGCATCCTCGTTTATCACAGGTCCCTGGGAGGTGCCTGGAGCGCTTGTGGACTAGTACTGTCCGTTGACACCAGGGGGCATCTATGTGCAGTGTGTGCCGGGGGTCGGGTCGGAGGTGGAGGTGTATGTAGGATGTAGGGAGTGGGAGAGGAGAGGGTCACGTGACAGGCGAGAGGAGACGCCGTCGGAAGTGGCGAAGCATTTCTCCGATTTGACATTTTGTGTGCGATATTGACGCAGACGGTCAAAGTGGGCGGGGCAAGCGCCTGGAGTAGGGAAAGGGGGGAGGGTGTGTGAGGGTGTGTGGGCGTGTGTGTGAAGGTGTGTGTGAGGGGATATGCGTGTGACGGGTGTGTGGGTGTGTATTTAAGGTGTGTGAGGGAGTGTGTGTGAGGGAGTGTGGGTGTGGTGTAGGGTGTGTGTGGTGTAGGGTGTGTGGTGTAGGGTGTGTGGTGTAGGGTTTGTGTGGCGTAGGGTGTGTGTGGTGTAGGGTGTGTGTGGTGTAGGGTGTGTGGTGTATGATGTGTGGTGTAGGGTGTGTGGTGTAGGGTGTGTGGTGTAGGGTGTGTGTGGTGTTGGGTGTAGGGGTTGTAGGGTGTGTGTGGTGTAGGGTTTGTGTGGTGTAGGGTGTGTGGTGTAGGGTGTGTGTGGTGTAGGGTGTGTGTGGTGTAGGGTGTGTGTGGTGTAGGGTGTGTGTGGTGTAGGGTGTGTGTGGTGTAGGGTGTGTGTGGTGTAGGGTGTGTATGGTGTAGGGTGTGTGTGGTGTAGGGTGTGTGTGGTGTAGGGTGTGTGTGGTGTAGGGTGTGTGTGGTGTAGGGTGTGTGGTGTAGGGTGTGTGTGGTGTAGGGTGTGTGGGGTGTAGGGTGTGTGTGGTGTAGGGTATGTGGGAGACCAGTTAAGGTGGGTGGTTTGGGTGGGAAGTATGTCTAGCTGATTACCCAGTGGTCTCGCCACTGCCTAGAATATTTGAGTTATGTGCTTGCTGTTGGATTTGACACAAAGTAAACAATATTAAAACAAGATTAAAACCTAAAAACTATGCGACTGTATGAAACATCTGTGTCGCTTAGTTGGAACCTTTTCTGCGTGTTTATCATTCTGTCGTCTGCTCTGACGAAATGTCGTCTGCCTTCAAAGAAAGAGATCTCCGTTCCTCCCCCCCCCCAAAAAAAAACCCACCAAACTATGTGACAACACAATATATGACAATTAGCTTACAGAGAATATTCCTTCATGGAAATGCAATGGTCTGTTTCTCACAGGAGAGCTGATAGTTGCGGTGCCCACCACGGGCCAATGAAGTTGAAAAATTGATACTTGTGGCTACTTTCCCTGCCCCCTCGGCTTGGCTAGTATAAAGTCAGAGCTAGATGATCCCAGGGGTGAGGGGATGAATGTGGCCCTGGTGCTGGCAATATGGCATCCAAGCTAGCAGCGCTATAAAGCAACTATAACTATGCCCTGTCACAAATCACAAGTCACAATTAGATATGACATGGGTTGTTCCTAGGAAGTAAAACCCGATTCACCCACTTAGCAGAACAATGCGATTGTTGACCGTCATTAACCCTTGACCGCCATCTATCACCAAGGCGACCACCCCACCCCCCCAAACAAAAAAAAACCCAACCAAAACCCCACCACCAAAAATCCCAACAACTGATAGCCATTGCGCAAGGAAAGGTAAGTGCCTCATGTGAAACACTAGCAAATACAAGCTACACGATATTGATTACTATCATGCTAGGCTGAACTCCAGAGATAATCGATAGCTTTCAGAAAATTATAGTGAGAATTTGCTTCCATAAGGCCGATACACAAAAATCGAGCAAAATAAAATCGTCGTAGGAAATACAAGCCTTTTACGACATCTCTTTGGAGGCAGACGGCATTTGGTCAGAGCAGACGACGCACTGTTGAGGGCGTCTGTCGGGCGCCGACCTGGTAGCGCCACCGTGCGGCTGGATGATGTATGACGAGCACACATAGTGTGGAGTGCCATTTACCAGTTCTCAGGCTCAGTCATATATAATGCAAACACCAGCGTATGCGCGTAGAGGAAGGGGTGGAGCAGTGGGGGGGGGGGGGGGTGGACTGTAGAGAGGTGGACTGTAGAGGAGTTCACTGTATAGGGGTAGACTGTAGGGGGTTGGACTGTAGATGGGTGGACTTTAGAGTGGTGGACTGTAGAGGGTGGACTGTAGAAGGTGGACTGTAGAGTGGCGGACTGTAGAGGGTGGACTGTAGAGCGTGGACTGTAGAGTGGTGGACTGTAGAGGGTGGACTGTAGTGGGGTGGAATAGAGAGGGGTGGCCTGTAGAGGGGTGAACTGTAGTGGGTTGGACTGTAGAGGGGTGGACTGTAGAGGGGTGGACTGTAGAGGGGTGGACTGAAGAGGGGTGGACTGCATAGTGGTGGATTGTAGAGGGGTGGATTGTAGAGGGGTGGACTGTAGATGGTGGCGGTGTGGATAGTGGAGGGGTGGACTGTAGAGGGGTGGTCTGTAGAGGGGTGGATTGTAGAGGGATGGCCGTGTGGACAGTGGAGGGTAGCCGAGGGTGGTAGAGAGACGTGGACAGTGACGGGTAAGGGAGAGTGGAGGTGTGTAGGGGAGTGAGGGGCAGGGGAGGTTTGTGTTGAGTGGTGGGCAGTGGAGGGGGTAAGGGAAGGTTGTGGAGAGGGGTGGGCAGTGGAGGAGGTAAGGGAGGGTTGTGGAGAGGGGTGGGCAATGGAGGAGGTAAGGGAGGGTTGTGGAGAGGGGTGGTCAGTGGAGGGGACAAAGGAGGGTTGTGGAGAGGGGTGGACAGTGGAGGGGGTAAGGAAGGGTGGTGGAGAGGGGCGGGCAGTGGAAGGGGTAGAGAGGGTTATGGAGAGGGGTGGACAGTGGAGGGGTAAGGGAGGGTTGTGGAGAGGGGTAGAGAGTGGAGGGGGTAAGGGAGGGTTGTGGAGAGGGGCGGGCAGTGGAGGGTAGAGCAGGACTTGGCGTGCTTAGGTTGTTGTCGAGAGGCGGCTTCCCACGATCGCTAAGTGCTCTGGGAGTTGTCGACTTTACACACACATCGGTGCCGACTGGTGGTGTATTTAAAGCGGCATAGTCCGATGGTTTTGACTTTCTGTCATCTTTTGGGATACATATATCAAGTTGGTTGTTATAACCTACTGTCGTTGGGGTGATGGAAATGGGAAATATTGCGTCAGGAATCGAAGCCACATCTCTTGCATTCCGGGTTAGTGTGCTGGACATTACACTAAAAATCAAAACCAATGGTTAGGCATTGTTTATGGCTGAATATCACACTGATAATTAGAGTATAATTATACTAGGTGTGGATTATGGCATTAACACAGTTTTTAACGCAGGTGTGTGGCTAATAGACAGTCGCAGGATGACGGTATGGGCAACCAACCGATCCAAACGAGGGGTAGGGACCAGTGTAGTGGTACCCTCTCACACTCTAAGTAACTATAAACTTCTCCGACCTGTGGCTTTCTTCGCCAACAAGTTGAAGAAAATACTATAGGACTTGGAGGTAAGCCTTAACGAGAATAACAATTGGGGCATCTTAAAGAAACCCAGGGAATCCCTAGCAATGTGACTGGCTCCTGCCAAACATCTCTCTGTTCGGCAACGGGTGGCTTAATTAATAACCAAACAATGCATGCATTGTTCTAACGATCATATGTAATACGATCAAAACGAAGCTGTAAGATGGTAATAACTTATCAAAAAGTTAAAAAAAACTTTGTTCATGAATGCTAACATGAACTGAGCTAATGTATCGATTTTGAAAGATACTAACTTGGTTGGTTTTGTAGTTAATGTAGAAAAACTGCCGGAGCTGCTCACAAACGTCATCCTGCTGTGAGCTGATTATGCTAATTGCTGGACCCGGATATGCTTCCTTCTCCCTGGGCTACGAGTAGCCAGAGGCATAGTACCGAGGTAAATTAATATATAGAACATATAATATATATAATATATATATTATATAATTATATATATAATTAATAACGTCATATACACACACCATATATTTGACTTTGTTACCCCCTCTGACAAAATGGCATCGGCTGTCAAATGGGAATAGAGCAGGACTTGAACCCGCACTTCTACTTTTCTACCATTGGACCATTTAGCAATCTGTTGCGACCAGCGATCCTTTTGCAGACCCCTGGTTTTGTATACTGGTACTACTTCCTTCGGTCACACCCGCTGCATTCACCTCACTCACATTTACATTCAACCAACAGCAGGACACTGCCTGCGTCAATAAATCCCCTCACGCCGGATCGAACAATGGACAATAGTATGCGGAAGATCAATTTCACGATTGAAATTTCTCTTGCGATTAATCTACGAATGAAATTAATCTACGAATGCAAAAAAAAATCAAAAAGATCTCAGGTTGGCCATTGCCGTCAGGTGACGCCACCTAACGTCACCAGGGTGAGATAATGACGTGTTGGTGGTGGATGGGGGGGGGGCATGCATCTATCTGTGCCTCAGTTCTAATGATTGCCAAGAAATCTCTGTCCTGCAACAAGTCAGCTATGAAAAGGACGTAGGCGTAACCTTTGACTCCAAACTCTCCTTTCAGAAACACATGAGGACTATCATCTCAAATACTAACCAGAGAGTAGGAATAATTAAAAGAACTTTCCATCGCCTCAACAAGAATCATTTTCTCATTCTATTTAAGTCTCTTGTTAGGCCAATTTTGGAATACTGTCCACAAATTTGGAGCCCAATTTTTCGGAAAGATATTCTGGAGATCGAAAAGGTTCAGAGACGTGCAACAAAATTAGTTGCAGTTATAAAGGACTTACCCTATGAACAAAGGCTTCGAGAATTGAAACTTCCTACCCTTTCCTACAGAAGCAAAAGAAGTGCCATAATTCAAGTATTTAAAATTATGAAAGGTTTTGATGAAATAGATATGAACCAATTTTTCACCTTGAAAAAAAGAGAGGGCAGTCGGGGCCATACTCTCAAACTAGTAAAACCCAGATCCATTTCAAAGTTAAGGCAACACAGTTTCTCAAACAGGATCATAGATATATGGAACAGTCTCCCACAAAATGTTATTGATGCCAAGTTAATAAAATTCATTCAAGAACAGATTAGAAAAGGCATGGGCTGATGATCCAGGGAAATTTGACCCCTTATTCACCACATGCTACTGTCTACCATTTGCTATTTCGCTATTTCGCTATTTCGTTGGAGGTGGAGGATTGACTAGCGGTAGAGGGTCGGCTTCAGGGGTCGTGGGTTCAATCCCTTGCTGAATCAAACTGAAGATTGAAGACGTCCATGCAGACAGGCATGCGGCATGCGATGTGCGTGGTGCGTAAGAGACACATGTTTGAAAGGTTCCATTTTACGACCTCAGATGTCGCCTGGACGTAAAACCCCATTCATTCACTCACTAAGCCTGTGAGTTAGAATGTTTCCGAATTTGTGTATGGCAATGCATTAATCGCTACCAGTCGCGATTCGAATCTGCGTACACGCACACGCACACGCACACGCACACGGATACCTCTACGGAAGCAGCTTCATTCACCCGCATCCGCCTCGATACGGCTGACACACATCGCATGTCTCACTATGCGTTAATGGCATCGACCGTTTTAACCTGTACAGCATTGATCCCAATAGGAATTAGGTCAAGTCGCTTATTTGGAGGATCACACAACCCAGGGGTGCACCAAGAATTTTTTTTTTTTTTAAACATTGCAATCACAAAATTGTTCGCACATGCTCACGGGAAATACTACAATTGTAAGCACAAAATAAAAAAGTGCATATTTATTATAAAATATTTAGCATGGAAAATATATGAGGCTGAGAGAAATTATTCGCAATGAATGGTCATTTTGTGACGTGACACCTGATTGTTCCTAATCATTACTTATGGTAACAATACTTTTATTTCTCCTCCTCTTTAAATTACTCTTTTTTTTAAATAGCAGATCCAATATTCTCATTAATCATGATTAGAACCTATATTTGGATTGTGACCGAAGTTTGGTGGATTCCTGGACATCCCTGGACATTGCCAAATACTCTGGTTAGGAGTGGGGTGATTTTCTTGACTAGATTAAGACACATAGGCACACATTTATCACTACTTTGCAAGGTGCTGGGCATTAGCGGGGCAGAGAAAGGTCGGTTTGTATAAATTATTTATTCTTAGGAGTGTGGTTCGCGGATAAGGAGAAAGACTATCTAGCAGTAAGCAGTGTTTTGTGTCATATATCGGTAGTGAATTATTTGTTACTAAATTGTTTATATATATATATGAGCCTGTCTCAAAAGATGATACATAATATGGGACAAAACGTTGTCCATTGTAACGATCAACATACTATCTGCTTATGCATTTGCTCAGGATAAACTGATTCATGGTGTTTCATAATCCCAATAGAATAGATATTGATTTGAAGCAAATGACCTTGTGTTTTCAGTGTACACATTTCTGTGCTGTTTTGTGTCAATCATTACGCAGACAAAAAAGAAATTAGTTAACACCTTTTGAGACAGGCTCATATATCAAATAGTTATACTGCTATGCTTAACTATTGGCTGCATCGCTGGAGAGATTTCCAAAGGCTGCGACCACCAGAGCCCGTAACAGCATCAATGTTCTCGCGTGATCTTACACTTACTGGTTGTCCAGAATGTGTGTCCCTTACATACATATTTAAAAACTGTCCTGTGAGACCTGCATTTATGGATTCATTTGTGACTGAGTCTTTTGTCTGGATTATGACAACACTGAAACTGTCTGCGAATGCGAGCTTGTACAGCTTTGGAAGATTTGGTGTCTCACCTCATTTGGTCATCCCTTCTGGGAAGCATTTAATAATAATGACATCCAAATGATTATAACATCCGGGACCAGATGGGATGGCCGAATGAGTTAGAGCGTCCGTCTCCCATGCTGGTAGATCGTGGGGTCGTCGGTTCGAATCCTGGTCGAGTCAAACCAATGACTTAAAAATTGATACTTGTCGCTTCCTAGCCTGGCACTCGGCATTATTAGGATGGGGCAAGGACTGGTGTGCTCAGTGTCAGGATAATGTGACTGAGTGGGATACCAGGTCATGGTGCCGGCGGCCTGGTTTCCCAGTGGGACAGCACTATAAAGTCGCCATGAGTGCGCACTGTCACAAGTCAGTACCCGTCCTGATATGACCTTAGATGTTGCTAGGACGTAAAACAACAACAAAGAATAACATCCGAATATCACAGTCCCCAGTGTCCGGCAGAGGGAGGTTTTAATTTAAATGTGTAAGGCTGGTTTCCGACAAAACTCACCACCACATGGGGAGGTGAGCAATTGTTGACATTTCAAATGGAACTAGGTCTCCATGTTTGACTACCCGACTCCCCTTACACCATTCCATTTGAAGCTCACTCAATCAAACACAGAATCGATCAAATTTCCATACTCCTCATCATATTTTCTTTTTGCTTGCTTGATGATTGATTGATGGTTTAACGCAGTGAGAGCAGCAATAGCCATATATTGGTATCTATTCTATCGGTCTTGTTAATCACATTCAAAGGCCTACATTCAAATTTACACACATTTCCTAAATGGTCAGATCCATGTCAAATGATAGCACTTCCATCTCTAACGCGATCTTGAAGCAGTCAGACTTGTATCGAACTCACCAAAAATAACCAAAATCTGTTTGCAATTTCTGTATTATGCTATAATCATTGTTCTATTCTTGCTATGGCTATACCAGACGAGATGGCCGAATGAGTTGCGCGTCCGTCTCCCGTTTTGGTAGATCATGGGATTAGAACCGATGGGTTCGAAAATTGGTTGAGTCAAACCAATGACTTCAAAATTGATACTTGTCTCTTCGTAGCCTGGCGCTCGGTATTACATTATTAGGACAGGGCAAGGACAGGTTGGGCTCAGTGTCAGGATAATGTGACTGAGTGGGATATCAGGTCCGGATGCTGGCAGTCAGGTCTCCCAGTGGGGCAGCACTAAACATGTGGTTGGTCACAAATCGGTACCTGTACCTTAGATGTTGCCAGGACGTAAACCTCCAAAAACCAACCAACACTATGGCGTGCCATACTTGTTTTCTCATTCTACTTACTTAATCATGTCTCACGTCACGATATAGTCAATGCCCATGTTAGTTTAGTTAGCACAGCTGACACCAGGGGAGTGTGTGGGAAAGTGAGTGGCACTCAAGATATTGGGCTGATGGACTTTACTTCCGTTAACCTAGTTCTGCGCCACTCCCCCCCAATGAATATGTGGGTCAGTGGGTCACGCTGTTCTGAATGGCAGGTTTCTAGTATTGATTGATGGGTATGGCGTGTGTGCAGTGTGTGTGGGTGTGTACAATGTGTGCGCGTGTGGTGTGTCGGGCTGTGTTCATGTGTATACAGTGTGCGCGTGGGTGTGGTTGTGTACATGTGTGTAGGTGTGTGCATTGTAGCTAGAGTTGTTTAATATGTGCACATGCATGTGGATGGCTGACAGTGTGAGCATAGCAGTTCATAGATACAAGATTCACCCTGTACTGCTGCAGTAGGGGTGCAAACCAACCCTATGTAAAAGCTGTCGAAAATGTGGGTCAAAGAATTGAGAGCCTAATTTCACAATCTAAGAAGCAACAATTATTCTTTACATATGTCTTATTGATAGCCCCCTACCTTTGAGTTGAAAAATATAATATAATATCTAGTTTAATAAGATTTAAAAGTGAAATTGACGGCGTTCTGCGGCCACCATCTTGTCTTTTTGCATTCTCTCCCATTTCACCAACTCTGTGCCTATATAAGTATCCATTTGATACTGGAGGCAGAGATTCTACTCCCTGTTCCATACTAAAGCTATTTTCGCCAGTATTTAGACTATGTTGTCGTTCACCCGTGTATTGCGAGTACCGGGTGAATCCTTTATCTAAGCAGTGCAGTGTATGCAGTTGTTGCATGTGTGTAAGTCTGTGTGTGTCTGTGTGTCGGTATATGTATGTGTGGACATTGTGTGTAGGTGTGTGTAAGTATGTGCAGTGTGAATAGGTGTTTATGTGGAAGTATGTGCAGTGTGAGTGTGTGTTTATGTAAAAGTGTGTGCAGTGTGAGTGTATGTGTCTATGTAAAAGAGTGTGCAGTGTGAGTGGATGTGCTTAGGTAAAAGTGTTGGCAGTGTGAGTGTATGTCTTTATGTAAAAGGGTGTGCAGTGTGAGTGGATGTGTCCATGTAAAAATGTGTGTAGTGTGAGACTATGGGTGTATGTAGAAGATTGTGTAGTGTGAGTGTATGTGCTCGTGAGCAAGTGTGTGTAGGGTGAGTGTATATGTCTATGTAGACGTGTGTGCAGTGTGAGTATTTGTTTCTGTAGAAGTGTGTTGAGTGTGAGTGTATGTGTATATGTAGAAGTGTGTGCAGTGTGAGTATGTGTTTATGTAAAAGTGTGTGCAGCGTGAGTATGTGCTTATGAGGAAGTGTGTGTACTGTGAGTGTGTGTGTCTATGTAGAACTGTGTGCAGTGTGAATGTGTGCTTATGTAGACGTGTGTGCAATGTATGTGTATGTGCCTATATAGAAGTGTGTGCAGTATGAGTATGTGTTTATGTAGAAGTGTGTGTAGTGTGAGTCTATGTGTCTATGTAGGAGTGTGTGCAGTGTGAATATGTGCTTATGTAGAAGTGTGTGCAATGTGAGTGTATGTGTCTATGTAGAAGTGTGTGCAGTGTGAGTATGTGTTTATGTAGAAGTGTGTGCAGTGTGAGTGTATGTGTTTTATAAACGGCTCGTCTACAAAGTTATAATTCCCATCATCAACCATTTCTTTTTCACCCAAAAGGTGACTTGAATTGCGCTTCCTTGAGAACAAACAGTGGCATATTTTAGTCGGCACTGCTTACTTCACCAAGCGTTGCTATGGAGGAAACCTGATCTATCAGGAGGAAAATTGGATTCTCCATCTGTAGCCACTGGGGAAAATGGCACGTCTTTTATTTCTAGTCTAAAAGAAAAATGAAAAAAGCTCTTTTTGCATTTACCCCCTCCTTCGCCACTCTAGCAGGTCTGGGTACACAATACATTAATCAGCTAGGACACTGGAGACGCACACTTAAAGCAGAAGCAATTTAGAAATTGCACTGTCAGCAAATTCCATTCTAAATGCCTGGTGCTTAATGCAATATCAAATTACTTAGGGTGCAGGCGTGTGGATTATGAAATTAATGTTCTCTGAAGTAATGTTATCAAAATTAAGGAATTAACTTTTTTTTCTTAAATCCGAGTTTGTGTAATTACTTAATTATCTGAGGTGTGTCAAGACTGACTTCTCATGTTTCATTTGTAGGGGTTATTGGTGGACCCTCGGTGCTGCCACCTGGCTTCTGTGACACACACTCGCCGGCCGGCACTCTAACCTGTTATGTTGCCTGCAACAGTTGGCACCTGCCAAATATTATGTAACTTTTGTAAAATCCGAGTTTGTGTAATTATTAGATTCTCTGATGCTTGTTAGGTCTGTTATTTTTCATTTGTAGGGGTCAGTGGTGGACCCTCGGTGCTGCCACCTGGCTTCTGTGACACACAATCACCGGTCAGCACTCTAACCTGTAGTAAAAATATACGGATTTTCGGTTTAGAATTATATATTGGTAGAGAGCATTATTATTCTTGGGCGACCGAGTGGGGACAAGGTTATGTAATCTAAAAAGCAATGATGTCCCACTCACAGTATGACATGATATAAACTAAGTGACATATATGTGCATGCATGGTGCCTAAAGATTAATGAAGAAATGTGGTATATCAGAAGTAGTTCAAGGTGGATGAAATGTTACTCTATGTATTCATAAAGAAGGACATTTTAATATATACATATATATTTGTAACTGTGTACAACTACCTGTCACCATGGTGCCGATGGCCCAGCACACCCGCCTAATCAACATATACACTGAGGCACCGCCTGCGGCTGGGATGAGTCACCACCACCCTACTGGGTGGTGCCGCCCTCCCAGGCTGTGGGGGGGTGTTTTGATTGGCGGGCTGTGGGATGGCCAGTCACCCTCCCCTCAGGCCCCTGACCACACTAGCAGCAATTATTATTAATTATGCAGACCGATGCTCCAGTCACACTGGACAGCGGCACTCAACTCCTGGCTCTTGAGTGAGACAGACCTACTCTTGAGCAGGACCCCAGACACTCTGTCTGATGCTAGCAAAATTCACATATCCAAATTGAGTGTGTGCAACAACCCTGGGGCTCTGGTTCCATGGGCTGTAGGCACTGATTTTGAGACCAATGAGCTGCTGTGTGGGCAGAACAGGAGGGGTTATGGTGATGGGTCACTGATAGGTGAGCAGGAGTTGATGCCAATAAAGCACAACATCCTTACTGTCTATCTTGTGACTTGTCTTCCTTTCTTCTTTAGGTATGGTTAATGTGTTAGTAGTCTCCGTTTGAATAACAGCATCACAGGTGAAATGAAGGGGGAGAGTTTGACGATATGATCTGTTGTTCATGACAGCCGGAACGCAGTAATATCACACTGTTATGTTGCCTGCACCAGTTGACACCTGCCGAATATTATGTAACTTTTGTAAAATCCGAGTTTGTGTAATTATTAGATTCTCTGATGCTTGTCAGGACTGTTATTTTTCATGTCTAGGGTTTAGCGGTGGACCCTCGGTGCTGCCACCTGGCTTCTGTGACACACACTCGCTGGTCGCCACTCTGACCTGTAATGGTGCGTGCACTGGTTGACCCCTACTGAATATTACAGTCACCCGACCGCAAGTTAAGTTACTCTTTGCATCAAGCCCTGTGCATGTGGGTCATCTATAATCATTCTCCAGCCACATACCTGTCAAGTACTACGTTCTGGTTATAAAGACTACGGTTTTACACGTAAAATTACAACTATGGCCGTAGATGAGCAAACCATACAGTTTTCAGGATATTTGAATTACATACAAAGTTGATACCTGTCACCAATGATATTACACTCAGAGGATTTGTGACTGGGACAAGTCAAAGACATGCAACATTGATACTAGTCACCAATGATATTACACTAAGATGATTTGTGACTGGGACATGTCAAAGACATGCAACATTGATACTAGTCACCAAAGATATTACACTCAGATGATTTGTGACTAGGACATGTCAAAGACATGCAACATTGAAACTAGTCACCAATGATATTACACTAAGATGATTTGTGACTGGGACATGTCAAAGCCATGCAACATTGATACTAGTCACCAAAGATATTACACTCAGATGATTTGTGACTGGGACAAGTCAAAGACATGCAACATTGATACTAGTCACCAATGATATTACACTAAGATGATTTGTGACTGGGACAAGTCAAAGACATGCAACATTGATACTAGTCACCAATGATATTACACTAAGATGATGTGTGACTGGGACAAGTCAAAGACATGCAACATTGATACTAGTCACCAATGATATTACACTAAGATGATTTGTGACTGGGACATGTCAAAGACATGCAACATTGATACTAGTCACCAATGATATTACACTAAGATGATTTGTGACTGGGACAAGTCAAAGACATGCAACATTGATACTAGTCACCAATGATATTACACTAAGATGATTTGTGGCTAGGACAAGAAAAGTAGGAGCACAGAAATTGACTCATGGTGGAGAGTGCATACCTGTCAAGTACATGTACTATGTTTTGGCCGTAGAGACTACAGTTTTCACAATCTTAGACTACTGTTTTCAATCTTGGGGGTTGACACCTATGCAGCCATCCCAGTCTGACTTTTCACCACCCAGCCACCCTACATGTTTCGGTGTCATTAGGCCTGGGTGCAGAATGAGTGAACCTGGAAAGCCCTAAAAAAATGGTACAGTGATATATTACAAATATTATTTCGATTTCATTTCTTCTAATGTTCACTGTATTCCAAAACCGATTGCGACTATTTCTAAGTTAATTACAAATACGACTCTACCTCTATCATTGAAGGTACCAGTGTACCTCTATAATTGAAGGTCCCAGTCTACCTCTATTATTGAAGGTACCAGTCTACCTCTATTATTAAAGGTACCAGTCTACCTCTATTATTGAAGGTACCAGTCTACCTCTATTATTGAAGGTACCAGTCTACCTCTATCATTGAAGGTACCAGTCTACCTCTGTCATTGAAGGTCCCAGTCTACCTCTATTATTGAAGGTACCAGTCTACCTCTATTATTGAAGGTACCAGTCTACCTCAATCATTGAAGGTACCAGTCTACCTCTATCATTGAAGGTACCAGTCTACCTCTATCTCCTCGTCATTGGTCGTAATGCGAAGCATTGCGTTTGATGCGAGGGAAGGAAGAGACCCTCCCCCGCCGCCTGTCGCGCAGCATTCGCGCCTCATGCGACGCCGCCCCCTCGCTCTCTCCCTCGCCCTCCCCCGGCCTCGCCGCTTTCACACCTCCCTCGCCCTGAGCTGTCCCGCCTACCTTATAAGGCCGCCCGCCGGCCTCCCTCAGTCACTCGCCCTCCACGCCTCCTCGCTGCTCTCCAATTTTCTTTGGCTACCTTCCTCACCACCGCACCTCGGACCTCTGCCCCTCGGGCCGTCACATCATGCCTGGACGAGGCAAAGGAAAAGGCCGCAAGAGCTCCCGGGCTACAGTCATGGATACGCCGGGACCCTCCTCGGGCTCGCCGGGAGGCTCCTCGCCCTTCACGGCCCCGGCGTCTCCATCGGTGTCCTCGGACCGACCCTCGGGGAGTGACACCGCCGCCATCCTCGAGGCCCTCCACCGCCTCACCACCCGGATGGACGCCCTCGAGACGGGGGGCGCCCGAGGAGCTCCGGAGAGCCCCCCGCCCGCCCCGCCCCGGCAGGCCGCCTACATCACGCCGGCCGCACCAGCACCTCGGGCGCGCGCCGCCACCGGGAGCCGTCCCCCGCCGCCGCCTCAAGCGACTCTGCCGGGGGCAGTACACCCCCAGTATGAGCGTTACAGCCGGCTCTCGGACCAAGCACCGGCCGCCCTCCTGCCGGCTTACCTACCAGAACCCTTGGAGCACAGCCCGGCATCCGCGGCCGACGCCGTACACGAGATCCTGGCCTCCGCCGAGGCGCAGCTCACAGTCCGACGGAAAGGTATTCCCAGTGACTACATTTTCCCCTCGGACCTCGTGGAGAGAGGACCGGAGCGGAAGCCGGTGAAGAGGGGCGAGGCCACGTGGGACGAGTATAACCTCGCCCTTCTCACCCTCGTCAGCCACCCATCCTTCCCTGCCCACTCCCTCCAGGGCCTCCACCACCACCACCTCACCGTCATGAGGGACATCCTGGTGCATCCGTGGCCAACCGTCCGCCGTTATTCAGAGGCCATCTTTACCTGGATAGCGGACGGGAGGCTCCCCCACGGATGGCATGACCCGGTCGCCCTCAACACCCTCAGGATGGACTCCCTCACCACACGCCACCAAGCCCCCAGCACGCCCGCCCGCCCCGCAGACACAGCCAGGCCCCGGCAGCAGCTCCGCACCCAGGCCGACACCCGGGTGTCCTACAGCAGAGACCTGCACGGGGCCCCGTGCAGAGCCTGGAATAGGGATCCTACCTCCTGCACCCAAGCAACCCCAGGGGAGGCTCACGGCCAGGGGGCCACCAGGCAGTGCCATAGCTGCGCATACTGCGCAAACGTCCGCAAAGTCCTCACAATGCATAGTGAGGACGTGTGTATGGCAAAGCGCACACGTGAGCGCGCGATGCCGGCCACCTCGGCGGATTTTTAGTCCGCCGGTGCCCCCCGGCCGGCCTGGAGGCCCTTAACCGGCCCACCCACACAGCAAGTACCATAGCCGACCCGACCTCCCCCGCCAGCCCCCCTGCCCTCGCCACCGGCCGCCAGCCGGACAGCTACCGGACCGCCTCCAACGCCGCACCGGCACCGCTCACGTCAGCACCGCCCCACACCTCGGGGTCCGCCACCCCGCACCCAAGGCTCTCAACGCCTCCCTTCACGGGCCCTCTACCACCGTCCGCCGCGTAGGCGCCAGCACCACCTCACCAGACGGGGATCCCCAAATCGCCCCGAAGGCCCCAGACGCCTCCCTCTCTACCAGCACCCTCGACCCCGACATCCACCTCACCGCCGGCGACACCGCCTTCCTCTGCCCCCCCGACCCCACCTCCCCCCCTCCCCCTCTCAACCCCCCGACCCCACCACCCCGCAGGATTTCGCTGCCCCACTCTCCTGCCCCCACGCACCTCCTCCCCCGCCCGGCAACACCGCCCCCCGCCCACCCCCGCCCCCACCCTCAACGAGCCCACCGTCGATGTCATCGACCCCCACCTCCAGGCCACCCTCCCCGCCGCCCCCTCCTGCGCCCCACTCCCACCCAGTACCGCCCTACCCTCCTCTCCACCTGGCCCCACACCTCCGGTGAGGCGTGGGCTCGGTACCCCGGTTTCAACCACACCTATACCACCCTCTGGGAAGCGGGCCTACCTAATTTTTTGGCCGCCCGCATTCCCCTCCGCATACCTGCCTGGCGCGCCCGCCTCCAGGACTACCCCGACCCCACCGTCCTCGACTTACTCGAGTTCGGCTTCCCGTCCAACTACTCCGCCTCGACCCCCCCCGTCCCTCCTTTGCTAACCACCGCGAGCCACCCGAGCACCTCTCCCATGTCCGAGACTTCGTCGACACGGAGCTGCCCTCGGCCTCGACGTGGCGCCCGGAAAGTGCCATCCCCCCGCTGTCCGCCTCACCTGGCTCGGGTTCGCCCTCGACAGCGAGGCGATGACCATCCGGGTGGCCCCCAAAAAGATCCAGGCCCTCGTCGACGACTGCGACGCGCGCATCGCCCATCCCACCCTCGGGAAACAGGAGCTCCAGAGCCTGCTGGGCCGCCTCAACCACGTCAGCAGCTCCGTACTCCCCGGCCGGAAGTTCATGGCCCGGCTCCTCGGGGCTCTGCGCAGCTGTTTCAAGGCCGCCTCCCTCACCCTCGCGGAAGACGCCCTCCGGGACCTGAGGTGGTTCGCCGCCTACGGGCGGATCACAAACGGCCTCCACCTCCTCTGGGCCCCGGAGGGCCGACGCGTGGTGATCGAGTGCGACTCCTGCCTCACCGGCGGGGGTGCCTTCTCCCCCACGCACTACTACGCCCGAGGGTACTCCGCAGAGGTCCGGGCGCGCTTTCCCTCCATCCACGAACTCGAGGCGGTCAATCTCGTCGTCGCCCTCCGGTACCTTCTCCCGGACGGCATCGCGGGGGCGACGGTCGTCATTAACACTGACAACATGGCATCCGCCACCGCCCTTGAGTCGGGACGCGCCCGAGACCCCACCCTCGGGACCTGCGCGAGGGAGCTCTGGCTGATGGCGGCCTCCGGCTCCTTCCATCTCCGCATCGCCCACAAGCCCGGGGCGGACCTCCTCCTGGCCGACGCCCTCAGCCGCGCCCATCTACCCGGCCCCTGGGCCGACACCGCCCGGTCCGAGGTGGCGCGCCTCGGGCTCGCCCCCGTGCACGCTTCTCACGACTCCTTTCCTTTCTGCCCCGGCCTCTAGGGTATCCCCCCGCCGAGGTGGCCGACGTCGCTCGCCTCCGCCGTGCAGTGCTCGCCCCCGCGACCTGGAGGAACCGCCGCCGCCAGGCAGAAGACTTCGTCGCACACACGGTTGCCCGAGGAGTGGACCCCCTCGCGCCGTCGGCCTTCGACGTCGCCGCCTACACCGCCACCCTCTACGGCCGCGCCCTTGCCCCCGCCTCCGTCAAGAACGCCCTCTCCGGGGCGCGCTCCTGGGTGGAGGGGGCGGGGGCCTCACCTCGGGCTTCGACGCTCGCCTCGCCAAGGATGTCTGTCGGGAGGGGGGGAACGGGCCTCCACCCACGTGCCGCGCCAGGCCCCTCCCCTGACTCCGCCTCACCTCAGCCTCGTCATCGCCCACCTCGCCCAGGCGAGCCCTGCCTCACTCGTCCCTCGGGCCGCCCTCCTCCTCGGGTACTTCGGGATGCTCCGCCAGTCAAACCTGCTGTCCCCGAGCCCCGAGGGGTGGGGCGGCCCCCACACCCTCACCCGCGCAGACGTACCGCCCCGCGCCCGGAGGACTGCGCCTGATCATCAAGACCTCCAAGACCATCTCGGGCCCCACGGGCGCGGTTGCCCTCTTCATCCCTGCAATCCCCGGATCCTGCCTCTGCCCGGTCTCCGCCTGGCAGCACGCCCTCGCCCAGTGCCCGGCGCCCCCTGACGCGCCGGCCCTTCTAATGCCCTCCGGCCGGCCCCTCGACCCTCGCTCCCTCACCGAGCTCCTCAGGGGGGCCCTGCAGGCCCGAGGGGTGCCGTCTCCGGAGAGCTACACCCTCCACAGCCTCCGCCGAGGCGCCGCCCAGGCCTGCCAGCGTGCCGGGGTGCCCCTTCACGAGATCATGGCCCAAGGCACCTGGACCTCCGGGGCGGTGCACAGCTACGTGCCCCGTCTCGCCCCCTCGGGCGCGCCTAGAGCCCTCTCCTCCGTCTTGGTGGAGGGCTCTTCGGCGCCCCCGCCCCTCTACTCGGACTCATAATCGAACTCCATACTTCTCTGCCGGCTCCTCATGAGCACCTCTATATTCCACTGTAATTATGTTTTCCTTGCTCCTCATGAGCCCCTGTATTGCATTGTTCTTGTATCTTGCTCTGTTGTTTCCCTGTATGTTTCCCGAGGCGTTTGTCAATAAACGTCTCTTTTTCCACATCCGCCTTCCCTCTCTTCCTTTTCGCGCATCATGGATTAAAGCTGCATAGTCTGATGAAATATCAAATTTTCAAAACCAACCCAATTATCTAGATTTCAATTATCTAGATTAATTTAGATACTGATGCACTTATTAAGCATTTGTTTCTGCGTAGAAGGCAATACTGAGTCAATTTAACAGAACCTGTTAATGCAGAAGTCTATGGTGTCAGAGTTTTGGCAAGTTTGCCAAAACTAATTTTCCATGTTTGCACTCAAAATATCTCAAAAGTTTACCATTTAAAATAAAAATTAACTTTGAACTAATGTAAAGTAGATACTAGTGACCGATCTAATATATTTATCTCAGAAAAAATACAGACCGACTCCACCATGTGACTGGCTCCACCACATGACCGGTGCGTCCATGTGACTGGCACCATCACATGACCGGTGTGACAATGTGACTGGCTCCACCACATAGCCTGTGTGACAATGTGACTGGCTCTACCACATGACCGGTGTGACAATGTGACTGGCTCCACCACATGGCCTGTGTGACAATGTGACTGGCTCTACCATGTGACCAGCGCAACCATTTGACTGGCTCCACGATGTAACTGGCTTCATCGCATGACCGACTCCACCATGTGACTGGCTCCACCATGTGATCAGTTTGATCACGTGACTGCCTCCACCACATGACCAACGTGACCACGCGACCAGCGCGACCATGTGGAAGGCACGACCACTTGACTGGCTCCACCACGTGACCGGCGTGACGATGTGACTGGCTCCAGCACGTGACCGGCACGACGATGTGACTGGCTCCAGCACGTGACCGGTGCGACCATGTGACTGGCTCCACTGCGTGACCGGCCCGACCACGTGACTAGCGCGATCACCAGACCGGCGCTTGGTGGCATGTTAGCCACAAAGCAACTAGTGCCATATGCGCAGTCAAAGCAAAAGTGCAAGCTCAGCAGGTTCCAACAACCCTGACCTAATTCGGAACAACCAGAACTGCTAGAGTGGGGTGGGGTGGTGGTGGTGGTGGTGGGGGGGGGGGGGGCTAAATGCAAAAGGAGCCTTTTTTCACTTTTCTTTTAGAACTAGTGGTTGGATGGAGAATCCAATTTTCCTTCTGATAGATAAGGTTTTCTCCACAGCATGTTGAAGTTGTGGGTATAAATTAACATGCATAAAAAAAGTATGCGAAGAAGCATGTATGTATGCATTTATCAAATGGATCACTGCCTTCAGCGTCATTCGCTGCATGACATCATGTGGCTGACGTGAGTTTGCGTTATCCACTCAATCAAATCTGCAACGCAAATAATTGTTTGTTATCAGCAATTTTCAACTTGTAGTGGGTTTAAAAAAAAACCTGATTTGATTTTCTTTTTTGGGGGAGGGCGAGGGGGTTCAGTTTGGTCATGCCATCTTTGTATTCCCTCAGGAATGCGATGCTATCCAATAACGATGCTGCTGTTACGGGTCTCTGGTTTGTTTTCTCCCTTTTTTTAAAAGTTCTATTCGGCTTCTGGAATGTTTTGTTTACAGAGCAGGTAATTGCTCGGTCCATTGATGGATTGCCCGTCTCGGGCAACGGAGTTGGGGACCATTGTAATGTAATAGGTGATGCAATGTGTGCCCACTCACTGTGTGACATGGAAATAACTATGTGTAAATGTTATGACGCGCAGTGACCGGGATTGCGGTATGATGTCCGGATATTAAGATACGGTTACTAATTACAGGAATGTACCCTCCATGTACCAGGAAGAGAGCAAAAGGGAGGGGCACATGTATTATTGTTTAATTAACTATAAGGCGACTACTTTTTACCACGGGACCAGGGGGTAAGCACACCCAGCCATTCTGCATACATTAAGGACACCACCAGCTGTGGGGTTGAGTGACAGGTGCCCCCTCTTGGGCGCCACCCCTCCCATGCTGCAGAGGTGGCTGATTGGCTGGCTGTGTGAGCCCAGTCACCCTTGAAGTCCTTGCACTTGCTGGACAGACGACACACTCACTCTAGAGAAACCAAAGGAAGCAGTTTACCTCTGAGCTGTGTGTAACACCCATAGGACTTAGGTTCAATGGGCTGTAGGCACTGATTTTGACTGAACAAGCAGAAGCTATGTGGGTCTGTGTAGCAGGTTGTAAGTGAGTCAGGGTGGCAGGTCACTATTAGGTGAACAAGAGTTGTAGCAATAAAGCTCAACATTATCACTGCCAATCTTGCATGACTTGTCTCCCTTTCTTTCTTATGAGTTGTGTTTTGGTATTTAGTGGGCGGAGACTGGCAGACAGTTGCCAGGATCCTCCTGATAGTAGTGAGTATAAGATGAGTAACTGGAGACGGCCAAACAACCAGTTATTCTTCAACCCAGTGAGGGTGATCAGCAACAGCGCCACCTGGTGGGACATGGTGCCTACACCTGGCTGTGAACCCACATCGCGGGGCCTGCCTTCCCCATCATTGGACCTTCTAGGAGGCTGCGCTCATATCATCATCGATGTCATCATCATCATCATCAGACCATTGCACCACCGCACCACCATCACCACCACCATCACCACAATCATCATCATCATCATCATCATCATCATCATCATCATCAATCGGGTCATTGCAGCACCACATTTAACTTTGCAACCAGTTTTCTCCAGTTTTCTGTGTTCTCCACTGCCCTCTGGGACTTGCCGAATTTCAGGCCTGTCCATTCCCCGTTGTTGTCGTCTCACCTCTTCATTTGTCTGCCTTGTCTTTTGCTGACCCCATTCACTGTGCTTTGCAAGATGGTTTTGTCCAGACCTGATGAATGGGAAATACGGCCATACCACTGCAGTTTGTGTCACTTTGCGATTCTCAGGAGACCTTCGTGTGGTCCAATTTGCCTGCTGGATCTTTGTATGGATTTCTTAATTAGTAACATGGTCTTTGTTGATTTGTAATATCTCGAGGGAACACCTCATTTCTATGGTTTGTATTCTTATTTGTAACTCTGCTTTGAGTGCCCATGATTTACAAGCATACAGGAAGATGTATGTGATAAGGGAACACATCAGTTGTAGCTTGGACCTGAGAGAACTACCCTTATCAAACCAAACTGGTTTCAGCCTTGACAATGCTGCTGTTGTCAGTGCTATCTGATAGAGTATCTCAGGCATGGAACCCTCATCAGTTATAACTGAGCCCAGCTATTTGAAGCTTGACAAATCAACACCGGAAGCAAGATAACATTGTATAACTAGGGCACCTCTCCTGAATGGCGTTGCTGAAGATGATCCAGCGTCTCAATTGACAACGCACTGGTTTGTCCTGCCGCCGGAAGTCCATACATTAAGAGGATTACGTCATGGATTGGTTGGTTGGTTGTTGGAATTTTATGCCCTGGCAACATCTAAGGTCATATCAGGACAGGTAAAGAGTTGTGACAGTGCACACTCATGGTGATTTTATAGTGCTGCCCCACTGGGAAATCAGACTGCTGGTGCCATGACCTGATATCCCACTCAGTCATATTATCCTGACACTGAGCTAACAAGTCCTTGCCCTATCCTATTAATGCCGAGTGCCAGGCTAGGAAGCAACAAGTATCAATTTTGTAAGGCATTGGTTTGACTTCACCAGGAACTGAAGTGCCGATCTCCCGCATGAGATCACGTTGTGGATGTTCACTGCATGCACAAAATTTCGAACTCCCGACCTTCCGCACGGGAGACCTGTGCTCTACCGATTCGGCCACCGCATCCGGTAGGATCAAATGGAATGCCTTCATTCGCAATTCACTGCATGCTGTCATGAAGTTCATTTGAACCTCAGCATGCGTGACAGTAGAAATTTGATAAGTATTAACATTTATGGCGTCGTTGTTTTTCAGTGTGGTGGAGCCGACACAGGGATGCATTGCGAATGTTGACCGGAAGTGGAGTGACGTAGGAGAGCAGCTCACGCTGGGTCAAGGCCAGAGAGCAGGTCAACCTCTGGTGCTGGCAGGTAACTGATACCAGAGGCACACAGACGATCGCCATTCATCAGCTGGCTGGTACCAGCGCAATGGAAGGCCCCAGCGTAGACATTAGCGATTGACTCGTTTTCGGCATGAGCGACTCATGGATCAAACAACAACTCAGAGTTGACTAGACCAGATGGCTGAATGAGTTGAGCATCCGCCTCCCGTTTTGGTAGGTCATGGGATTTGAAGTCATGGGTTCAAACCTTGGTCGAATCAAACCCATGACTTAAAGATTTATACTTGTCGCTACCTAGCTTGGCGCTCAGCATTATTAGGTTAGGGCAAGGAGCAGTGGAATGAGGAAGACCAATCGTCCGTGATTGAAATTTCCCCTGCTTAATCAACTAACGTAGCAAAAAATAAGAGTCTGTGACTGTGAGTCCCCCTAAGCTAGTCAGGCCAGGTCAAATAACCGAATCTAAGCAAAGGCTCTCCTTTGCTTCGATGTCCTTCTCATCTCTCATCGTTTTTTCCATCCTTTGGGTTTCTCTTTGGTCACGTCGTATTTGTGTAGTATCTTGGGGTAGCGCCTCATTTCCAGGGCTTGTATTCTTCTTTGGAGATCTGCTATGTGAAAGTTCATGATTCACGAGCAGACAGGAAGATGGATGTGAAAAGGGAGCGGCATCAGTCGTATCTTGGAGCTGAGAGAAATACTCTTGTCAAATCAAACTCATTTCGTTCAGCGTTGTCAAGGCTGCTCTTGTCTGTGTTATCCAAGAGAGCATCTCAGGTTTGGAACCCTCGTCAGTTATAACTGAGCCCAGCACAAAACCATGCCAATGGAAGGAAACTCGCACGCACAGGTACGCACTCCACTGACACACATACTTAAGTACCTCAAGCACCACACACAAGAACACACACCAACACGCACACTAACACACTCTTGCATACACACTTCCACACACACACACTTTGGTTTAGGTCAATAGGTCGCATCCAGTACAAAGAGCAGCTGAAGCCTGCATTAAGGCTGACATGCACCAGTCAGCCATGCCCCCCCTCCCCCCTCCCCCACCTCCCCCCCACCCCGCCTGACCGGGTTAACCCTGGAGAACCTGGAGTTATTGCAGACTGGGGTGTGTGTTCTATAACGAGTCACATGTATTAGACTTAGTCCCCCCCCCCCGCACCCCAACAAATTTATGAAGCCAGCTCATTTTGTTATAGTGGTATTCTTTTTGAAAAGGTAGCTAAATAAGATTCAATAACGTATTTTGCAAGGTAAATAATATTCAATAAAGAGACGTTATGCATCACTATAAAATGGGTCGTTCTCCAGAAACGGTGACCCACATATTTTGTTTACATCTTACATAGTTCCTGATTAATCCAGGTAATTATAAGTCAAATAATTATTGTTGCCTCTGTGTGTTAAGTATACCCACACTACTACAGATATTTAATCAATTCCACAAAATTGATCAAAATTATGCTTGTATTATTTTGTGCTAAAGTGAATCTGCAAAAGTTTTCACATCGACACCTTGCATCCATTTAAACTTGTATCCAAACTTTTCTTGTCTAAACTTTTATCCGAACTTTATTCAACTATTTTTCTTGTAAGACATAATCTCATTTGTATAACTGTAATAAATAAAATCTTGTTTGAATTTGTTGTGGATGTTAAAATGAAGTTCTGGATGTGTTTGGTTTCCATGGCACACCAGTGATATAAACATATTGCTCAATTTGTATAAGATGAAAATCAAAAAGGGAAATAGCTTTTTCTTTTTCAACTCTGACATGCACACGTGAAACCTTTATATGAACCTGGGTTCCCTTATTACTTGGAATGTTTTCTGCTATTATTTGGAAGGTTTTCACTTTTGGTTTCCATGTCACACTTCAGTGTCCAGCTTCAGAGAATGACCCTGTACAGGCATACTAAAGCTCAACCTAGGGGACCGGGCGATGTGGCCAAATCGGTAAAGCGCCGGCCCAGTCAAGTCAAACCAATGACTTACAAAATTGATACTTGTCACTTCCTAGCATGGCACTCAGCATTAATAGGGTAAGGCAATGACTGGTTAGCTCAGCATCAGGATAATGTGACTGAGTGGGATATCGGGTGATGGTGTCGGCGGCCTGATTTCCGAGTGGGGCAGCACTATAAAGTCACAATGAGTGTGCACTGTCACAAGTCGTTACACGTCCTGATATGACCTTGGATGTTGCCAGGACGTAAAACTCCAACAACCAACCGATCAACCTAGGGGGTCGGGTGGTAGTCAACCCGCGACTGCTGATATACCGCACTGGAACCACTGATGCGTGTCTGCATTTGACTGCTGATATACTGCACTGGAACCACTGATGCATGTCTGCATTTGACTGCTGATATACGACACTTGAACCACTGAAGCATGTCTGCATCTGACTGCTGATATACCGCACTGGAACCACTGAAGCATGTCTGCATTTGACTGCTGATATACTGCACTGGAACCACTGAAGCATGTCTGCATCTGACTGGTGATATACAACACTTGAACCACTGAAGCATGTCTGCATCTGACCTCTGATATACCGCACTGGAACCACTGAAGCGGGTCTGCATCTGACTGTTGATATACCACACTGGAACCATTGAAGCGTGTCTGCATTTGACTGCTTATATACCGCACTGGAACCACTGAAGCGTGTCTGCATTTGACTGCTGATATACCACACTGGAACCACTGAAGCATGTCTGCATTTGACTGCTGATATACCACACTGGAACCACTGAAGCATGTCTGCATTTGACTGCTGATATACCGCACTGGAACCACTGAAGCGTGTCTGCATTTGACTGTTGATATACCACACTGGAACCACTGAAGCATGTCTGCATTTGACTTCTGATATACCGCACTGGAACCACTGATGCATGTCTGCATTTGACACCAAAACACGAGCCTGTCTGTGTGAACGGAGGTACCAGTTTCGTAACTGTGTAGGTACACTGGTTCTGGGCGGTGCTCATGTCCTACTCCACCGCTAGTTAATGAGTTATTGATTCTGGCTCATTAGGCGGATGTCAGAGACAATTAGGCCCGCGCTATCTATCCATTAGGGGGGAAACGTAAACATATATATATATACATATATATATATACATATATATATATATATGTATATCTCTCAGAGGTGGCAAGTCTAACGATTTGGTGGGATATCTCCCTAAAATAGAGCAAAATAACCCAATCTCCTGATTTCCCGCTTTTAATTTGTAATCTCCCGCCAAAGAATCATTTTAGATCATCCTAAAATAATTTGTATGCATATTCTTCGTCAAAAATGCACCAGAACGCACCATTTTGTATCACTGTCCCCCCTTCGGCCACGCTATTTCTTTCTATTTACAATTTGTGTATTACTATTAGGGAGATCTCCCTACTCATAGCATTATCTACTTGGCACCTGTGATATATATATAAATATATAATTGTGTATATATATATATAAATGCTTGTGTATATGCCCACATGTATATAGATATATAATTGTATATTTAGTAACATGTATATATCATTCTACATGCCCAATCGATACCCAATCGATACCCAATCGATACCAAATCCTACCTCTTTTGACCGGCCGTCAATATGCACTGGACCTCGATTCAGCAAATTGATCAGCAGAAATATACATACCTACAATAAAAACACAAAAGGGCCATCAGTTCAGGATTAGGGCTACAAATACAAGACGTGAATCCAGAATTTAATTACTAGAACAAAATTACGTAGCTATGTGTACATATGTATTATATAATTTATTATAAATGTTATTATATTTAAAAAGAGGAGGAGCTTGCCATCTACTATTTAGTATTAACAAACTTAAAAGCGGGAGTACATATATATATGTATTATATAATTTATTATATTTATATAAAGAGAATGAGCTTGTTATCTACTATTTAGTATTTACAAGCTTAAAAGCGGGAGTACATATATATATATGTATTATATAATTTATTATATTTATATAAAGAGAAGGAGCTTGTTATGTACTATTTAGTATTTACAAGCTTAAAAGCGGGGATACATATATATGTATTATATAATTTATTATATTTATATAAAGAGGAGCTTGTTATCTACTATTTAGTATTTACAAGCTTAAAAGCGGGGGGTACATATATATATATATATATATATGTATTATATAATTTATTATATTTATATAAAGAGAAGGAGCTTGTTATCTACTATTTAGTAATTACAAGCTTATAAGCTGGAGTACATATATATATGTATTATATAATTTATTATATTTATATAAAGAGAAGGAGCTTGTTATCTACTATTTAGTATTTACAAGCTTAAACGCGGGAGTACATATATATATATATGTATTATATAATTTATTATATTTATATAAAGAGAAGGAGCTTGTCATCTACTATTTAGTATTTACTAGCTTATAGGCCGGAGTTCATATATATATGTATTATATAATTTATTATATTTATATAAAGAGAAGGAGCTTGTTATCTACTATTTAGTATTTACAAGCTTAAAAGTGGGAGTACATATATATATATATATGCATTATATAATTTATTATATTTATATAAAGAGAAGGAGCTTTCCATCTACTATTAATATTTACAAGCTTAAAAGCGGTGGCCTGCGTGGACTTAATGGCTTTTATTCATATAGGTATGCCAACTCAGAACATTTTGAAACTAGAGGCTCTTAAATACCATTTCCAGTAATCTTTTGCTTTTTGGTGGTTTTCTTTTGGGGTGTGGGGGGGGGGGGGTGCGCCCCCCTCCACTAGCTGTGGCCCTGGAATGTCACCAATGCAGCATTGAATGGTACATGATAATCCTCAGAATCCAGTCCTTCAACGCACATATCAAATACAACACGCAGAGGGCGCTTTGTCTTGGCAGATAATACTGAGAAAATAAAGAACCTGGTACTTGTGTAATAACAAAAAAGCAATAACAGACTTCTATTTGGGTCAGTGTTAATTACTTGACCAAAGCAATGGATGAAGATAAATCTCGAAAAGTAATCAGGCCAAAGCGTTCCTGTCCGATGAAAAGTGGTTTGCGATAAAGATGACCAAAATATGGGTGTTCTGCATTCCGCTGGTCCCTCAGGAAGGACTGTGGCTGTGACCCAGCACGCCGGGTCACAGCTTCAGCTTACACAGCAGAAGGGTGGGGTGTTTGGTTATATTAAGACACATGCATCATGATACATGGGGGCCGTCCTGATATGACCTTAGATGTTGTTAGGACGTAAAACAACAACAAACAAATGATACAGGGCGTGGTATGTTATCTAATGTAAAATAGTTGCTAGGATAGATTCAATGCAATCTATATCAGAATGAAACAAAATGCATGCTAACAAGTTTCGTCTCCAGGAGGCACGTGGTTATAGACAGTAAAGGTTGTTTTTATTTAACAACCCCTCTAGAGTACATTGATTTTTATCATTCGCTATTGGATGTCAAACATATTGTCATCCTGACATATTTCTTTGGAGGAAACCTGCCACCGCCATATAGGCTGCTCCTTCCGATAAACAAAAAGCGGTCTTTTACATGCACTTTCTCACAGACAGGACGTGGTTATAGACAGATGCAAAATGAGATTAAAGCTGCATAGTCCGTTGAAAACATACCAATTTCAAAATCAAAACATTGATCTAAATTTGATTTTAGATATTTAACTTAGATACTAGTGCACTTTTTAAACATTTGTCTATTCACAAAAAGGAATACCGAGGCACTTTTGAATAGAACCTATACTGCAGGATGCTAATGGTGTCAGACTTTTGGCATGGGTGCCAACATAAATTTAGCATCGTTGCACTTCAAATATAAAACCCCCCCAAAAAACAGCCATTTAAAATAAAAGTAAAAGTGACTTCAAGCTAAAATAAGGTATGTAATCACGATCAACCTGATGGATTTATCTCAGGAAATGTCAGAAACTATAAACCATTGGACTATACAACTTTAAAGTATAGGGCCTATAGTGAAAGAAAGGACAGGGCGGGGCCCCAACCCCAATTTAAGCCATGTAAACTGTAGCTGTGACCCGGCGTGCTGCGATACAGCTTCAGTCTTTCCTGATGGACCAACGGAACTCGGAACACCCACATTGAAGTTGCTATTATTGCCTCAAATGACTTTTACGATTTCAGTAAATGTCGCCTTGGCGAATACTTTAGTCCCACTCTCCAAGCACAGCCGTCACTCTCCTTATCAGCGATAGGATCTGAAAAACGCCAGTGAATGGCAACGGACTGATAAGGTGCCCCGACGCGTCTGCCTTAATGCTCAGCTCCCAGACATGCCAAAAGCAGTCTGGCTTTTACAAACAAATCACCGCCTCGGCACAGCCAAGAATCATTAATTATTAACCGACTTTTCTTTCTTTCTTCTTTTCAAGTTAACCTTTCCTCTGTCGCCAGCCTATTTATAGAACACAACTTTGGATTGGTTTAATTTGCGATGTGCGTGTATATCCCATTTATTTATTCTGAGGGGCAAAAAAACCCACACATATCCAAGTCTAGGATCATTATATTAACACAGGGTCTCACTGGTGGGATACGTGTGTTTCCATGGCAACCTTATCATCATTCAAATGGGTGACTATATTTTTAGGCGTGACTTTTGACCAACATCTATAGACCTATATCATATGACGTCAGCATAGGTATCTAGGTCAGTGTGCACGCCTTTTGGCTTCAGGACGACACACTGTCACACTGCAAACTCAATGGCTATGAGCAATCTTCATACAGAAAAAGTGAAATATCTCTAAAACCACACCACCTAGACACAAACCGCTTGGAACTCATACAGAAAACATATTCAAGGAACAGATTATATTAAATTTATATGGTTAGGGTTCTGCATTTCTATTAATTTTGAATAAAATAAACATTTTGTACTGCACGTACCGGCAAACTCAATGGCAGTGTGCCTTTGTTCTGCAGCCAAGCTGCGTGCGCATACACAATGTTTATAAACATTAAAATGGGTCTATTGTAATGGATAAAGCATTCGTTCCATATACAGCGGTCTGTTCAGCGGGATAACCACCGGACACGGTCGGCGAATCGGCCAGAGCGCTGGCTTCCCGTGCGGAAGGTCAGGAATCCCAACCTAGTCAAACCAGTCAGTTACAGAATTGATACTTGTTGCTACCTAGTCTGGCGCTCAGCATTATTATAAATAGTCCAAGGACTGGCAAAGACCCTATAATACTAAGACGGCTCACTCAGCCTGTACTGTGTAATCAAAATGATCAAACCCACCACTTGGTGCGCTGGCTGTTATCTTGGTTAAACAGGTGCTATATTATATGTAGAAATGTATATATGAAAGTGAAAGATGTGTGATGATGGTGATGCTGATGATGATGCTGATGATGATGTGTATTTGTTAATAGCAATTTCATATTGATGTGTATTCATACTTACCTATCTCGTGTATAATATAATTGTATGTTTTTACATGTGAAACACCAACCAGCAGCTGGGGTGATCACACCCACCACAAGGTGGCACTGCACAATTTACATTACCATGGGAGAGATAGGGAGTGAGCTGTCTTAGTATCATAGTGTCTTTGGGACTGGTTAGCGTAGTATCAGGATAATGTGATTGAGTGGGATATCGGGTCATGATGCTAGTACAAGTAGTAGCCTGGTCTCCCAGTGGGGCAGCATTTTAAAGTTATTAAGAGTGCGCACTGTCACATAAGTCGGTACCTAGCCTGATATGACATTAGGGCTGTAATCGATTAACACGACCCGGGCGACTCGGGTCACCCGAGTCATCAGAATTTCAAATAGAACACCGCGAGTGGAGTCGACAAATAGACGTGCCGTGTGCAAAACAACGCGACCCCAGTAACCCACCTCTTGGCTGGGGTTTGAAAGGAGCGATGATGTCACATTTGCGCTGGTACCGTCCTGCAGGATAACAGCCACCGGTACCAGTCATACATATTTTTTGTTGGTAATAACATAGATTAATGAAATGGAAATATCACTAAACTATGCCATCATACAAATATTTAAATCATATTTTGCTGTAATTATATCGGCTATTAAAAATACAAATAAAAGGGCCACCATTTTTGTAACCCGAGCATGGAGAAGCGTATTCGATTATTCGACCCGAGTCTGAAGGATGTGTGCATGCGCCAAAAAGTGGCTCGGGTGACCAGAGTTGATTAATCGATTACGCCCCTAGATGTTGCCAGGATGTAAAACACAAACAAACAAACAGCATCATAACCTCGACTCGAGTTCCTGCCCAACCCCTACGTAGTCATATACCAGATGGGATGGCCGAATGAGTTGAGCGTCCGTCTCTCGTTTTGGGAGACCGTGGCATTCTAACGCACGGGTTCAAACCCTGCTCGAGTCAAACTCCTTAAAAATGTATACTTGTTGCCAGGCACTCGGTATTATTAGGATAGGGCAAGGACTGGTTGGTTCAGTGTCAGGATAATGTGACTGAGTAGGATATCGAGTCATACTGCCAGTGGCCTGGTCTCCCAGTGGGGCAGCACTTTAAAAGTCGCTATAAGTGCACACTGTCACAAGTCGGTACCCATCCGGATATGACCTTAGACGTTGCTAGGATGTAAAACACCAACAAACAGACATCATCATACCGTCGACTCCACTTCCTGGCCCGACCACTGCTGTAGTGAAATTGGCGGTTCGCATGGACAAGGCCATTTCCTAACTTTGAAAGACAGAATACACCACTAAATTTATAATGAATTCTCGGACTGCAGTCCTACTGAGCATACATTAAACACGATGCACTGATTACTATCTGTCATGTCAGATGAGATTGCTTTATGTTCATTCGCGAATGAAAGTGGAAGCCAGGAGATGAATGACCGAAATGAATGACCAAGCCTAATGTCCCCCCCCCCCGCGCCCCCTACATCAGGGACAGCACAAATTTCAGGTCTGTTTTCTCAATACACGCAACTGACATCCGATTAACTCGATTACAGTTTATTAATATACACTAAGGCTTCAAGTTCTAATATACTTTTTTTGTTGGTACATGAGGGAATTTCAATCGCGGACAATTGGTCTTCCTCATTCCACTGCTCCTTGCATGCTCCTCGCAATGCCAAATGCTTAGCTCGGTCATTCTCATCATCATCATCATCATCATCATCACGGTGTCGGTCGCGATGCAACAAAGACTGCTTTCATTACTTGACTGCCGCTCTCCATTTAGCTCTCTGCTGTGAGAGTGATGTCCATGAGTCAGTTTTAATGTCTCTCAGCTTCAGGTTTCTCTTGATGGTATCCTTGAACCAGAAACGAGGGCGCCCTCTCTTTCTGTAACCAGAAGAGAGTTGAGAATAGAGGATCTGCTTTGGTAGCCTGTCTGATGACATCCTCATGAGGTGTCCAGTCCACCGGAGATTCTTTTTGATCAGAATCTTCCATAGAGGGCAACCCCGTCCGTTTGATTATTTCCTTATTTGTCAGTTTGTCCTTCCAGGTTAGCCTCATGATTGAGCGCAGATGTCGCATCATGAAGGCATGCAGCTTTTAAGTATCAATTTTTATGTCATTAGCTTCACTTGGCCTCTGTTTGAACCCGGGGGTTCGAATCCCATGACCTACCAAAACAGGAGGTGTGTGCTCAACTCATTTGGCCATCGCGTCTGGTTAAAACTTCCACTTAGGTCAATTAGTTGCCTCAAACCTCTTGGAGTTGATTTGGTATTCAAATCTCCCTTTATGTGACGTCAACCGATAATATACAGGAGAATAACATAGGTTACAAGATATATGAAAAGTGTTTTAAGCACAGCCACTGACCAGACGAACTAGCCAGTCAGTGCGCCCGCTTCTACTGAATGAGATCATGGGTACGATTCCCGGCTGAGTCATACCAAAGAGATACAAAATTAGTTCTTAACTTTAGCACGCCTGGCACTTGACATTACTATAGTATATCTCAAAAACAGGTTGGGTCAGTGCCGTGATAACGTGACTGAGTCGGATATCACATATCGCATAATAGTTCCTATGACAAGACATCACAGAGGGAGCAGCATGGTAACCTGAGCACATTACCACACGTGATTCTGATAGTGCCTCGGCTGTTGTCGGGCTGTAAAACGCCAAATAAATCAATTAATCAATGCACATCCTCAAGCTAAAAGGGCAATGGTGGTTACTATGGTTTCCCGAGGTGAGCTGTTCCTGCTCTGAATCATTCTATAAACAGACATTCTATGAGCAATAAGTGAGTCACTCAGGAGCATTTCTTAACTGCCCGAGGGAGTGTCGTAATTGTATGTCGTAAAATAGCGTGGAATCCCATGAATGACAGGGGTAGACAATATTGTCAGTAAGTGGACATGTAAATGTCGGGAGTTCAATATTTACATAAAATATATATGCGATGTATAATTAATTAGGCGAGTATAAATAACATGCGGTTCCCTTACACCTGCATACAGTGATTGTTTAATGTGCCACAACAGCAATCTTCTTCACTACACACACTCTCTTGACCATCGTTATCATTCTCTGAGGAAATTATATATATATATATACTTATATTCATGAATGTATTTATGCACGTATGTATGTGCAGTCATCATGATCATCATGCTGTCGGTCGCGATGCGACAAAGACTGCTTTCATTACTTGACTGCCACTCTCCATTTAGCTCTCTGCTGTGAGAGTTGCGTCCATGAGTCGGTCTTAATGTCTCTCAGCTTCAGGTTTCATTTCATGAAAGCTGCCTGCAAAAGTGTTGAAGTGCTGCTGGCTTTTGCAAGTTACCAGTGGCACTCTCTCAGGGAGCAAATAGAGGTTTCACACCGGCAAGAACATGTCAAGACAGGCGAAAAACTATTTGTCCCTGCAGTGGCTGGTCGGGAGATGTTGGGAGTTCCATACATCAACCACCCTTAATGCTGGCACAGTGACATGGTTTTCTGTTTAGGGTTTGCTCTCTTAGCCTTCGGGTCCGTCAAGAACCTGTACCACAAGGCAGAGGTTTACAACTCTGCAGGGCAGGGGCATCAAACTCCCTGAGGTATTGCTATACCTGCAATACCTGCATACCTCAGTATGTGCAGTAAAACCTGTTTAAAACGACACACCTTCAGACCGACTTTAAGTGGTCCATTTAGGGAGCTGGTCGGTACAGGGAGTTAGAATATGGTTACAATGGTATTGTTGGGACCCAAATAAAGCGATCCATATAGAGGAGCGGTCGATCTGTGGAGCTGGTCGGTTAGAGAGGTTTTACTGTATATATACATACATTTATATATATGCATATATGTATATACATGTATATATACATTGATGGTGATAAGCCGTTACTGGTTAGGGAGCCGTTACTGGCGATATATACATAAATAATATGTAAATATATATATAATTAATTAAATAAATATATATATATATATATACAAAATTAAAAGTTGTTGCTACCTAGCCTCGCGCTCAGCATTAATAGGATAGGGACAGGACTGGTTTGCTCAGTGTCAGGATTATATGACTGCGTGGGATATCGGGTCATGGTGCCAGCAGTTTGATTTCCCACTGGAGCAGCACTATAAAGTCGCATTGATTGCGCACTGTGACAAGTCGGTCCTAATATGCCCATAGATATTGTTTGGATGTAAAACCCCAACAGTAACCAATTAGTGGAGTAGCACAGATTCAGCAACGTAGCTCAGGGGACCAGCGTAGCCCAGCCCACAGGCGAAGTGCATGGTACCTACGGATTGCAAGGCAGCAGCGTAGTGCAGGGCAGTATCGTAATACTGGCACCAGTGTAGTAAAGAGACAAGCATAGTGCATGGCAGCAATGTGGCACAGGGAACCAGCCTTCTTCAGGGCATCAGAATAGTACAGGAGACCAGCCTAGTACTAGTAGTGCAGGTGCGAGCGTAACACAGGGAACCAGACTAGTACTGGCACCAGTGTAATACAGGAGACCAGCCTAGCCAGTGCAGGTGCCACCGTAACACAGGGGACCAGCCCAGCTAGCACTGGCGCCAGTGTAACACAGGCGCACAGAGTAGTACAGGGCACCAGAGTAGTACAGGAGACCAGCCTAGTAGTGCAGGCACAAGCATAACACAGGGTACCAGCCTAGCACTGGCGCCAGTGTAACACGGGCGCAGAGTAGTACAGGGCACCAGAGTAGTACAGGAGACCAGCCTAGTAGTGCAAGCACAATCATAACACAGGGGACCAGCCTAGCACTGGCACCAGTGTAACACAAGTGCGGAGTAGTACAGGGCACCAGAATAGTACAGGAGACCAGCCTAGAAGTGCAGGGCCGCGTTCAGGTTACACCTCAGAGTCACCTCGGAGACAACTCGCTTTTCAGGTAGGAGGCAAAAAGTGCCTAAAAAATGGCCCCCGGATTCAATGGTTTCAGCCAAGCAGAGCTGTTCTTTTCATTTGCAAATGGCTGCCCCCTATGGCGACCACAATTTTCGAGGCACCAGCCAGCTCAAGTCATTCAAACTAGCGCAACGTCCGGAATTTCTCCGAGGGGCCTCCAAGGCATACCTTGAACGCGGCCCAGGTGGCACTGTAACAAAGGAAACCAGCCTAGCACCAGTGTAGTAAAGTCACACCAGGGGCCGTATGCACCAATCGGAGTTAGGGCCTTAACCACGGTTTGACTATCTCCACAGGGCTAACTGTGAAAAATCTGTATGCATCAATCGGTGCCAGCGCTAACCGCCGACCGTAGCCTAGGCTAAGCTACCCCAGTTTCAAATCGGGTTTAACTGCTAGCCGGGGCGGTTAGTGTGCGTGTATGGATGTCAATTTATTCAATGCGATCATATTTAACACATTTACATACGCAATAAGTGAAATCTTATCAATTTAACCCTAAATGCGAAGCGATATTAACGCTGCTGCCGCAGCAGCGGCAATATTAATATTTTCGAATCGACGAATGTAAAGTAAACAAACCGCCGCCGCCGCAGCGACGTCGATATCCATACTCTCCAATGTCAACTAAAAATGGGTGCCGCCGCCGCCGCCGCATCGACGGCAATATATTATGCCCAAATCTATTCAATGCTGTCATATTTAACAGAATTACATACGCAATAAGTGAAATCTTATCAATTTAACCCTAAATTCGAACCGATATTAACGCCGCCACCAGATTGGCGGCGTTATTCATATTGTCGACTCGAGGGAATTCCCAAATCTATAAATAACTTCACGGTTAGCTATCCGCCCCGGCTAGAAAATTGGTGCATACCGATTTACACACCTCTCCAACCCGCCGCTACCCTGAGTTAGCTAACCGCGGCTAGAGCCTTAACTCCGGCTAAGCCTATCACCGACTGGGGCCGTATGCAGGTGTCGGTGTTACGGATCCAAAACGCGTTTAAACTGGATTTCTGGTTTAGCGCCGAAAAGTCGGTATGCGGGAGGCGGTGTTACGCTAACACCACGCGTTTAAGGTCTGCGACACTAACCCCGTTTCATAGGACGTTTACGGGCGGTGTTAGCGTAAGGTTGTGCCCAAATCTATTCAATGCTGTCATATTTAACAGAATTACATACGCAATAAGTGAAATTTGAGCAATTTAACCCTAAATTCGAAGCGTTTTTAAGGCTACCGCCGCATTGGCGGCGATATTAATAGTTATATTTTCGAATCGACGGACGTAAAGTAAACAAATCGCCGCCGCCGCCGCATCGAGGTTGCTTTCCATACTGGCGGCGGCGGCGGTTTGTTGACTGTACCTTCGTCGATTCGAAAATATAACTATTAATATCGCCGACGTTACGGCTGCAGCGTTAATATTGCTTCGAATTTAGGGTTAATTTCATCAAATTTCACTTATTGCGTATCTAATTCTGTTAAATATGATAGCATTTAATATATTTAAGCCTAATATATGGGTAGAGACCCAGAGGGATTTCCCAAATCTATAAATAAATTCACATTTAGCTAACACTTACCGTTTAGGCGCCTCTGCATACCACTTGACATACTTCGCCCAGCCGGTGATAGCTATACGCGTTTAATGGTTAACACCAAAGGCCCGTAAGAGACTAACACCGTTTCCTGCATACGGCCCCAGCTGGGCCCGTATGCATGACGCAGTGTTAGCTTACACTCAGTGTGTTTGCGCTAACACCGCTCCTTGCGTACTGAGTTTTCGCAGCTAACCTAGAAATCCCTGCCAAAACCAGTTTGGAGTGCTAACACCACGTCATGCATATGGCCCCTGGTGCATACGGCCCCAGCATAGCATATGACACCAGAGTAGTCCAGAGCAGCAAAGTAGTACAGAAAACCAGCATAGCTAGCGCAGGGAACCAGTGTAGCAAGGGGGACCAGTGTGCCACGGCTTGTAATGTGGCTGGAGTCGGGAGGAAACGGATTTAGGGGACGCGAGGGAGAGTCACGTGGTAAGACGCAGTGAGTGGGAAGGTCTGTGGGGGGGGGGGGGGGGGGGAGGGTGGGCGAGGGTGGGAGAGGGAAATGGATTATTGCCGAAGAACGCGGCAAGCCTTAGCCGTTCGTCTCCAAGGTGCACTGTCGTCTGCTTCACAAAAATGTCTGCTGCTGGTTTGAAATGTCTGCGCTTGTCTCTGTATGTTTTGTTGTTGTTGTTTGTTGGGGTTTTACGTCCTGGCAACATTTGCACATGCCCTCTAATGGTAGTAGCAAGATCTAATGTTGGAGGTGGCAGTTCACTGTAGTACGCTCCATGGAAATGGTTTTTTAGAGGATTTCTTCCACCAACCCGCCCTCTAGCGGTGGTGAGAGAACTAATGTTGGCTCCCTAACCAGTAACGGCTTATCACCATCCATGTATATATATATACACATATATGCATATGTGCAGCACTGTGCAGCACTATGCACCACTGTGCACCACTGTGTAGCATTGGTATTACTATAAGTACCATTCGCTTTATAACTGGCTATAGATTCACTTCAGTAATTACTTGGATTGGCATGGATGCATGACAAAATAATCAGATATCGCTCTATGCTGATCGCTTAAACAAGTTGACCATATTTTAGGATTTCGTCTTAAAAATAACAATCCTAAAAAAACAACCCTGAACACCTAATCGAGCATCAGTTTCCTTTAAGATTTGCCGACGAGCCTAGTGCAGGTATGTTGCTTTTTCTAGGTAGGACTCCTAATCTGAAGGTGGGTGGTTCGATTCCCCGTGCCCCCACCTCTGCCAATTTGGATTTCCACCGCTGTTTATAACTTACAGCGACATGAAAGGCCAGTTGCTCTCATACCATGTGTATGTGGTGTGGGAGGTTAAAAATCCCTTGGGTCGGTAAAAGTGTAAACTCAGGCTTTCCATCGATAAACTGTCTAATGGTGAAAACAAGTCTATTCAGACTTATCCATGATAGGCAGTATAAATCTTAAAGAAAGAAAAAAGCCTCAAGTTAGTCACAAATGGACTATTTGAGTTCCAATCCAATTACCCTGTTCATGGCTCTATTCAGTGTGTGTATCATGGATATTCTAAATAGTTCTCAGTGCGGTACAATGAATCTTTCTGGGATTTAAATATTTTATTAAGATATAGTGAATATTCATGTAAATAATACATGTTAACATCAAACTACCAGATTTTAAAGTTTTAATATTAAATTACAAGTTCCTTCTTTACTAAAATACTATTTGCAGAAAAAGAGAAGTACTTCTGCGGTCTTGATTGTTACATTGCCTGGTTTGAACGCACATTTTTACTCTAGTTTACTTTTAGAAGATGTGTGAATAATTAGTAAAGCAATACCTGCCTTAAAACATTTTAATATTCACCTGCACTTAAAGTTGCATAGTCCGATGATTTTGAGTTTCTGTCATTTTTCTGAGATAAATATTTTATGTTGATCGTTATAACCTACCTTACTTTAGTTTGAAGTAACTTTTATTTTACATGGCTAACCTTTGAGATATTTGAAGTGCAAATATGTCAAATTAATTTTTGCAAGCTTGCCAAAACTCTGACGCCATAGGCTTCAGCAGTAACAATTTCTATTAAACTGCCTCAGTATTCCCTTCTATGTGGCAACACATTATTCCCTTCTATGTGGCAACACATGTTTAATAAGTGCATCGTTATCTATGTTAGAAATGTAGATTCAATTGGAGATAATTGCTTTGGTTTTGAAAATGTGATGCTTCATCGGACTATGCAACTTTTAAACGGGTGGGGGTCACTACCCTACTTACACAACAGGACATAAATGCACCACGTTTTGTTCACATGCGTGTGTAATGATGAACCATAGTCAGACGAAAAATAAAAACGGGAAATTGGGGGGGCAGGGGGGGGGACCCCGACACAAACCATTAGAGAACCACACAATCAACCTGGTTTAGCTGCGTTAAGAATTGACGGTAAAAGCTTTAGCTGCGCTAGGAAATGAATTAAACATAAAAAAGGGAAGCATTCCATATAAGCTCAAACGTTGGAATAAAAGCTTTAGCTGCGCTAGAAAATGAATTAAACATAAAAAAGGGAAGCATTCCATATAAGCTCAAACGTTGGAATAAAAGCTTTAGCTGCATTAGGAAATGAATTAAACATAAACAAGGGAAGAATTCAATATAAATCCAAAGGCTTAAAAACTAAACTATGTTTGATTGATTTATCAAAAAAAAAAGAACAGATTTTCAAAACCACTACAACATTATATGACGAAAGAAAAAGAAGCAACAACAAACACCAACTTACCATATTAGAATGACGTTCCTTATTGAGCACCATATGTGTTCTGGGAGGAGGTGAGAAGAGCAAGAGTCTTCTCAGGTTGGTCTGGTTAGTTAGTTCTGGGTGGTTGTAAACACCGTGAACGGAATGTTTGCTGTTGTTCACTTATCTAAGGTCTCTTAAAGCATGAGCTGTTCACTTTGAAGGTGGTCAGTAGTGAGACCTCTGATGGAAGTCTTTGATCACCTGTAGGTGATCAGTAGATAAGTTGTCTGATACCCTGAGCTGCTCACTTATAGGTGGTAAGTGGAAAGACCTCTGGGATGAGGTAAATTGTTGCTCGCCTGTAGGTGTTAGAAGAGTGTGAACATACTTGTATGAATACCAGTGTACTTGTAAGGCTTCACAGGTGAATTGCTCACAGTTGCTCACGATTAAGCTAATCAGGGTTGTTCAAAGTTGAATTGCTAAAATCTTGGTTGTTTACTGAAATAGTTAACACTTCTCCTTTACCAGCTTCCGTCTTCCTCCACTTCCTCCACACACCCGCTGCGCACTGAGCAGGTCTGAGCAGGTCTGAGCAGGTCACGCTGATCCCAGGCCACCCAACACGTGCGCGCCGTGCCGTGCTGTGCTCCCAACGAGATGTCGGTCAGGGCTGGTACCCGCGGTTACTGCTGCTGCTGCTTCTGCAGCTGCTGTTGATGGTGCTTCTGCTCGGGAATTGCTCACCTCCCTGTCACCTACTCCCCGCGGACAATACCCTCCTCTCTCCTGAGCTGCTCACTCCTCCGCTCCTCTTCCTCCTCTTCCCGCTTCCCTCTCCAGCTCTTCCGCTCTCAGCTACGTGATCTGCTCCGGAACTTGCTCCTTCCAGGACAGCTCCAGCGGTGACTGAATGGGACCGGTGTTCACCCCCTCCTGCTCCTCCTCCCCCTCCCCCTCCTGCTGCTGAAGCCGCCACTGCTGCCGCTGTTGCCTGGATGGATGAGGGGTGTGGTGTATGCCTCCAGTAGGTGTTGTTGGTGGGGGAGAGGGGGGGGGGGCTAGAGACTGTGGGTATAACAATTGCTCGAATTGTCCATCCGCTCCTCGTCTGTGTCTATTCGGCCACTTCCTGTTGAGTGTCCTTCACCTTGGGAATCCCAATCCTTACCTACCACCCTACTAACCTACCAAAACCAGCTTCCCCTTTTTACCAACGGCACCAGTCTCTTCTAGCAGCTACCCGATCCTCCATCCTCCACCACCTGCTGGTTGGGTGCCTTGAGCCCCCCCCCCCCTCTCACTGTCACACCCTCCTCCCAGCTCCTCCGGAACCGCTTCCGTCACCAGCACCACCAGCACCACCAGCACAGTCACCACCAGCACAATCACTAGCACCACCAGCACAGCCACCACCACTAGCACAATCACCACCACCAGCACAATCACTACCACCACCACCCCCACCAGCAATCACACCCCCACCAGCAGCATCACTACCACCACCACCACCAGCGCACCACTACTACCACCAGCACAGCCACCACCAGAACGCTCACCACCACCACCACCAGTCACCACCAACACCAGCAGTCACCACCACCACCACCAGCAGCAATCACAGCCCCACCATCACAGTCACCACCAGCACAGAACGGTCACCACCACCACCGCCACCAAAACCACCGTCACTCCCACGACTAGTACTACAGACGCCCAACCGTCCAAACCAATGACCGAGTCCCAAGAGACCAGTCAGTCGCTGCAATAGAGCTTTCTACCCCCGCCTCCCTCCCCCCGTCTACCCCCCCTCCCCGTCTAACCCCCCTTCCTCCCCCCGTCTAAGCCCCCCTCCCTCTCCCAGTCTAACCGCCCTCCCCCCGTCCAACCGCCCTCCCCCCGACTAATCCCCCTCGCTCCCCCGTCTACCCCCCCCCCCTCCCTCCCCCCGTCTAACCCCCTCTCTCCCCGTCTAACCCCCTCCCTCCCCGTCTAACCCTACCCCCTTCTCTCCCCCCGTCTAACTCCCTCCCTCCCCGTCTAACCCTTCCCCCCCACCCCCCGTCTAACCCCCATCCCTCCTCCCCCGACCCACCGTGTCACTGGTGGGGGCCCGTCACTGCCCTCCTTACAGTTCCTGACCGGCCGGCATGACAGACTATGCCCACCCACACACTGACAGACTATGCCACACCCACACACCTCCCTTCACAGGTGAAGGGCGGTGTGTGGGTGTGGCTGTGTGGGTGTGGGTGTGGCTGTGTGGGTGTATGGGTGTGGATGTGTGTTGGTTGGTTGTTGGAGTTTTACATCATGGCAACATTTAAGGTCATATCAGGACGGGGTGGAGGTGTGTAGATGTGCAGGTGTGTGGGCATGTAGATATGTAGATATAAGATTTACCCCGTACTGCTGCAGTAGGGGTGCAAACCAACCCTATGTAAAAGGTGGCGAAAAAATGGGTCAAAGAATTGAGAGCCTAATTTCACAATCTAAGAAGCAACATTTATTCTTTACATATATCTTATTAATAGCCCGCTACCTTTGAGTTGAAAAATATAATATAATATCTAGTTTAATAAGATTTAAAAGTGAAATCGACGGCGTTCTGCGGCCGCCATCTTGTCTTTTTGCATTCTCTCCCAGTTCACCAACTCTGTGCCTATAGAAGTATCCATTTGATACTGGAGGCAGACATTCTACCCACTGGTCCATACTAAAGCTATTTTCGCCCGTATTTAGACTAGGTTGTCATTCACCCGTGTATTGCGAGTACCGGGTGAATCCTTTATCTAGTAGATATGTAGATGTGTAGGTGCGTAGGTATGTGGGTGTGTGGGCATGTAAATGTGTGGATGTGTAGATGTGTAGGTGTGTAGATGTGTAAGTGTGTGGACATATGGGTGTGTGAGCATGTGGGTGTGTATGTGGGTGTGCATGTGGGTGTGTATTTTGTGAATGGGTGTGCAGGCGTGTGGTTTTGTGTACCTGTGTGTGGGTGTTTGTGTGTGAATGTGTGAGCATGCATGCGAGTATGGGTATGTGGGCGTGTCGGTGTATGTTTATGGGTGTGTGGATATGGGTGTGTGGGTGTGTATGTGGGTGTGTGGAAATGGATGTGTGGATATGGGTGTGTGGGATTTGGGTGTGTGGGTGTGTATGTGGGTGTGTGGATATGGGTGTGTAGGTGTGTATGTGGGTGTGTGGAAATGGATGTGTGGATATGGGTGTGTGGATATGGGTGTGTGGGTGTGTATGAGGGTGTGTGGAAATGGATGTGTGGGTGTGTATGTGTGTGGGTGTGTGGGTCTGTGAGTACGGTTGTGTGGGTGTGCGTGGGTGTGTAGGTCAGCGGGTATGGGGGTCTCTGCTTGTGTAGATGTGTAGGTGTGAGGGTGTGAGGGTGTGTTGGTGAGTGTTGGTGTGCGCGTGGGTGTGTAGGTCAGCGGGTATGTGGGTGTATGATTGTGTAGATGTGTAGGTGTGAGGGTGTGTGGGTGTGTGGGTCTGTGAGTACGGGTGTGTGGGTGTGCGTGGGTGTGTAGGTGAGCGGGTATGTGGGTGTATGACTGTGTAGATGTGTAGGGGTGAGGGTGTGTGAGTGTGTGAGAGTAGATTTGTAAGTGTGCGCGTGTGTGGGTGTGTTGGTGAGTGTTGGTGTGTGTGTGGGTGAAAGTAGATATGAGGGTTTTAGGGTGTGGTGATTCACACAAAAGAATAACACTTCTACACATCAGCAAAACCCCACCAAACCAGACTGAGCTGAGGTAGTCGGGATAGGTGCCGTGTGATTTATATTTAATCTATTCTACTTTGATTGGGGGTTGCTTTCTGTCCCGGTGAATGGAACTAGTGCCGTACGAAGCAGGAGTGTGGCGGGTGGAATAGCATGTCTATTTCAGTGTCACTCTGGTCTCAAACTCTGTATCGTACACACGGGACAATGTCAGCTGCATATCACCACCAACACTATAAAGCACAATGAAATAATTCAGTACTTGTGAAATTATGAAAGAAAGAAAAAGACATGATGAAGGGATACATATTTGTGTACCTATCTACACTTGAGGTTGGGGTGGTGAAAATGGGAAATAGTGTGCCTCAAGCAGGATTCGAACCCACACTTCTTGCCATTCAGGGCTAGCGTGCTAACCATTACATCACATAACCTCCCTGATAGCAATCACCTTACCCACGCCTACCTGTATATGCGGCTCCCTGCCTGAGAGGTCAGTGCAGGCTACTACACCTACACAGTTCACTGAAGCATATCCTTTATGTATACATAGGTTGCGCAGAGAAGTCTTTATAGCATTGTGAACAGAGTGGAGAAGAACCTGGTTACTAAACCTGCTGAATATCTTAACATACTCAATGTTTTGAGTGAGTGTTTGGGGTTTTATATACTAGCAACATATGAGGTCATATCAGGACGTGCATCGAATCCCACAACCTGCCAAAAGTAAGAATCTAGGGTACAATTATTTAGCCATCCAATTTAGCATAACTTTCTTGAGAAAAGAATTTATTTCCTATAGTAAGGCCAACCTTACTGAACCTCAAAACAATGTTTATGACATTAAACGGACTTCTGTTTGTACCCTAGATCACATGCTTTAAAGATATGCTTAGAGCTTAGTCACTCTCACTACCACGACCACACCACTACATCAATGTCACAACACCACAACAACCAGCACAACACCACCACAACCACACCAACCCCACAACACCACACCACAGCAGCAAACACAACACCACCACATCCCCACCATCCTTTCACACGAAACCACACCGTTACCACACCAGCAATATACACATCACCAACTCCCACCACCCTCCCCTTCCCCCTCCCCCTCCCCCACGTCCTGCTGATTGGTCGCCGCCGGTGTACCGTGTCTGAGCCCCGGGGAGCCCCCGTCACCAAAGATTCCCCGACAGTTTCCTCCATTTAACCCCTCCATCCATTCATCTGTCACACCACTCAAGGGAGGAGGTTATTTTCGAGAGACTGGTCGATACAAACTTATATATAGAAAGATACAGAGACAGCGAGAGCGAGGGAAAGACAGAGAGAGACAGAGACAGGCACAGAGAGACAGGGAGAGAGAGAAAGACAGAGAGACAGACAGAGACACACAGAGACACAGAGAGAGAGCCAGAAAGAGAACCAGAGAGACACAGAGCGAGCCAGACAGAGAGAGAGAGACAGAGAGAGCAAGAGAGAGAGAGCGATAGAGAGATATCTAAGATAATAGTAAGAGCAATTGATATCGTGACAAATTTCAACGCGAGTCATGGCAGACATTTGTTGCTACCATGGAGGCGGGTTGCCACGGCGACTGGGACGCACGCAGGTGGGATCTGCTGTCTAGACATCACGTGGCCCGGACGAGATCCTGGTCGTTCCCATAAGCCTTAGGGCGAGGGGTGTGTGTGTGTGTGGGGGGGGGGGGGGTGAAGGGGTGTGCTGAGAAACAACTTCCAGTTGGGGAAGGTTCACTCATCCCCCACGTATCGACATGAGTGGTGTCTTAGGTGCAAGTAGTATATGGAATATGGACCATTACTCGGGGTGCAGTGTTATTAGATTCTTATATATAATTATAATATATATATTATATATTTGGTATATATGGTATATATATTATATATATTACGTAGGTGAACGCAGACAACACGGACGACTGAAAGGTGGATATAGTATTTTATTCTACTAACAACACAACTGTTTTGTGATAACCGAATGAAACTGTGTCTGGCTGGGCAAAGGCGCCCTACCAATGTACCATAATTAAATACAAAATGAAAAAAATCAGGGAAGCAGGCGAGTGGTCAGAGCCACGTCCAAGATTGAAATGGGCTTTGGTCAAGGCCCGTAAGACCGAGGAAGGGGAGGGGCCTGAGGCGCCACCTGATGGCTTCGAACTCAACCAGTAATCAAATCAATTAGTAGTAATACCCATTACCACCAGGATAGGCCTCTGCGCTCTACCTACACCGGCATATCTAGGAGATACGTGTGTATATATTATTTATATGATACATATTATATGATACATATTATATTTATATATTATAAATATCATAGATATTATAACTAGTATATATTATATATATTATAAATATTATATATATTATAACTAGTATATATTATATATATTATATATCATAATATATATACTATATATATTATATATATCGTATATAGTATATATAGTATATAATATAGTTATAATATATATTATATATATAATATATATAACATATATAATATATATAATCTACTTATACAAATATCATAATTAATCCTGCGGAACTGTCTCTGCAACAGGGTTGCTAAAGAACCCTATAGAAATCTTTTTCAGAAGGCTGGGAAATGGGCATAACCACATGAATTTGAAATGTAATAGTATGCTAACTATACTGTTCAAATATTTATGAATAATATCTCACTACTTTTGGGGTGAATTATTAATTAAATCATGTAGATCATCTTTAAAAGTAAAATCGAGAGCTTTGTGTAGCCACCATCTTTTTTTCTTTGCATTCTCTCCAAATTACTCAACTTCACTCAACTCAAACCACCACCTGGACAGCTTATTTGTAGTTAATTCCAACTGAAGCAGTTTGTTCTTTGTTCTTTAATTAAAGTTGCATAGTCCGATGGTTTTGAATTTCTATATTTTTTCTGAGATAAATATATTAGATCGACCACTGGTATCTACTTTACATTAGTTCAAAGTTACTTTTATTTTAAATGGTAAACTTTTGAGATATTTTGAGTGCAAACATGGAAAATAAGTTTTGGCAAGCTTGCCAAAACTCTGACACCATAGACATCTGCAGTAACAGGTTCTGTTAAATTGACTCAGTATTGCCTTCTACGCAGAAACAAATGCTTAATAAGTGCATCAGTATCTAAGTTAGATATGTCAAATCAAATCTAGATAATTGGATTGGTTTTGAAAATTTGATATTTCATCGAACTATGCAGCTTTAAGGCATGGTTGTCATTCGCCGCTAACCTGGACATGGGTGAATCTTTGATCTAGGTGGCCACATCCTTATTAGTCCTTGGATTCGAACCGGACTGGATGGCCGAGTTGTGAGGGAGCCCGCTTCCTATGCTGGAGGTAGTGGGTTCGATCCACAGTCGAATCAAACCTAAAGACCTAAGCATCCATACTTGCGGCTAACATGCCAGGCTACCAGTGTCATCCGGATAGGAGAAGAGCTGGTTGGCTCAGTCAGGATAATGTGACTGAGTAGGATATCATGTCACTGTGCGGGTGGCACTAGTTCAAACCACCACGCTGCGTAAACCGCCCTCCTTACCCCATCTTCCCCACCGGACGCCCTGGCCGAATCCGTAGAGCGCGGACCTCGCGTGCGGAAGATTGGGAGTTCGGGTCCTGGTCGGGTCAAACCACTGGCTTATAAAATGGATACTTATTGCTTCCGACTCCTAGCCTGCTGCTCGGCATTAATAGGATAGGGCAAAGACTCGTTTAGCTCAGTGTCAGGATAATGTGACCGTGTGGGATATCGGGTCATGGTGCTGGTGGCCTGTGTGGGGCAGCACTATAAAGTTACCATGAGTGCGCACTGTCACAAGTCAGTACCCATCCTGATATGACTTTAGATGTTGCCAGGACGCAAAACTCCAACGACCAACCAGCAACCAGCCCCCCTCTCCCCAAAGACGAGAAAAACTATACACACACAAAAAAAACACCCTCTCCCTACCCAGAATCCCCTTGCGCTGTCACGTGGTGTCCCGTCCTGATCGAACCCACAACGTCTGTGACCCAGAAGCACCCAACTTTCAACGGCCAGCGGGGAACGCGCACGCGCCTGACCTCGATGACGTCATATCCGGTGCAGACCGGCGCAATGTTTACTTACATCATGGATTCGGAGGCAGCAGGAGACCGCCAGACTTTCCTGATATTCATTTGAGAAAAAAAGGAAAGAGAAACTCCCAATAACAAATTATTTTAAAACCCACACAAGAAATTGTTGTAAAATATATTAATAAAGCACAGCAGAATTTGGTGTCAAACTTTAACTCCAGGGCAAGAATGTGTGAGACCTGTATCAGGCTGTATTAAATTGTGTATTAGTCTGCACTGTAATGTAGTGTGAAATGCTGAATGCACTAGTGCTGGAATGGCACGAAGTGTGGGTTCGATGCTTACTCTAGGAATTTTCATCACCCCCAGGACCCTGTACACTATACATGATGTGTGGGTGTTGAATCTACCCTGTGAATGTATATGAAAATGGATTGCCTGTAAAAAGATTCCAGTGCGCGAGTGACAGTATTTGCGCCACTGGTAGTGGTAGGGGGGGGCGGGTGGTGGCGCCACCTGTCCCACCGTGAAGAGGGGGTCACCCATGAAGTAGTACACAACATCAGGGTGGCCAATAAGGAATATTCCCTTACGCGCATTTATACTCGTGTCGTGGGGGCGATGAAAATGGGAAATATTGCGCCTAGAGCGGGACTCCAACCCCCATCTCTTTGCACTCCGGGCCAGTGTGCTAACCATTACACCACCTAGGCTCCCTGATATCAACACACTACCCACGCCTACCTGTCTATGCGGCTCCTTGCCTGAGAGGTCAGTGCAGACTACTACACTCATCCCCCTGGAATTGTAAGTCTTTTAATGCTTACAATTAAATACATACAGGCAATGCACTAACACATACATACACAGGGTAGGTTCAACAACCATACAGCGCAAAGCTTGTACAGGATCCTGATCACGGCAACCAGTGTCGTGGGGGCGATGAAAATGGGAAATATTGTGCCTAGAGTGGGACTTGAACCCACATCTCTTTGCACTCCGGGCACGTGTGCTAACCATTACACCACCTAGGCTCCCTGATATCAACACACTACCCACGCCTACCTGTCTATGTGGTTCCTTGCCTGAGAGGTCAGTGCAGACCACTACACTCGCATAAGTTGTATACATCACATATGTAATTGTAAGCATCAAATGACTCATAGCAGTCTACTCATGGCAGTAAACCATTTCAAAGACTTATGATTCAAAGGGGACAGCAATAGGAGTCTACACTGACCTTAGCGAGCCACATAGACAGGTAGACATGGATAGGGTTATTGCATCAGGGAGCCTAGGTAGTGTAATGGTTGGCATGCTAGTTCTCAAATGCCAAGAAGTGTGTGTTTGAAGCATGATATATGCACAATATTTCCGATTTTCATCATCACCACAACACTGGTTGCTGGGACCAGGACCCTGTACAAGTTACAAGCTGTATAGTTGTTGAACCTACCCTGTGTATACATGTATGTAAGTAAGTGCATTGCCTTTATATATGTAATCATATTAAATGACTTATGGACGTAGACTATTTAAAAGACTTACTATTCCAGGGGGATGCCTGTAGTAGTCTGCATGGACCTCTCATTATCACAAGCAAGGAGACACATATACCTGTAGGTGTGGATACGGTGATCGCATCAGGGAGCCTAGATAGTCTAATGGTTAGGACACTTGCCCTGGAATGGCTAGAGTTATGGGTACGAATCCTGTTCTAGGTGAAATATTTCCCATTTTCATCACCCCCAAGACAATATGTAAAGTCCACGGCTCGAATCTGTGGTTGTGTAGGCAGGCTTTAGTGAAATCAATACAGGCAAAGAGAAAGGAAGAGTATACAGAGTGAAAGAAGAGAGAGAGCCAAGCCCTCAGGTTTATTATTTATATGGTACATGGATCCAGTATAGTATATCACCTGACCACATTCTCCCAATGAGAATCAAGCATTTGTAGCTCTACCAATGAGAAACAAGCATTTATAGTCCCCATGGTTACAGTGATCTGCCCACCACCACCACTCGGTGTGGCTCCCTTGGCCACCACCTGCTCTGAGCTGAGTGTGTGGTGATCCATGACTAGCAGAGGGGGGAGGGGGTTGTGGGTAGAGCTCTAAGTGCCCCTTACACACTATCTTACTAGCAACACAATGTCTATTTACCAATGAGTCAAGTACCACCAGCAACTACATAAACACATATATGCGCCTGGCCCTATATACCTGTTTCACAAATAGAACATTTGCATTCCCCCACCAATGCATCATTATCGGAATATTTTACCGATAGCTAAGGTGCTCTGTTTGATATTGCTTGCTCCCGAGTGATGGTCTGGCCAACTGTTACATACACCCATGTCACCCCAACAGGGCGGTCATTCCCCCAAGTCTCCGCAGCCATTCCTCCCCCCATCAGCTCACAGCTTGCACACCGCGGTACCACCAGACCAATATGCAGCAATCCATTCACACTAGCAAATATTAGACACCAAGTTCTAGACTATACCAACAACTTGCCGATCGTTTTGACTTTAAAGGAAAACTTAAAAAAACACGACAAAATGTGGGGTACAGTGCATTAGTTCCAGGACACAACATCTAAGAATACCTTAATCAGCCACGGTATCCTGGCACTGAACCAACCAATCCTTGTTTGATCCTTGTTTGATCCTTGCAACCTGGAGTACCTGGCAATATAGGGCCATATATATACAGCGTTCCCAATTCTTCCATTTTGACTCGGTAGGGTTTCGATCGCATGAGCTATAGGACAGGAAGTGGGACCTCAACCTACTTGACCATCGGGTCCCATCGATTGCTAGGACATAAAGCCCTAAACGAACAAAGCCAAACAAAGAAAAGCCAACCAAAACCAAAAACAAATGAACAAAAGCCAAACAAACAACAACCAAACAAACAAAATCCAAACAAATAAAAACCAAACAAACAAAAATCAAACAAACAAAAGTCAAACAAACAAAGCAAAACAGACAAAAACCAACAAACAAAAGTCAAACAAACACAAACCAAACAAACAAAATCGAACAAACAAAAACTAAACAAACACAAACCAAACAAACAAAAGCCAAAAAAACTAAAATCGAACAAACAAAAACTAAACAAACACAAACTAAGCAAACAAAACCCCAAAAAACTAAAATCAAACAAACAAAAACTAAACAAACACAAACCAAACAAACAAAAGCCAAAACAACAAAAATCTAACAAACAAACATTGAACAAACACAAGCAAAACGAACAAAATATTGTAAGCAGCAAATATTTATTTATAGTTGTCCTTTCACTGCTCCTTATATAGCTAGCTCGTTTAGTTCATAGCGACATTATTTTGTAAAACAAATAAGCAAAAACTGCATAGTAGCCTCGCTTTCGATCAGGCTCCCTGAATAAGACCACGTGGGGTGCGGGAATGTGCTACAGTCTGGTTCCCGGTCCTTTCTATCCAGAGAATGGGACCAGCATCGACTGCCATCGTAGAAGGCTTTCCATCATTGATACGGTCATGTGCCCGATTACTCAATGGCCTGAAGGTGAAGGTTGTGACTATAAATCTGTTTACCTTAGCACGTGTGAATGAGGCTCTATTTACACGACTTTGTGTAAATAAATAGATAAAAGACCCCGAAGGTGGATTAATGCTAATATTTCAAATCCCGAAGCCGTTTTGCTCTGAGTTAGACATTTCTCATTTCCTCCTAATGTCGATAGGGGTGACTCTTTTATAGAGCACACATTTGAACCTAGATGGCATTTCCTTTAGCCGAGCGTGAGTGAATCAATCGCTCAGTTTGTGCAGGGAAAAAAACACCTTATATCTAGACATCGTGCAAATATCTTTGTTCAGTGGTCAGTACAAACTTCATGTGATGTTTGTTTCTTAGATAAATTAAATTAATTCATATATGAGACTGTCTCAAAAGGTGCTAAGCAATATGGGACAAAACTCTCTCAATTGTAATGATGAACATACTATTTGCTTATCCATTTACTCAGGATAAACTGATTTGTTTTTTACATGGTGTTTCATAATCCCAATAGAATACATATTGATTTGAAGCAAATGTCCTTGTGTTTTCAGTGTAACCGTTTCTGTGCTGTTTTGTGTCAATCGTTACAGTGGACAAACAAACAAAATCACCTTTTGAGACAGGCTCATATATCTTTATTCAGTGTTGTAGCACTGGTCTTCTGCCTGTACGTATTACCTGTATCTAGGTAGTTATATTCTATTACAGACATGCACCGTTCTACTATTGAGAAAATACCTAAAGTTGCATAGTCCTATGGTTTTGAGTTTCTGTCATTATTTTAAATACTCATACTCACTCACTCATACTCATCCGCTTCTGTATCAGGTCGATGCATGTCAAAACTTGATTTACTAGGATTAAACGCATCGAGTACTGGATGTATGCAATATTGCAGCCCCCTCCAATGCTTATCCAGTCTGCCTTTGAAGGCGTTGACGGAAGGCGCTTCTATGACATGTTCAGGCAGTGCGTTCCAGGCATTTACTATCCTGTAACTGAAGAATAGCTGTGTGACTGGTTTTATTGCTCTTTCCTTCTTCAGCTTGTATCGATGACCTCTAGTTTTACAGTTGGCCAGCTTCAGGTATCTAGCATCAACCGCATATCTTCCAGCTCTTCATCTTCATGAGTAGGCATTTGTGGGGCACACTGTCAAATGCTTTGGCAAAATCTAAGTACACTGAATCTACGTTGCTGTCATTGTCCAGTGCTTCTGTCCATCTGTCTAGAACTGCCAGTATCTGGGTTACACAAGATCTCCCCTTGACAAAACCATGCTGGAACTTTGTCAATAGTTGGTTCTGGACGAGATCGTGCATGATCTTATCACGTATTATAGACTCCAGTGTTTTACATATGACTGAGGTTAAACTTACGGGTCGGTAATTTTTAGCCTGATGTCAGTCGCCTTTCTTGAAGATTGGGGACACATAGCCGATCTTCCAGCCTCTAGGTAGTTTCCCTTGGTTGATTGATTTTCTATATATATTGTACAGTGGTTCAGCTATTATAGTGTGTAGTTCTTTTAAGATTCTCGGGGACGCTCCATCCGGGCCTGCAGCTTTATTTGGATTCAATCTGGATAACTTCTTAGCTACCTCATCTACGGTAAAATCTGTATCTTCCAAGATCACATCTGTTTTAGTATCTGAGATGTTCGGCATATTGGTTATGTCTTCTCTCGTAAAAACTGAAGAGAAGATTTTATTTAACACTTCTGCTTTGTCCTTATCTGTAGCGGTGAGACTGCCATCTTCTCTGGTAAGGTGTGCAACTCCAGATCTTGTCTTCTTCTTGGAGTTTGCATATCTGAAGAACGCCTTTGGGTTTTTCTTACATTCCTTGGCAAGTTTTTTCTCAAACTCCCTCTTTGCCTTCCCACTTGGCCTGGTTTCTAGCCTTGATGTACACTCGGTAGTTGTTACCATCTCGTGTTCTGCGCCAAGTGCGAAACGTCTTGTTCTTTGTCTTTACCTTTTCTCTGGCCTTGGCTGTCATATAGATAGGTCTGTTTATCTGATGCGGTTTCGACTTAGGAATGTGGTTCTCTGCCAAGAGTTTAATATTGTTCATGAAACTGAGCCACATTTCATCCAGATCTGTACCTTCCTGATTCCAGTCCATTTTGGCAAATAAATATATTAGGTTCATTGTTATCAATCTACAATACTTTAGCATTAAATAATTTTATGATGTGGCTGATTTTAAGATATTTTAAGTGGAAACATGTAAAGTTAATTTTGGCAAGCACGCCAAAACTCTTGTCCCATAGGCTTCAGCAGTGATAGCTTCTATTGAAGTGAGTCAGCGTTCCCTTCTATGAGGCGATACATGCTTTACAAGTGCACTTGTATCAAAGTTATATGTTTGTTTGTTGTTGTTTTATGTCCTAGCAACATCTAAGGTCATATGAGGATGGGTACCGACTTGTGACAGTGCACACTCATGGTGACTTTATAGTGCTGTCCCACTTGGAAACCAGGCTGCTGGCACCATGACCTGGTATCCCACTCAGTCACAATATCCTGACAGTGAACACACCAGTCCTTGCCCTGTCCTAATAATGCCGAGCGCCTGGCTAGGAAGCGACAAGTATCAATTTATACGTCATTGGTTTGACTCAGCCAGGGTTCAAATGCACGACCCCACGATCTACAAGCATGGGAGATGGACACTCTAACTCATTCGGACATCCCGTCTGGTCTGTTATATATGTAGAATCAAATCTAGACAATTGATTTGAGTTAGAGAATTTGATGCTTTCATCTGAGTATGCAGCTTTAATGGGGGTGTAGGGGGGCCTTTATGCGTGAGTGTTTCCACCCACGCTATCATATTTATATTAACACCAGATGGCAGCATAATCGCTTTCTCATCCTGCTTCCATTATCACCCAGTGGCTGACGCAGACTACCTGGCAACACCCCGGCCTGCTGTCAGATTTGACGTGTATAGCCTATCTATGTTTGTTTGTTTTGTTTGTTTGTTTAACGACCCCCCAGCACAAAAAGTAAACGTCGGCTATTAGGGGTCACACAGTGGTTAAACAAATCTGGCTATAAAATTACATTTCAAACAGGTCAAATAGAGCACAGAAATGTGTATACAACTGTGGTAAAATCATAAGTGGTATATGATAAATAAAATAAACAGTAAAAGACTTTTCAAGTTAAAAATGGAAAATGAATTTTTTGGTAAAAACTTGTTTCCCTAAAAAACTTAATAAGGAGTTGTGGATGGAACCAGATTGATTCCATCACGCCCTCATTTCCAAACACATCATCTCTAACTGGTTGGAGGTGAGGACATCTCACCAAAGCATATGTACATGTCACTAGATAAAAGATTCACCCTTATCCAGACTAAGCGAGAAGGACAACTCTGCAGAAATCTGAGCAAAGAAACTGTTCCAGCAGGAGTTAATTGTGGAGGTTGTGGTTCCAGTGTGCAGTGCTTATCTATATTGGCATAGAGTTGATGAAATTGGAGAGAATGTAAATCAACAAAGATGATGGCCACTAGATGCTCTCAATTCGAATTTTAAAGTCTACTAATCTACATAATTTAATAAAGTATTCATTCTAAATATAGCTATTGATTTGCTCCATAATTTTATCAATTGGATCGTTTTGACTTAAAAAAGAACAAACAGAGCGTCTATTTATTTAATTTCTTCTAGTTCATCCAAAATAGATGTTAAATAGGTATTGAATTTTAATCGTGACTTTGGGTGAAATAAAGTTTTATGTTGTATCTTATATATGAAATATGGTTATGTAATGTGACTGGATGCGGTGGCCCAATTGGTAGAGCACAGGCTGCCCAGGCGGAAGGTCGGGAGTTGGAATCCCAGTCAAGTCAAACTAACGACTTACAAAATTGATATTTGTCGCTACCTAGCCAGACTCTCAGCATTACTAGGATAGGGCAAGGACTTGTTAGCTGAGTATCAGGATAATGTGACTGAGCGGGATATTGAGTCATGGCGCCGGTGGCGTGATCTCCCAATGGGGCAGCACTATGAAGTCACCATGAGAGCGCACTAGAACAAGTCGGTACCCGTCCTGATATAACCATAGATGTTGCTACGATGTAAAACCCCAACAAACAGGCTAACTTATGCAATGTGAGATTTCAATTTTTGTTCGGTTGGTTGGTTGTTGGAGTTTTACATCCTGGACACATCTAAGGTCATATCAGGATGGCTACCGACTCTTGACAGTGCGCACTTATGGCGACTTCATAGTGCTGCCCCACTGGGAAATCATTCCGCCAGCACCATGACCCGATATCCCACTTCTGTTTTTTTTCTTTTTAAGAGCTGGGATCGGGGGATGGGATAGCGGTGGGGCAGGCCTAGTCGTGGATGGGGGTGGGGTGGGATTTGATTGGTTGCTTCGTAGAATGGCGAGTAAGATTGGAGGACCTACATTGCCTGGAGGATGTTACCGGCGATACGATGTTTGCGCTGCTACTTAGGTGTCGTGTGCACACTTTCTCCCAACGCTCAGATTACGCTAACAGTGTTGGGACCCTGCAACAAACATCTCACCGACCATCCCTTTTTGCCACTTACTAAAGAATTGTGCATAATGTGTATGTTTTCTTGTGAGATATTGTCGTGAGGATGTGATGAACATGGGAAATATTGCGCCTTGACCAGGATTCGAACCCACACTTCTTGCCTTTCCGCGACTACTGTGCTGACTATTATCCTACCTAGGTTCCTTGATGCGATCCATCTATCGACATCTACATGCCTATGTGGCTCCTTGTCTGAGAGGTTAGTGCAGACTACTACACTTGTCCCCCTGGAATTGTAACTCTTTTAAATGGGTTACGTCTATAATTCATGTATTGCTTACACTTTACACACAGGCACTGACCCTACATATGTACATGCACAGGGTAGGTTCAACAAGCATACATCATGCAGCTTATACAGGATCCTGGTCATGGCACCAGTGTCGTGCGGTTGATGAAAATGGGAAATAGTGCGCCTAGAACAGGATTCGAACCCACACTACCTATCATTCTGGGCTAGTGTCCTAACCATTACACCATTTAGGTTCCCTGATGTCACCACCTTATCCATGCCTATGTGGCGTCTTGCGTAAGAGATATGTGCGTACTCATCATCATCATGCTGTCGGTCGCAATGCGACAAAGACTGCTTTTATTTCTTAACCGCCGCTGTTCCGGGCGGTTGTGCATTTCATAAAAGCTGCTTGCAAAGTGTTGAAGTGCTGCTGGCTTTTGCAAGTTACTAGCAGCACTCTCTCGGGGAGCAAATAGAGGTTTCACACCGGCAAGAACACGTCAAGACAGGCGCAAACTATTTGTCCCTGCAGTAGCTGGCCGGGAGATGTCGGGAGTTCCCTTCATCACCGCCCTTAATGCTGCCACGGAAGCATGGTTTTCTGTTAGGGTTTGCTCCCTTAGCCGTTGATTCTATCAAGAACCTATACCACAAGGCAGTGGTTTATAACTTTGCAAGGCAGGGGCGTCAAACACCCTGAGGTATTTTAGCAGATAGGTACTGCATTACCCGCATACCCTGCGTACTACTACAATTGTAACAACTATTTCATGACATTTAAGCTGCATAGTCCGATGAAAACATCATCAAATTTTCAAAACCAAAACAATTATCCTGATTTAATTCTACATATCAAACTTAGATAGTAATGCACTTATTAAACATTTGTCACCACATGGAAGGGAATACTGAGGCAATTGAATAGAATACACCACTGAAGAAGCCATTAGTGTCAGAACTTTTGCATGTTTGCTAAATTACATTTTGTATGTTTGCACTTCAATTATCTCCAAAGTTAGCCATTGAAAATAAAAGTTACGTCAAACTAAAATAAGGGAGATAATAATGATCAACCTAATATATTTATCTCAGAAAATCATTGAAACTCAAAACCACCAGACTATGCAACTTTAAGACCAGCTACTGTCATAATATTGCTTTCAGCCCTGCTTTATTGTCTTCTACAGCCAATAGTTTCTCTCTCTAATATATAAATGCCATAGCCTAACAAAATAAAAGATCCCTAGCGCGAGTGAACATGTGGGCGTGCCGTTAGGGACGAAGAGGGCCGGTGGTGGCGCCACCAGTCCCAGCAGTGGAGTAGGCTGCAGGTATCGACAAATATACAATAAGAAGAATATATATAATAATAAGAATATAATAATAGAATTCTCTTCTATGCCTTTATACTCGCATAATACCCATTCTTGCGACCGGTGGCGCCACCGCCGGCCCAAATCGTAACCAGAGGCACGAAACACTGTCAATCGCACATTGGAAATGTTATGCATATATGACAAGTTCTTTTCCAAAACGCAATAAGCACCAATCCAAAAAATGAGTTTGCAATGCTAATGCTAAGTTTCTGGATCATGTTTTGGAAAAGAGCTCTTCATATATATAGAATCAATATATAAGAGCTCTTTATATATATGAAGAGCTCTTTTCCTAAACACGATCCACAAACTTGGCATTGGCATTGGCACTGCAAACTCATTTTTTGAATTGGCGCTTATTGCGTTTTGGAAAAGAGCTCTTCGTATAGAACTTTTTCATAGTTGCGTTGTGAGTGAAATAAAGGTTCTCTTTCTTAGTGAATATAATCACGTGATCACAGAACCAAGTAGGCCTATCTGACAAACTGCATACACCACACAGAAGACAATCCTTGTGAAATAATGGCGTGACATTTATATTTCGCTGCATTTGTCCATGGACTATTGGGTAGTAGGCTGGGGCATACATACTCAGGTTCACATACACCCAGGCAGGGAAGGTGGTGGTTCGGAGGTAATATGGACTCCCCAATTGGTCATGTTAGCGCGAACATGGGTAATTCTTGACGGAACAGGGAGTGGTAGGGCCCACCTTTGTTGCCACCTGGTCAAACCTGAGCGAACTGACTTGCACTGCAGTGGCACCACCTACCGGCAAAGTCTGGAACTAGCCGTTGATGTGTCACCCCCCTTCCCCCTTTACAGGCCCCGCCACGAGCTGACTTGCATCTATGGTGGTGCCCCCTCCCGTCAAACACCTGCATTTGCCTTTGCTCCCACCTGGCTGCTGTCGGCCCACCGGCATTATGCTAGTGCCACCTACCTTTAAAGCCTGGACCTAGCCCGTCATTGTGTCTCCCCTTACGGGCCCCACACCAAGCTGACGTCACACAAATTGCTCACTGGCTCACTTGCCGCCTGGACAGAAACCCGCAAAGTCAGGTTGATCGCCCATAATGCCGCTGTCGGCCCACCGGCGTTACCCTGGTGCCACCTACCGTTAATGCCTGGACCTAGCCCGTCATTCTGTCGCCCCTTTACGGGCCCCACGGACACGAGCCCACAAAGTCAGGTTGATCGCCCTAAATTTGCCTGCCTCCCACCCCTCAACTAATCAAAGACGCTTAACGTGGGTGGGGTTGACAGCGCTGATTGTCCTCGGTTAATTGGCCAATCTACATTGTCCTCTATTGTGCTTTTGTCCTTTTCTTAATATCATTGTACTCTTCATTGTTCTAGTAGTCATCTTAGCATTAGACATTGATTGACCCTGATGGTATGGATCCATAGTCTGGAGGCTTGGTGTCTTCATCCTTAATTGCCCTATTGTTCTCATTGTACTCTACATTGTTCTCATAGTATCCTGTGTGTTAACGTTATTGTTGCTCATTGTTGATCCCTAGCCTGAAGGTCATTACTGCCAGTTGACCCGATGAATAAAGGCATCTTATACCACTTTTGTTTCGTCGTGAATTAGGGTTGCTACGGAATGAGGCGTAGTTGTGAGGAATGTAGCGCAAATTGGAACCTATGGACACATTGGAACGTGAGGTAAATTGGAATGGGAGGCGAATTGGAATTTACATGTATACAATAAAACCTCTCTAACCAACCACCTCCACAGACCGACCACTCCCTATATCGACCACAATACTTGGGTCCCAACAATACCATTGTAAGCATATTCCAACTCCCTAAACCGACCACCTCCCTAAATTGATCACTTAAAGTCGGTCCCATGGTCGGTCGATTTAGAGAGGTTTTACTGTATATATTGAATTGGAAGGTTAATTGAATTGGAAGGGACATTGAATTGGAAGGGACATTGAATTGGAAGGGACATTGAATTGGAAGGTACATTGAATTAGAAGGTACGTCGCATTGGAAGGTACATTGAATTAGAAGGTACGTCGCATTGGAAGGTACATTGAATTAGAAGGTACCTCGCATTGGAAGGTACATTGAATTGGAAGGTACAGTGAATTGGAAAGTGCATTGAAATGGAAAGTGCATTGATTTGGAATGTACATTGAATTGTAATATACATTAAATTGCAACATACAGTGAATTGGAATGTACAACGAATTGGAATGAACAGTGAATTGGAACATATAGTGAATTGGACCATATAGTGAGTGAATTGGTATAGAGAATAAAAAATACAGTGAATTGAAATGACAAGAAATTGGAAATGCACAGTGAATTGGAACATGCGGTGAGTTTGGAATGTGCACTAAATTGGAATGTATGGTGAATTGGAATGCATTGCGAATTGGAATGTACAGTGAATTGGAATGTTCAGTGAATTGGAACGTGCAGTGAATTGGAATGTTCACCGAATTGGAACGTGTAGTTTATGTTCAGTTAAATTTGAATGCATGGCGCATTGGAATGTACAGTAAATTGAAATGTTCCACCCAACATCCGCTCATCACATTCTTTTAGTCTCAACTAATGTTCAGTGAATTGGAATGTACAGCGAATTGAAATGTTCCACCCAACATGCGCTCATCACATCCTTTTAGTCTCAACTAATGTTCAGTGAATTGGAATGTTCAGTGAATTGGAATGTTCAGTGAATTGGAATGTACAGCGAATTGAAATGTTCCACCCAACATGCGCTCATCACATCCTTTTAGTCTCAACTAATGTTCAGTGAATTGGAATGTTCAGTGAATTGGAATGTACAGCGAATTGAAATGTTCCACCCAACATGCGCTCATCACGTTCTTTTAGTCTCAACTAATGTTCAGTGAATTGGAATGTTCAGTGAATTGGAATGTACAGCGAATTGAAATGTTCCACCCAACATGCGCTCATCACATCCTTTTAGTCTCAACTAATGTTCAGTGAATTGGAATGTTCAGTGAATTGGAATGTTCAGTGAATTGGAATGTACAGCGAATTGAAATGTTCCACCCAACATGCGCTCATCACGTTCTTTTAGTCTCAACTAATGTTCAGTGAATTGGAATGTTCAGTGAATTGGAATGTACAGCGAATTGAAATGTTCCACCCAACATGCGCTCATCACGTTCTTTTAGTCTCAACTAATGTTCAGTGAATTGGAATGTTCAGTGAATTGGAATGTACAGCAAATTGAAATGTTCCACCCAACATGCGCTCATCACATTCTTTTAGTCTCAACTTATGTTCAGTGAATTGGAATGTTCAGTGAATTGGAATGTACAGCAAATTGAAATGTTCCACCCAACATGTGCTCATCACATTCTTTTAGTCTCAACTTATGTTCAGTGAATTGGAATGTTCAGTGAATTGGAATGTACAGCAAATTGAAATGTTCCACCCAACATGTGCTCATCACATTCTTTTAGTCTCAACTTATGTTCAGTGAATTGGAATGTTCAGTGAATTGGAATGTACAGCAAATTGAAATGTTCCACCCAACATGTGCTCATCACATTCTTTTAGTCTCAACTTATGTTCAGTGAATTGGAATGTTCAGTGAATTGGAATGTACAGCAAATTGAAATGTTCCACCCAACACGCGCTCATCACATTCTTTTAGTCCCAACTTATGTTCAGTGAATTGGAATGTTCAGTGAATTGGAATGTACAGCGAATTGAAATGTTCAACCCAACATGCGCTCATCACATTCTTTTAGTCTCAACTTATGTTCAGTGAATTGGAATATTCAGTGAATTGGAATGTTCAATGAATTGGAATATATGGGGAATTGGAATGTTCAGTGAATTGAAAAGTACAGTGAATTGGAATGCACAGTGAATTCAAAGTGCTTCTTACACGCAATCACCACAGGCCGGGGAAGAGCGGAAGGGACAGAGTTTGCGGAAAGTCATTAGAGGTAAACCTGCTGTGGGCGCTGGTTATGAGCATCTGTAGGGGTGGGTGGGGGTGTCGGTGGGGGGAAACAAAACTTTGAAATCCTGCATGAAATGCGGTTCACACTTTGTGAACAGCGACACAATGTATTTATTTAGCATAAGAATGGACTTTAATTTAAAGTTGCGTAATCTGATGGTTTTGAATTTCTGTCATTTTCTGAGATCAATATATTAGGTTGATCGTTATAATCTACCTTCCTTTAGTTTGAAGTAATGGTTATTTGAAATAGTTCACTTTTGAGATATTTGAAGTGCAAACTTGTCAAATTAAATTGGCAAGCACACCAAAGCTCTGACACCATAGCCTTCTGCAGTAACAGGTTTTGATTAAATTGGCTCAGTATTCCCTTCTATGTGGCGACAAATGTTTAGTAAGTGCACCAGTTAGATATGTAGAATCAAATCTAGATTTTTTTTTTTTTTAATTTGATGTTTTTATCAGACTGTGCAGCTTTAACAGTGTGTAAAATATTCCGATAATGAGACACTGTTGGGTAAATGCAAATGGTCTATTGGTGAAAAAGGTATATAGGGCCAGGTGCATAAATGTTTATGTAGTTAGTGGTGGTGCTTGATTCATTGGTCAACAGTCATTGTGTGTTAGTCAGATAGTGTGTAAGGGGCACTTGGAGCTCTACCCACTACCCCCTCCCACCTCTGCAGTCATGGATCACCACACACTCAGCTCAGGGCAGGTGGTGGCCAGGGGAGCCACACCGCATGGTGGTGGTGGGAAGATCACTGTAGCCATGGTGACACAGGAATGCTTGATGTTCATTGGTGGAGCTGTAAATGCTTGATTCTCATTGAAGAATACGGTCAGGTGACCTCTCATACTGGATCCATGTACCACGTTAAATAATAAACCTGAGGGCTTGGCTCTCTCTCTACTTTCACTCTTTATACTCTTCCTTTCTCTTCTTGCCTGTATTGATTTCACCATAGCCTGCCTACACAAACACAGATTCCAGCCATAGACTTTAAAACTGGTTTAAAACTGGTTGCTCGGCTGTAAGATTGCCGATTGGGGAAGCGATACAAATGACCTTACTGTGTGATTGTCGTTAAATAAAACTCAACTCAACACACAGAGATGAAGCTGGCTTGAACCGCTATTCCACTGATTGTCCTGTGGTCCAGGCCCACGACAACCCGCTACCTTGGTTGGTTGTTGGAGTTTTAACAGCACCATGACCCAATATCCCACTCGGTCACATTATCCTGATACTGAGCCAACCAGTCCTTGCCCTATCCTATTAATGCGCCAGGCTAGGAAGCGACAAGTATCAATTTTGTAAGTCATTGGCTTGACTCGACAGGCAATCGAAAACAACCCGCTATGTGGTGGAGTGAAGAACTGTGGAACTGATAACCAGTGAGAAGTTTGTTTGTTGTTTTATGTCCGAGCAACATATATGGTCATATCAGGACGGGACCAGTCAGAAGAGATTGCAATATTGTGCCTAGAGTAGGATTCGAGCCCACACCTCGGGTTAGTGTGCTGACGATCACACCATCTAGGCTCCCCGATGCCCGTGGACCGGTTACTATCAGAGCTAAAAATAACTCAGCATAGACGAATTTAGAAAGAACTGTACATCACTCCCATTCACCGAGATTTATTCGGGAGGGGTTGGGGTGGAGTGTCTGTGTGTGTGTGTGGGGGGGGGGGGGGAGGGGGGGAGGGGGAATCTCTGGATAGTCGAATGCAAAGAAAAACAAACTTCACCGATCAAAAGCGAAATAATTGTTAAAATATTGTGCGTCATCCTATTAAGGAACGCAAGGTATGCATCACGGAAATAATTAATTTTGGTGAATCCTATGCAACACAAGCTTCACCGATCAAAAGTGAAATAAATAAAATAAAATACTGCATACTCCTGTTTAGGAACGCAAGGTATGCACCACGGGGATACATTATTTCTTGGTGTGATCAGAGATAAAAAAAAACAAACATCGCGTGAACGAGTTAGTGAAACGGAATCGTCTGAGCGATAATAGGGGAGATGAGGGCAGACGGCGGCAAATAATTAGCACCGTTTGTGTCCAGAAAACATCGCTTCCGGTCAGCCAGACGACAATTCGCATGGCGAATTTTGGAACGTCTGGAAATGAGTCGGTGCGCATGTCTGATTCGCTGCTGGTCACGCCGGTTGCGCGTGCGCAGCCTGCGTGACGGGAGGTGCGCAGTGGACGTAATGACTGGGCCAACCCAAAACATTGCCCACTTTATCACCACCAGTCGCGTGACGTGACGGGCATGCGCATTGGAGGGTGGGGTTTGGGGGGTAAATGGGGATTGTGGAAGTGAAAGTGATCGATTGATGTCATGCGCATTCGTGACGTCATTGCGTCTATGGATAAAATGCTAGAATAGAATGGATTCTGAATATTTTTGGAGAGATTTGTTAAGGTGTTTTTCGGTGGCAAGTTCAAAAGCTAATATAAAGAATAACGAGGTGGCGCCAGCCTTTGGGCCTGATGCTTATGTTATCCGGACAGGATGGCAGGGTGGTTAGCGCGTCTGCTTCTCCTGATGGGTGTTGTGGGGTTCGAACCATGTCCCGCTGATACCTTCAACAATTTATAATTTCGTCTACCTTTTCTTGTTCAAAATTATATTCCAGTGGATTAATATCACTTTCATCAGCACCAATGCATTGTCTTAAGGCCCGGTCACATAGCCGTTAGTGGACGTAGTGACCCATAGGCTAGATTAACATGGGTTAACCGTGGTGTAAGAACGTTAAACTCTGTTGAAATACATTAAGGTATGGCAGGTTTTGGTACAGAAAAATACCTTACGGTACGGATAAATATATTATGGTACAGATGCCGGTATGTGCAACTACATTCAACTACGTTCAACTATGTTCAACTACGTTAGCCTCCACTCCGTTCACCTATGTCCACTAATGGCTATGTGACCAGGGCTTCATCCAAGTATGCTAGAACATGCTAGAGTATGTTAGAGCACACTAGACTATGCTAGAGTACACTAGAGTATGTTAGCATCACGGATGCAAATTCAGCCTCTAATGTACTGCTGTTTTGAACATGCCCAAAAATTAAATCGGAGATCACAGCTCACCGACGTTATTACCAAGTTAACATCACGGACAAGTATGGATGCCGGCATGTTCAACTACGTTCAACTACATTCAACTGCTTTCAACTATGTTAGCCTCCACTACATTCAACTATGTCCACTAACGGCTGTGTGACCTGGGCTTTCCGGCCTTAAGGGGATGTCACATTATGATGCATCGCGCAAATGTACACCAATGTAAGTGAGCTTTGGCCGCTATGTCGGGATACGTTGTAATGCATTACACGTTTGTTATGCGTATGTCGATGTACATTGAGGTACATCAATGTACATCGATGCTCATTAGGGGGCGCGAAAGTTTTGCGCATAAGTTTTATGCATGCACAAAACTTTTGACGTACGACAACGTGTGGGTGTTATGTCAGCCTATGTTATGTATACGTTAGGCATATGTCGATGTATGTTAGACATATGTTAGAGGCTAGTTTTTCACTATGTTGCACTACATTTACCTATGTTAAAGGCAGTGGAAACGTACAGTCCGCATACTGACAACGTATGCCTAATGTACATTTTGCGTTTCTCCACCTGTCTTGACATATGTAATGTATGAGGCATACTTCTAGCGATCGAATAACATATAAAACGTTCACCGGCATTCTGCGAACATACCATGAGAGTAATTTGAGCGTTTTTCGCCAGGAGGCATATTAGCCATACACTATGTATGCGATATGTATACGTTCAACTTTGCCCCCCGTGCCGAAAAGTTTGATGCATCTCGACGTAAAAAAGTGATTTTACGCATTTGCCACACGCTTGTGAGATGCATCGTAATGTGACAGCCCCTTTAGCAGGTCTTGTGCATTTGAAGTATTTATAGTGGAGATGATGAGATGATAAGATGAAATGTTGAAATGGTATGAACAACATAGACAAAAGCAGGTAGCAAACAGGCATTACAAATATTATTATATGGGGACCTTAGGCTGGAGGATAGTCATTTAACTTTACACTATATCATTGATTTGGATTAATACAATGGATATGACTTACTGTTACTTTACACTGGTGATTATCATTAGCAACGACTGGTTGGCTCAGTGTAATGCTAGGTACACACCTACCGTATACGATTCGCGCACTAAAACTTGTGACCCGACCCGACCTGCTTAAAACTGAAAACGGGCCGATTCATTTTTCGAATCGCGAATCGCAATCGTAAGGAAGCAGTTTTAGCCCTAAAATTGAGTTTTAAGTCGTGAATCGCAATCGGTAGGTGTGCTAGGGGAGCGCACTCCTCACGACTTTTGGGCAGTTTTAGATCGTATACGGTAGGTGGGTGCGGAAAAATGGTAGGTGTGTACCTAGCATAAGGATAATGTTAGTGAGTGGGATATTGGTACCATGGTTTCCCAGTTGGGTCAGCACTACACATCCGTCGAGATCGTGCGTTCTCACAAGCCGGTATCTCGCCAAAAATATTACCTATGGTGTTGATAGGACCTAAAACATCAACCCGTCACTAAATCCTCAATGAGCAAAAAGAAGAACTTAAAGTTGCATTGTCCAATGGTTTTGAGTTTCTGCCATTTTTCTGAGATAAACATATTGAATTGATTGTTATAATCTGCATTGCTTTGGTTTGAAACAACTTTGATTTTAAATGGCTAAGTTTTGAGATATTTGAAGTGCAAATATGTCCAGTTAGTTTAGGGAAACATACCAACACTCTGACACCATAGGTTTCAGTAATAATAGGTTCTCTTTGGATGAACTGGAAGAAAAAGAAAAATAGATCTTTTATCTTAGTGCAGAGGCAATATATTTATGTTTGTTATTTTTAATGTAAAAATGACCCAATTGGTAATACATATAAAGGTATGGAGTGAATTATGGTGATAGATTCAGATAGTTCTGAATGCTATTTACCACTGCATAATCTAATGAAATTATCAAATGTTTGAACCCCAAACGCTAACCTAGCTTGTATCCTACATATCCAGCTTAGACATGGGTGCACTCATTAAACATCTATTGCAGTTTGCTGCTACTGTGCTCTGCTGTTCTGCCCACTACAGGTAAACAAAGGCTATACATGTCCACCATTTTGTTCTGCATGCCAAAATTAATTTTGACTTAGAGACCCAAATTAAATTAGCATGTTTACACTTCAAATATCTCAAAAGTGAACACTTTAAAAGGAAAGCTACTTTGAACTAATGTAACATGGATTATAACGATCAAGCTAATGCCCGGAATCGGTGGCTGATTCGCTAGAGCCAGGCCTCCCGTGTGGAAGGTCGGGAGTTCGAGTCCTCGCCGAGTCAAACCACTAACTTACCAAATTTATATTTGTCGCTACCTAGCCTGGCACTCAGCATTACTAGGATAGGGAAAGGACTGGTTAGCACAGTATCAGGATTATGTTACTGAGTTGGAAATCGGGTCATACTCATAGTGCCGGCGGCCTGATCACCGACTTCACACACCTAATAATTATCACCTCAAATGTTGCTAGGGCATAAAAGGCCATTCACTCACTGAATCCACACTTCAAAGGCTACTTTAACCTGCGATGCTGATATCTCCCTCCATGTGAAAACGGCGCAAAGTTGTATGTGGTGGTGGTAAGTGAGGCTTGTGCGCATGCGCGTGCGTGTACGTGCGTGGGCGTGGGCGTGTGCGCATGCGCGCGTGTGTGGACGCAGCAGACAACCACAGACAGTGGGGACATCAATTTCTCCTCTTCTCAATAGAGGGCGCCACATAAAGCGACTCGGGTGGCTGAGCCTACGCTCGGGCCCTGGATGTAGGCTATTTATAGATCGGGCTTAATTGCCCCCAACACCACTGACTGACGGGGACCAGTAGGAGGTGTTTTAGGTGTCTGGCTGGTCCCCGACGGTGGGAGACTTTCTAAAAGCAGTGCCATATATCTTTGTGGATTAATGTAGAATTAACGACAAGGAACAGACATGATGTATGTATCTACATATATATATACATCTATATCTACATTAAAAAATAAATATACCCCAGAAGCCTCTAATTATAAACCTCTATATTATGTATAACTAATATTAAAGTTGCCGGTCAGTTTCCACTGACACTTAAACACATTTGATTAAACTGCATAGATTGTATGGCATTGCGGCAACAATTTTACAATGCAAAAAACACCATGCATGATCTTTCGACTAATGTAAGACAAGAAGCGATCCTATCTTTCTTGAGGGCGGCAGAACTCTACCGCCTTGTATAGTTCATTAAAACAATTTTCACCAATTTTCTAGAATTTCACCTGCCTTCAAATTTGTTGTCATCTTACTTGTGAGCCTTTGACTTCAAAAGTATCTCTAGGCACACAGTTGATTGTCTGCTTTTAGATTCTCTATAAAAGCGATGACCTGATAATAATATGACAGAATAAGATTTGAACAATTCTCACAGTGATTATGGCCTTTGCTTCTGACACGGCATTAAGCAATCACCACTAACTAACTAACTAACTATTAACGTTGCATAGTCTGATTATTTTGCTTTTCTTAAATATATTAGGTTGATTCTTATAATCTAACCTCACTTCAGCTTAAAGCTACATAGTGCGATAAAAGCATCACATTTTCAAAACCAAAACACTGACCTAGATTTGATTCTACATATTTAACTTAGATACGGATACACTTATTAAGCATCTGTTGCCACATAGAAGGGAATAATACCAAGTAAATTTAATAGAACCTGTTACTGCCGAAGCCTATGGTGTCAGTCTTAGCATGCTTGCCAAAATAAATTTGGCATGTTTGCACTACAAATATCGGAAAGCTAGTCATTTATAATAAAAGTTACCTCAAGCTAAAGTAAGATGGACTATACCGATCAACCTATTATATTTATCTCAGAATATGACACAAACTCGTAACCATCGGACTATCGACATTAAAGTAACATTTATTTTAAATGGCTAACTGTGGATATATTTGAAGTGTATTAATGTTGGCGTGTACAACATAGGCTTCAGCAGGAAGAGATCCTAGTAAACTGACTTAGTGTTTCCTTTCTTTTTTCTTTTTTTTGGTCCATTAGTTGTTTAAGCAGGGGAAATTTCAGTCATAGACGACTGGTCTTCCTCATTCCACTGCTGGTCGAGAGAAAGCCCGAGCCTACACTTTTACCGACCCAAGGGATTTTTAACCTCCCACACCACATAGACATGGTATGAGAGCAACCGGCCTTTGATGACGCTGTCAGTTATACACAGCGGTGGAAATCCAAATTGGCAGAGGTGGGGGCATGGGGAATCGAACCACCGACCCTCAGATTAGGAGTCTGACCTAGAAAAAAGTCAGACACTCTAACCACTCCGCCACAGAGAACGCCGCATTCTATACAGCAACAAATTCTTAATAAGTGCACTAATACATAAGCTAGATATCTGGATATGTCATCATCATCATCATCATCATGCTGTCGGTCACGATACGACAAAGACTGCTTTCATTACTTGACTGCCGCTCTCCATTTAGTTCTCTGCTGTGAGACTGATCTCCATGAGTCGGTCTTAATGTCTCTCAGCTTCAGGTTTCTCTTGATGGTATCCTTGAACCAGAGACGAGGGCGCCCTCTCTTTCTGTAATATGGATATGTAGAATCAAATAGGTGCTAGGCAATATGGGACACAACTTTGTCCACTGTAACGATCAACATACTATCTGCTTATGCATTTGCTCAGGATAACCTGATTTGTTTTTTAAATGGTGTTTCATAATCCCATTAGAATACATATTGATTTGAAGCAAATGTCCTTATGTTTTCAGTGTAACCATTTCTGTGTTGTTTTGTGTCAATCATTACAATGGACAAAAAAAGAAGAAGAGTTATCACCTTTTGAGACAGGCTCATATATAATTGCGTTGGTTATGAAAACCTGATGCTTTTATTGGTATAGGCAGATTTAAACATTAATTATATATTATACATGGAATATTATATACTAAGCAGTCATTGCCCGATATGGGGGGGTTTAAGCCTGAAGGCTTCTGCAAATTACATTGACCGATAAGCAGCTAATGTCAATACACTTGCCAAATACCCTAGGGTACCAAACCCCATATTAGCACGATACAGCACTACTTGTGTTACATGCTACAGTTATGTACCAGATGGATAATCTGTTGTTTAAAGCATCACATTATCGAAACCAAAAACACCACCTAGATTTGATCCTGAATCTCAAAGTTAGATACTGCTTCACTTATTGTGCATTTGAAGAGTTCAGGCGCAAAACCATGTAAACACTGATCCAAAAATTGACATACACATCGGAATCAAACCCTCAACATGTTTATTTTTTGCATTCCTACTTTTTTCTTCATTGCTCCATAATCATGTCAAAATAAGAAAAGCGGAATTAGTTAGAATTGAAATTATTTTCAGATCAAAATCTGTTATTTAAACTTCATTTTTGGATTGGCGTTTACGGGGTTTTGCGCCTGAACTCTTCATTTATTCCGCCTAAAAGAGGATACTAAATAACGTGAATCGAAACTGTTACTGCCGGAGCCTACGTATCCAGCAATTCGATGTGCATGACAAAATTAAATTTCTACATTGCAATTCAAATATCTTCAATTTCCAAAGTTAGCTATTTATAAAAAGATTTTCCTTCAAACTAAACTAAGATATATTATAATGACCAACCAATCTAATTAATATATTTATCTCAAAACTATGACAGAAATTTTAAATGATTGGACTGTGCACCCAATGCCGTGGCCGAATCAGTAGAACATAGGCTTCCTATGTGGAAGATTGGGGAGTTTGAATCGCGGTCGAGTCAACCATATGACTTACACAATTGATGCTTGTCACTTCCTAGCCTGACACGTGGCATTACTATCATAGGCCAATGCCTTTTCAGCTCAGTATCAGGATAATGTGATTAAATGGGATATCACGTCATGGTGCTGGTGACCTGGTCGCCCAGTGCTGAGGCACTATAAAGTCAACATGAATGTGCACTGTCACAAGTCGGTACCCATCCTGATATCACCTTAGATGTTGCTAGGATGCAACACCCCAACATACAAACATTGAAGTGCGCAATTTTAAGCAGCCACTAAAACAAGGATCTACTCAGCCACTCTGCTGAGTCTTGTGTCCTGACTAAAAGCCACACTTGTGTACACTACTCACACCACCATTCTCCATTAAGGTTTGTCCGCGTTATGTAGATAGATGCGTCACCTGTCTCGGCGTCCCGCCTAACCCATTCACAGCGCCACCTATCACTTCACCACTGCATTAGTGCCGCCATCTATCTCCCGCCCACCACATGAACACTCCGTTCGAGAAAGACGCCATGGGACCATATAGGGGACCGAACACGGCAGCCGAATAGGTAGAGCACAGGCATTCCGTGTCGAAGGTCGGGAGTTCAGTTCCGAGTCGAGTCAAACCAATGACGTACCAAATTGATACTTGTCGCTTCTTAGCTAGGATAGGGCAAGGACTAGTTGGCTAGGTGTCAGGATAGTGTGACTGATTGGGGTATCATGTCAGGGTGATGGTGGCCTGTTCTCCCAGTGGGGCAGCACTATAAAGTCGCCATGAAAATGCACTGGATACATACACAAAGTGGATACATACAGACACGGAATACATACACAAACTGGATACAAACGCAAAGTGGATACATACACAAAGTGGATACATACACAAAGTGGATACATACCCAAACTGGATACATACACAAGCTGGATACATACACAAGCTGGATACATACACAAAGTGGATACATACACAAACTGGATACATAAACAAGGCTCCCACACGATACGCCCGACGGAAAACGGCGCATTTGATTCAACGGTTACACACCAGGTGGCGAGTGGATCTGCCACTTGTCAGTCCAGTCAGACCAGGTTGGCCATTAGCTGCAGCATTGAACAGTGGACCTTGTATATCAATCAACGAGATCAATCGTTCCAGGCCTGGGCCCGTATTCATGTGCTGGTGCCAGGGCCTTAACCGCGGCTACGGTAGCCAATCTGTATTCATGTGCGTGTGCCAGCGCTAGCCGCCAACCGTAGCCTAGGCTAAGCTACCCTGCTTTCAAGTCAGGTTTAACTGCTAGCCGCGCCGGTTAGTGTGCGCGTGTGGCTCTCAATCTATTCAATGCGATCATATTTGACAGATTTACATACACAATAAGTGAAATTTAATCAAATTAACCTTAAATTCGAACCGTTATTAACGCTTCCACCGCATTGGCGGCGTTATGCATATTGTCGAATCGACGAATGTAAAGTAAACAAATCGCCGCCGCCCCTTCGACGTCGATATCCATACTGTCGCATATCAACAAAACGCACACCGCCACCGCCACCGCCACCACCACATCGGCGGCAATATATTAGGCCCAAATCTATTCAATGCTATCATATTTAACAGAATTACATACGCAATAAGTGAAATTTGATCAAATTAACCCTAAATTCGAACCGATATTAAAGCCACCGCCTTCATAGTGTCTAATCGCCGAATGTAAACTAAACAAATCGCTGCCGCCGCCGCATCGACATCGATATCCACACTGTTGAAATCAACAAAACATCGCTGCTGCCGCTTTGGCGGCAATGTATGAGGCCCAAATCTATTCAATGTTGTCATATTTAACAGAATTACATACGCAATAAGTGAAATTTAATCAAATTAACCCTAAAATCAAACCGTTATTAAGGCTCCCGCCGCATTGGCTGCGTTATCATATGTCAAATCGAGGGAATTCCCAAATCTATAAATAAACTCACGGTTAGCTATCCGCGGCGGCTTTGACATTGGTGAATACGACTTGACCTATTTCTCCAACCCGCCGCTAGCTGCGGATAGCTACCCCAGAGCTAGCGTGTAGCACCAGCTACGGCTGGCACCACTACATGAATATGGGCCCAGGTGAAGACTGCGCAAGCCTCGTTTTCGATCTGTGTTCGAATAAGGTCCATTGCGTCTGGAACCCAGATATTGCATTGATGTATGGCTCTCGTTGTTGTTGTGGAGTACCATCACTCACTCAAATAAATATCTATTCCGGGTTGGTTGGTTGTTGGAATTTTACATCCTGGCAACATCTAAGGTCATCTCATGATGGGTACCAACTTGTGACAGTGTGCACTCATGGCGACTTTATAGTACTGCCCCACTGGGAAATCAGGCTGCCAGCACCATGAACCAATATCCCACTAAGTCAAACTTTCCTGACTCTGAGCTAACCAGTCCTTGCCCTTTCATATTAATGCCGAGTGCCAGGCTAGGAAGCAACAAGTATCAATTTTTTAAGTCATTGGTTTGACTCCACCGGGAACCGAACTCCCTACCTTCCGCACACGAAGCCCGCGCTTTACCGATTCGGCCACCATGCCCGGTCTATTCCGGAAATGTCACAAATAAACCAACCAGCGAAGTTTAGGGTATTTTACAACCCTAAAGCGCTGAAACGATTAGAAACGAAAAGGTTCGCGAGGTGCCGGATGACATCCCGATTGCATGCTTTTTGCTTGTTGGGGTTTTAAGTCCTAGCAACATCTAAGGTCATAACAACATGATGGGTATCGACTAGTGACAGTGCTCAGAAGATTAGAAACGAAAAGGTTTGCGAGGTGCCGGATGACATCCCGATTGCATGCTATTTGCTTGTCGGGGTTTTAGCTCCTACTCCTAGCAACATCTAAGGTAATAACATGTAAGGTAATAACATCAAGATGGGTACCGACTTGTGACAGTACACACTCATGGCGACTTTATAGCAATGCCCCACGAGAAGACAGGGCCACTGAAGCCATGACCCGATATTCCACTTGGTCACATTTTGCTGATGATACTGAGCAAACCAGTCCTGGCCCTATCCTATTAATGGCGAGCGCCATCCAGGCTGGGCAGCGACAAGTATCCATTTTGTAAGTCAGCGGTTTGACTCGGCCATGGTTCAACCCGACGACTCCCCTCACTTGAAGCCACGTCGCACTCTCACCGATTCGGCCATCCCACTTGGATCACAATACAGGCTTACAAACTACCTAAATAACTAGGTCAGTTACATCATTTGATTTTAATGTTGCATAGTCCGATGGCTTTGAGTTTCTGTCATTTTATGAGATAAATACAGTAAATTGATCATTATAAGCTACTTTACATTAGGTTGAAGTAAGTTTTAGTTTAAATGGCTAACTTTGGAGATTTGTGAAGTGACAACAAGCCACCTTAATTTGGGCAAGCACGCCAAAACTCTGATGACATAGGCTTATGCAGTAACAGGTTCTATTAAATTGACTCCCCATGCCCTTCTATGTGACAACAAATGCTTAATAACTGTACGAGCATCTAAGATAAATATGCAGAATCAAATCTAGGTCAGTGTTTTGGTTTTGACAATTTGATGCTTCATCGGACTATGCAACTTTAATAGCAATCGGCGGAGACGTGGACTTGCGTCAGCACACACCCGCTCTCACAGACCACGCGCCGGCGCTGCAGCTCTGCGAGGACATCTAGCGTGAAGCGGCGGAACTTGCCGGCCGTGTGACGAGGAACGCCAGCCTCGATGTGGGGCGCAAAGGACGTTATCGTTCCTTCAACGCCACTGCCTCCGCTAAAGCTACTCACCTTTGTAACTATTCGCCAGCTCTCTTCCCGAATAAGCGGGAATGTATATATATATATACATATATATATATATATATATATATATATATATATATATAGATATAGATATAGATATAGATATATATATATCAATAAATAAGGAGCATAATTGTCAGAAGATTATACTAGTATACATAAGGGGCACATATGAATCTATTGTTATTATTGTGGTTGTCTATTGTTGCTTTACGTCCTAGCAACATCTAAGATCATATCGGGACGGTGTTATTATTGTGTACCTTTGGTGTGACAGTTATTGTGCTATGGGAACCCACAGTTGTCTGTACTGCGGCCCTGTCTCCCCTTCACCTCGGTCCTGTTGTGCTGCAAGTGTGCTGCACTGTGCTATAAAAGGACCCTGGTACACTTGCTGTCGCTCTTGCTATCTGGACCGCACTTCGCCCACACCTCTCTCTATCTCCTCTCTGCTGGCCATGCTCCTCCTTGATAATGTCTGAAAAGAGTTCCAGGAGGGGGAGCTCACCAGCATTTCACTTTCTGCTTTTACTGTGTCCGTGTCTTTGCCTCGCCGGCTGGTCACAATAGATCAAATAGACACGGTCATTTGACTCAACTCTCCTCATTTCTCTTTCCTATACTCTACCCTTTTTTTCTCCCAGGCTTACTTCTCCCCCTGATCAAGGGAGTTGTTTGCTTGGGTGGGGCCCTTTACCTTATCATTTCTCTCACTTTGTTCTTGTTGCTGGAACCGCTGGACCCACTTTTACCCATCCCTTCCTCCTAAACCCTTGCTGCTGTCGACTGGATACAAGTGCTATACTACCGCCGGACCGGAGTGATTCGGGGCCGCCCCAACAATTCGTTGTTTAATTGTTGTAAAGACATCCCCAGCTTCTACAACCATCCCACCAGAAGATTAATCTTCAACCAAAGATTGGACCGATTTATCGGTGCCTCTCTATATTGCTGCAGTTCTGCAGCCGGTAACCATCGTAAGGTTACGAACCCCCCGAACTCAAGTTGCTGTCTGCACTCCACTCAGCCCACACTTCTTCTTCCGCCATTCAGCTACCGATCTCTTCCTGGTTTGACCTCAGAAAATATTTGCAGGGGGAGGGCCTCTCGGTTTTTCACCTTCTATCAACACTATGCCATAACTCCTTCTTGCTGGCCGATCACTTCAGAGCAAGGCGGTTTTGGCTCTTTTTCTGCAACTCTCCTCAGTTCTCTTTCCTACTACCTACCCACTTCTTTGTTTCTCCTAGCCAGCCAGTCTTTGACCGATCCCAGTAACTTCTTGTCCAAGGTGAGGCAGGAACGGATGCCACTTCTGTATGACTCAGCCGGGGATCGAATGTAAAGCGGACCCTCTTAATCGGTTGTCTATCTCATCTGGTTTAGAGAAACTATGTGTAAGCCAAAAGTACACATTCACTGTCGTGGTCATGTGAAGCGTTCCAGCTGAACAGGTCACGTGATATATCTAGGTCACGTGATATATCCATGTCACATGTAGGGGAATCTATGGCATATGCTATATCTAGGTCAGTATTATATCCATGTCACCTTCCATATCCAGTTCAATGCTATATCTAGGTCACATGTTATATCCAGGTCACATGCTATATCCATGTCACTATTATATCTAGGTCACGTGATATATCTAGGTCGTCCGTGCTATATCTAGGTTGTCCGTGTTATATCTAGGGCACGTGAGTAGGGGTGGAAAAAATATATACAAATGAATGTTAAAAAAGAGACCCAGGTTGGTTGGTTTAGCTTGTTCTTTATTGGCACAAGGCAGAGTCAATATTGGGCAACAGGTTCCCCTGGCGCCCTCTGGCGGGCCACTGTTTAACCAGACTACATTATCGCTCAACCCGGCAGGACCTCCACACTGATGAAGAGAACAGCTACACTATAAAAGTTCCACAAAATAAAACATCTTTCAATTGTAGGATTCAATGACCCACACGCCATGTTTCGCTTTTGCACTGCGCTTAATATGAATCAAATATTGACTGGGAGGGCTATAAATATATTTCAATTATGAATAGACACGAAGGTTGCTCTTGTTTTGAAAGGCATTAGTAGAAATTGGGATTAAATGGTTTCAAATATTGGGGACTTGTTATTTCTGAGCAGACACGCGACTTTCTAATTTGTTAATCTAATTGCAACAGCAGTCGCAAATAAATGTCAAGCATCGATATAATTTAGCGCGACGTAAACAGTAAAGTAGGCAGCTGATTGGGTATGTTCAAAGTGGAGTTGAGAAAGACTTCCCAATTGGAAGTTGCTCTGTGTGCTGATCTCTGAGCCACCTTTTGTGCTGCTCGGCGTGCAACACTGTGAACCTCTGAATGTGCTGCACGGTGAGTTATTTTGTGAGCTGCTCAGTGAGCTAGCTGCACGATAAGTTGTTCTGTGAACAGCTCAGTGTGCTGCTCAGTGTTGTTCAGTGTGCTGTTCAGTGAGCTTTTAAGTGAACTGTTCAGTGTGCTGTTCGGTGCGTTGCTCAGTCTGCTGCACGATGAGTTGCTCAATGTGCTACTCAATGTGCTGTTACGTATATTGTTCAGTGTGCTGCTCAGTGTGTTGTACGATGCGTTCCTATGTGAGCTGATCAGTGTGCTGCTTAGTGTGCTGCTCCGTCTGCTGCACGATGAATTGTTCTATGAGCTGCTCATTGTGCTACTCATTGTGCTTCTAATTGTGCTTCTAATTGTGCTTCTAATTGTGCTGCTCATTGTGCTGCTCATTGCACTGCTCATTGTGTTGCCCATTGTGCTGCTCAATGTGCTACTCAATGTGCTGCACGATGAGTTGTTCTGTGAGCTTCTCAGTGTGCAGCTCAGCGTGCTGCTCATTGTGCTGCTCATTGCACTGCTCATTGCGCTGCTCATTGTGTTGCTCATTGTGCTGCTCATTGTGCTGCTCAATGTGCTGCACGATGAGTTGTTCTGTGAGCTTCTCAGTTTGCAGCTCAGCGTGCTGCTCATTGTGCTGCTCATTGCACTGCTCATTGTGCTGCTCATAGTGCTGCTCATTGTGTTGCTCATTGTGCTGCTCATTGTGCTACTAAATGTGCTGCACGATCAGTTGTTCTGTGAGCTTCTCAGTGTGCAGCTCAGCGTGCTGCTGTGTGAGCTATTCTTTGTGCTGTCCGGTGTGGGACACAATGAGTTCCACCACTGTGAACTTCTCTCAATGTAATGCCCTTCTGCAGTTGTCTTGGTGAGACGGTTGTTCCTGCGCCTTCAGTGAAGAACCCATTCGTCAACCTCCAGAAATCCTTGACCCGCACCCCATTCACCATGCTTTCTCATTCCATTAAAAGCATGGTCCAGTTGCTCCCCTATAGAGCTCTGCTCCATCTATCCACATACAGTTATTGAGCTATGGGGCGCCACCTGTTCAAAAACACAGTTTCTTCAAATATTCTGGAAGGGCTATCACCTTTTTAGGTTGCAAGGCATCTACTTAAATTAATTGACCAAATTACCATCTCCGATTACAATGATTACTGAAACAAGCTATACAGTGTTGAATTATTATTTTTTGCACATTACTTGATTAAGCAAGAGACATTTCAATCGCAGAAAATTAGTCTCCCTCATTCAACTGCTACTAGCCTTACGCTAGTAATGCCAAGCGCCAGGCTAGGTAGTTCTCTGTGGTGGAGTGGTTAGAGTGTCTGACTTTTTTCTAGGTCGGACTCCTAATCTGAAGGTCGGTGGTTCACTTCCCCGTGTCCCCACCTCTGCCAATTTGGATTTCCACCGCTGTGTATAACTTACAGCGACATCAAAGGCCAGTTGCTCTCATACCATGTCTCTGTGGTGTGGGAGGTTAAACATTCCTTGGGTCGGTAAAAGTGTAGGCTCGGGCTTTCTATCGACAAACTGTGAAAACAAGTCTATTCAGACTTATCCATAATAGGCAGTATAAATCTTCAAGAAAAAAAAACAAGAATACATTTTAAAGGCATCGCTTTGACTCGACCAGGGTTCGAAAACCAGAGGTTTGAATTCCATGACCTATCAAAATAGAAGACAGATGCTAAACTCATTCAGCTAACCCAAAACAATTCCATGGCTTCATTCTGGTCTGAAGTACTTTCCAAGATGGCAGCCGATTCCAATGCTGGACCAGTATTGTGCCAATAAGAACCCTGGATTTAGGCTGGGAGAAACCTGGTCCGCTGACTCTATTTACCAGTGTGGTGGTATGCATTCCCGTGATTCACTTGATCCTCCAGCCCCTGCCCCTCCCGGGAGACAAAGCTGTGCATGCCTAGATTGACCACTGGATGCAGGTTCTGGCCCGCCCCCCTGGTGACCAGCAGTGGCAGTAGCGTCATGTTTGTTTTGTACAAACATCTTCTCACTGCCCTTTTGCACTACCATCTGGCTATTCACCAGGGGACGTATGCATGAAGAATTATTTATCAGCTCCAGTGTTAAGGGCGGCGTTCGGGTTAGCTAACGCCAGTGTTGGGAAATGGGTCATGGGGTATGTACAGTGCCAAAGCACGGTGGCGTTAGCTAACATATAAGTTATTTATAGATTTAGGAAATCCCTCTGAGCCTGTTACCAGCGAGTACCGCTATTTGACAATATCGCCGCCGATGCAGCGGTGGCGGCGATTTGTTTTGTTTAGATTCGACAGTATGAATATTGCCGCCGATGTAGCGGCGGCATTAATTTCGCTTCGATTTTGGGGTTAATTTGACAAAATTTCACTTTTTTACTATGTTATTATGTTATTCTGTTAAATATAGAATATATTGAATAGATTTGGGCATAATCGGTACCTAACACCGCCCTTAAACCTGGTACAGAGTGGTGTTAGCCTACCCGACCTTAAACTAGCAGTGTTTCCGTAACACTGCTCCATACATAGTGACTTTTCGCCGCTAAACTAGAAATCCCGTTCAAAACCAGTTTTGGCTCGCTAACACCGCCCCATACACACGGCCCCAGAAGGAGAAAATAACTTGTCCAATAGCCCCAGTCGGGGTGGCGAAATGAATAGAGTGCAGGCCTCCCGATTTTGAAAGTACAGTACAACCCCGTTAAACCAAGCTCGGTTACACCAAACGATCGGTTAATCCAAACTTTTTTAGGCGGCCCGGCAAAATACTACCATTTATCATAAGAAAAAGTTGGTTAAACCAAAGTCAGTTAATCCAAAGTATCGGTTAATCCAAACAAAATTGTCGGCCCCAGGCCACTTCCGATACAGTTAAACCAAACTTTCGTGTGGTTTTGAGGTCATATGATACTTTTTTATATGATAAATAGTAGTATTTTGGCAGGTCGCCGGAAAAAGTTTGGATTAACCGATCGTTTGATTTAACCTAGGTTGGTTTAATGGGGTTAAACTGTATATACATAAAAAAACAATAATCATAGTGTCCACATACATTGTACATTCATAATGCGCCCCCATTTTTGCCAAAGCCAAGTCAAAGCCAAAGCTCGGTTAAACCAATGATCGGTTAATCCAAACAAATTTCTAGGGTCCCTTCGACTTTACTTTAATGGGGTTATACTGTAATGGGGTTTGAACCTGTGGCTTCAAACTCCTGGTCGAGTCAAAGCAATGGCTTATCAATTTATACGTATTGCTACCTAGCCTGGCGCTTGACATTACTAGGATAGGCTGAGGAGCAGTGGAATGAGGAAAACCAATTGTGCATGATTGATGTTGGGAGTTCCATACATCAACCGTCCTTAATGCTGCCACAGTGACATGGTTTTCTGTTTAGGGTTTGCTCCCTTAGCCTTCTGTTCTGTCAAGAACCTGTACCACAAGGCAGTTGTTTACAACTCTGCAGGGCAGGGGTGTCAAACTCCCTGAGGTATTGCAATACCTGCAATACCTGCATACCCCCCCCTGCATATGTAATAATTGATTTAAATCCCCTAAAACAAGACAAGTATATTTTTAATGGTGAGTAGCACATCGTTAGTGACACCAGCATTCCCAGGTGGCGCCAGGAGTCATATCATGCTGCAGGTTTAGTGAACGCTAGATAATGGGGTCATTCTATGGCTGAACCCCCCAACAAATTAATACAAAAGGGTTTTGAATGGATTCTGGTATGCTAAATAACATACTAAAAATCTAGTACAATCTGACTTCCACTAGGGGGTCAGTTATAAAATGGCGCCCATTTTAGGAGATGTAATACAAAATAAAAGTAGGTTCAAACTGTCTATTCATATTTACATAATGAATAATACACCACACACAATTGCTAGATGGTAAAAATCATATAAATGAGTCAACTCAAAGAGTGGATCATAGATGGCTTGGTGAGTCGGTTGGTGTCTGATGGGAATGCGCGGTGGACCTACTTCCGGTCAGTTCGGGTGACTGTGGTGGTCAGTTTGGTCAGTTTGGCCAGTTTGGTCAGGGAGCTACCCGCCTTGTGCTGACCAGTCACGCAGACTCTCGTCCAATTCCCGGGGAGATCCCCCTCCCCCAACATCCCCCATCCCCCCGAAACCCCCACCCCCATCGTCCCACCACCATTCCCCCCCGACTCCTAAATCCAACTTTGCCAGAGGAAAAGACAAAAACCAAAACAAACGCAACGAGAAACAAAGCAACGACAACAAATGCTCCATAAAAAAAACCCTAAAAGAAACCTACAAAAAAACTGGCAAAAAACACCAAAGAGAATAGAAATCCAATATTGGTGCATTCTGGGATGCAATTGCCAGCAAGGGTGCCAGCAAGGGTGCAGTTATAAGAAGAAGAACAACAAAAATGCTCCATAAAAAACAACAACAAAAACCCAAAACAAAACAATTTTTTTTCTAAAAGAATAAAAATCCTACTTTGGTGCATTCTGGGACACATGTGCCAGCAAGGGGGCAGTTCCAATAAAGCGAGTTGACCTAGGTTCGGCGAGAGGTGGGCGATATTTAGGAGGTACAATTGGAAGTCCCGTGCACCCAGCCAATATCAGGCCGCCATCTTATCGGGGAATGATCAGAAACCGGAAGCTGGGCTATTAGACCAGAGCAGGCACGCTCCAATATCTGATATCTGACATGCGCAGTGTGCTACGCATTGTGGTCTTCGGAGTTAATGCTTATAAAGCTTTTTGAGGGACTTACATATTGGATTCCCTCTATAGATCAGCGATGAAAGTGGTCTCTGAGAAAAAAAGCGGAAATACTGATTGATATTCTCCCATAGGCTTAGCATTGTCAGGGAATCGCGGAAAATTCCCGGAAGTCGGGTTTCATACATATTGGTATACGCTGATAGTGCTGCTCGTTTGAAGCACGATTTAGTGGATTACACTGATAGTGCTGCGGCGTTTGAAGCACGTATTAGTAGACTATACTGATAGTGCTGCAGTGTTTGAAGCATTTATTAGTAGTATACGCTGATAGTGCTGCAGTGTCTGCACCACACATTAGTATACATTTATGGTGCTGCAGCGTAAAACAACGTATTAGTATACACTTATAGGTACGGAAAAAATCCCGGAAATATATGTATATATATATGTAGTGGTCTGCACTGACCTCTCAGGCAAGGAGCCACATAGACAGGTAGGCGTGGGTAGTATGGTGATATCAGGCAGCCTAGGTGGTGTAATGGTTAGCACACTGGCCCGGAATGCAAAGAGATGTGGATTCGAGTCTCGCTCTAGGTGCAATATTTCCAATTTTCATCACCCCATGACATTGGTTGCCATGACCATGATCCTGTACAAGTTACATGCTGTATAGTTGTTGAACCTACCCTGTGTATGTAAGTGTGGTGCATTGCCTGTATGTATGTAATTGCAAGCATTAAAAGAGTTAAAATTCCAGGGGGACGGGTGTAGTGGTCTGCACTGACCTCTCGGGCAAGGAGCCGCATAGACAGGTAGGCATGGGCAGTATGGTGATATCACTATCAGGGAGCCTAGGTGGTGTAATGGTTAGCACACTGGCCCGGATTGCAAAGAGATGTGGGTTCGAGTCCCGCTCTAGGCGCAATATTTTCTATTTTCATCACCCCAACGACATATACATTATGTAGATATATGTTGTCAGGGTGATGAAAATGGGAAATATTGCACCTACGCAGGATTCCAACTGTCACTTCTTACCATTCCGGGGATAGCATACTAACCATTAGACTACCTAGGCTCCCTGATGCAATCACCCTATCCACGCCAACCTATGCACACGGCTCCTTGTCTGACAGGTTAGTGCATACTACTACACTAGTCTTGTCATGTTTGCTGGCCCACCTGCATGAGGCTGAAGTAACCATGGCGACCACCCGAGTGGTATCAGTTTGGCTTCTGTTGATTGAAGCAGTAAGATGAGTGAGTGTGAGTCTAATCTAATCAGAAGGACATCTTCAGAAGGGATATCTCCACATTGGTGTCCATGTTGTACGCAGGTATTGCAGGTATTGCAATACCTCAGGGAGTTTGACGCCCCTGCCCTGCAGAGTTGTAAACCACTGCCTTGTGGTACAGGTTCTTGACAGAACCGAAGGCTAAGGGAGCAAACCCTAAACAGAAAACCATGTCACTGTGGCAGCATTAAGGGTGGTTGATGTATGGAACTCCCAACATCTCCCGACCAGCCACTGCAGGGACAAATAGTTTTGCGCCTGTCTTGACATGTTCTTGCCGGTGTGAAACCTCTATTTGCTCCCCGAGAGAGTGCCGCTGGTAACTTGCAAAAGCCAGCAGCACTTCAACACTTTTGCAAGCTGCTTTCATGAAATGCAATGCTCGAACGGATGGGGCTGCCCTCTATGGAAGATCTTCTGATCAAAAAGAATCTCCGGTGGACTGGACACCTCATGAGGATGTCATCAGACAGGCTACCAAAGCAAATCCTCTATTCTCAACTGTCTTCTGGTTACAGAAAGAGAGGGTGCCCTCGTCTCCGGTTCAAGGATACCATCAAAAGAAACCTGAAGCTGAGAGACATTAAGACCAACTCATGGACGCAACTCTCACAGCAGAGAGCTAAATGGAGAGCGGCAGTCACGTAATGAAAGCAGTCTTTGTCGCATCACGCCCGACAGCATGATGATGATGATGGTGTCCATTAGTTGTTTAAGCAGGGGAGATTTCAGTCGCAGATGACTGGTCTTCCTCATTCCACTGCTCCTTGCCCTATCCTAATAATGCCGAGCGCTAGGAAGCGACAAGTATAAATCTTGAAGTCATTGGCTTGACTCGACCAGGATTCGAACCCACGATCCCATGATCTACCAACACGGGAGACGGACGCTCTAACTCAGTCGGCCATCCTGTCTGGTTTAATGTGCTGCATAACCTATTCATAGCGCCAGCTATCATCTCACCACCTATCACCATCCCCATTTAATAAATCACTAAATAGGGCATTCCCTATGGTGATATCCATTAAATTTCTCACTGGCCTGGACATTCCGATAAAACTAACCTCAGAATGGTCAGGCTGATATCGCTGGTGTTTGCTGTTGATGTTGGTGTTCTGGATTATTTGTTAAATTATTTATTTTTTTAAATCATTTGTAATTTAAATGTCAGCTCACCGAAATGGAACGACGCTGATATCATTCAGCTTCCCGCTAATATGGGGTTTGCGTTCCTATGGACTGAGGATGCTCATCAACTGAGGCTAAACCTCGGGATAGCGATGCCGAGTCCCATGGGCCTTAAGCCTTATATCGCGTAATAACTGCTTCTTATTACACTTTAGAATATCCAAGAAGACGTCACTTTTTAAATAAGAACAAGTTTTTGTTGGCATTAAATCACTGGCGGCATCACCATTCTCAAACCTGAACCTCGTCCTCACCAGCCTTAATCACAAAGGAAGATCTTACCTGGGATGGCTGCTTTCTTTTATTTCAAGGAATGTATTATCTCACCTGAAAAATTGGAACAATGTTTTGAAATTAGTGACAGAGTTATGATGATGAGGGGGCTGGTGTCTAAGAGAGAAAGAAGATGTGGTGTTCTTAGCGATTTAAAGACTTTCTAACATGGTGCCAATTCTGTGTCTTTAAAGCTGCACACTCCTACGAAAGCATCACATTTAAAGAAAAATCAAACAAGTCCTAGATTAGATCTTACAAATAGATCTACTTAGATATTGGTGCACTTATAGATCTACTTAGATATTGGAGCACTTATAGATCTACTTAGATATTGGTGCACTTATAGATCTACTTAAATATTGGTGCACTTATTAAACGTTTGTTGTCACATAGAAGGGAATTCTAAATCAATTTAATAGAATCTGTTACTGCTGAAGCCTATTGTAAAATATTCTGATAAAACGCATTGGTGGGGAATGTGAAATGGTCTATAAAGGAGTACAAATGGTCTATTAATGTAAATGATGTATAGGGCCAGGTGCATGAAAGATGTTATGTAGTTCCTGGTCGACTCTTTACTGTGTCTACAGTCATTGTGTTTTAGGTAGATAGTGTTAGAGGGCACTACTGTTAGTGTGTCAATGGCCCTGTCACCACTACGACGTGACTACGTCAGCGTAGGCAGAACGTGAAGATAATTATATTACGTCGACGTTATGGGCGTAATATGCACAATTGTGGACGTGAGCGTACGTGAAAGTATCGTCGGTGATACGTCGTGCACCTTAGCTGTACGTGACAATGTTAGGGTGGAGGGTATTAAACGTTTGTTACAAAGGACTACAAATGGTACTATGTATATGATAAATGATGTGTATAGGGCCAGGTGCATGAATGTATTTATGTAGTTGCTGGTGACTCTTTACTTGTAGTCTATAGTCATTGTGTATTAGGTAGATAGTGTGAGAGGGGCACTACTGTTAGTGTGTAAGGAGCTCAAGAGCTCCACTCAGTACCCCCCCCCCCCCCAACTTTTAGTCACGGATCACCGCGCACACACAGCAGGCAGGTGCAGGCCAAGCAGCCACACTGCATGGTGGTGGTGGGTAGATCACAGTAGCCATGGTGACACAGGAATGCTTACTGTTCATTGGTGGAACTGGAAATGCCTGTTGCTGATTGGAGATAATGGTCAGGTGGTATGCCATATCAGATCCATGTACCACTATATAATAATAAACCTGAGGGTGCAAGCTCTCACTCTACTTTTCACTCGTTATACTCTTCCTTTCTCTCCTTGCCTGTATTGATTTCATATAGCCTGCCTACATAGCTACAACTGCCAGACGACGACTTTACATTATGGTGCCAGATTTTTTACATGAACACCAAAATTAACTATGCATGTTTGCATTTCATCTATCTCCTTTCGTCCCCTTTTCCCACATGAACAGTCTCCATTGTAATAATTAGATTATAAACTGTGGAACTACCGGTTAAAAATATATATGTGAACATATATTATTTATATATATATGTTATGTATCAGGGAATCCAAAAAATACTTGAGAAACTAGGGGGCCCCTCAGGCAATTATAAAACCTACAATTAAAATAGTGCAATCTGGTAACAACTTGGACATATTCTGGCCTTGAATTTCCAACTGTTTTAAGATTTCAAGACTAACAAATAATTAAAATTAAAAGTTTTTTGGTTTTTCTTTTTTGGTGGACAGACTATTCCCCCGCTGATTTGGAAACTCTGTTTACACTAAAACCAACGATTACGCTTGAGAAATCGGATCCCTGATGTATATAAGGACAGACCAAATTCTGAATCGCTAAAAATATATTGTGGCCTATTTGAGGTGTTATAGTTTAGGAATCGAGTGGTGTGGACCGATTCTAAAAGCCGCGACTGGCATGGTTTATGGCTGGTATCGACATCTGTGATGGATCAGCAGGTCCGAGAAGAGGCCGGGGCCCGCCAGGGGGCGACACCGGCAGGCAGGGAGCAGCGTCTGATGAAGGACCACTCTGCTTCTGTATCGGCGAACGCTGCAGGTCTGTGCCGCTGGCAGAGTTGGAAATGGAGGTATGGGTCAGCAAGCTGGGATTTACCGTCATCAGCAGAGGGCAGAAGCTGGGACGTACAAAGGGCATCATCATCATCATCATCATCATCATCATCACTATCACCATTGTCACCTTCAACATCATCACCATCATCATTGTCATCATCACCTCCACCATCATCATCATCACCACCACCACTGTCACCTTCAACATCATCACCATCATCACCATAATCATCATCACCACCAGGCAGTCACATCATCATCATCATTGTCACCATTAATATGTATATAATGCTCCATAGCGTATTATGGGAATATGAACTGACCCCTTTCTCTCCCCTCCTCTCAGTTCTTCTCGGTTAGGTAACCGACACTAAACATATATATAAATATTTTAAACAGGTATATTAGTTTCTAGTTACCTGCATTACCGTGGTGGCGCCACCTGCGAGTAGTAAATGAACGGCACTACGTCGGAATATTATATATATATATATATATATATATATATGCATAGATATGTAAATATATACATATATACATTCGTACATATATACATATATACATACCCATATATATCATCGTGTATATGACCCCATATATAAGAGTGTAAGGAAACGCACTGTGCTGCCCCCCTGCGGATGCTGGGGGAACTCGGCAGCTACTTTGCGGCAGTACCACTGGGAGGCGCGCAGCGAGGTGTACACCCGGCGGACACCTGCTGGCACGTCAGACCGTTAACCACCGTCAAACCATATACTCGCTTCAACTTTTATTTTTATTTGTATTCGGTAGGGCATTAAGGCCCAGCCAGATATACTGAATGTTGATTGAATGTAATAAACAATGTATTCTCCATCTCGAGTGCTAACGTTGTGCTTCCCTTACATATATATAGCTACTTTATATACATATAAGAAGGAGAAGAAGATTTATACTGCATATCATGGATAAGCCTGAATAGACTTGTTTTCACCATTAGACAGTTTGTCGATAGAAAGCCCGAGCCTACACTTTTACCGACCCAAGGGATTTTTAACCTCCCACACCACAAAGACATGGTATGAGAGCAACCGGCCTTTGATAACGCTGTAAGTTATACACAGCGGTGGAAATCCAAAGTGGCAGAGGTGGGGGCACAGGGAATCGAACCACCGACCTTCAGATTAGGTGTCCGACCTAGAAAAAAGTCAGGCTCTCTAACCACTCTGGCACAGAAAACACCAATGTATATGTATAGATATATATATACCTATTTATCTGTCTATCTTGCATACTTACATAGTGCCACTTATTTTTGTACATTAGTTGATTAAAGAAGGGAAATATTCCTCCTCATTTCAATGCTCCTTGCCCTATCGTAGCAATACCAAGCACCAGCCTAGGTAGTGACACATATAAATTGTTAAGTCATCGGTTTGATGCGGCAGGGTTCAAACGCAGGGACCTAAATCCCATGACCTACCAAACCGGAAACGGATGCTGAACTCATCCGGCCACCAGCGAACAGTGCACCAGCCCCTTTCTCCATCAGACTTTTGCTCGCGTGTAAACAATAAGGACAATAGCTTCACTCTCCCCCCATTCACTCTGCACTGTTTATTCCCAGGCCAATAATCTGCCCTGCTTGGAGAGTGTCGGATTGTGCTTGCGAAGCGAGGAATTCATTGGTTGTAGGTTGGCATGACTTCCGCCGCGCCTGTCACACCCCCTCTGGTGGTGAGAGTGTGTACCTAGCGTGCACTGAATGTGCACAGGCTGTTCCAGTAGTTGCGCGCACTCCCTGGGGTTTTCTATTTCTGGTTCTCGTGCTTCACTGGACGCCATCTTCGCTAGGCATGCTGGACCGTGATGCAACACTGACCAAATACCGACTGTGTCTCAGCGCACACTTTTGTACCTGACAGGGCATGAGCAGTATAAGCATTAGCACGTTGTTGTGGACCATGTGTATACATATATGTATATATATAATAATATATATATGTGTGTGTTATATAAATACATATACAGTAAAACTTCTCTAACCGACCACCTCCACAGACCTACCACTCCCCTATATCAATCACATTATTTGGGTCCCAACAATACCATTTTAATTATATTCTAACTCCCTAAACCGACTACCTCCCTAAATGGACCACTAAAAGTCGGTCCTAAGGTCGGTCAATTTAGAGAGGTTTTACTGTATGTACATGTATATATGTGTGTAGTACTCTGCACTGACCTCTCAGTAAAGGTTCGTTAGTTTTACGCCCTGGCAACTTCTAAGGTCATATAAGGATGGCTACCAACTTGTGACAGTGCACACTCATGGTGACTCTATAGGGGTGTGCCACTGGGAGACCAGGCCACCAGCACTATGACCTGATATTCCACTCAGGCACATTATCCTGACACTGAGCCAACCAGTCCTTGCTGCCTGGCTAGGAAGCGACAAGTATACATTTTGAAGTCATTGGTTTGACTCGACTCACACGATCTACCAAAATGGGAGACGGACGCTCAACTCATTCGGCCATCCCGTCTGGTCCTTTTCATGTAAATAAGAATAAGGAAGGTTGTGGCCATAAGATCAGTGCCATGGAGATGGAACAAGAGTGTTAGGTCAGTGAATAAAATATTCATCAAAAACAGAAGAAAAGAAGCCAGACGAGTTCAGCTTCCACTTCCGGTGAGGGTGGCGTTCAAAGCGAGGCTCCACTGGGATGGCAGTTAGGCGACAGCACACAATACTTGACAGATTGCCCATGCGCCACAGAGACAGGAAATGAATGTTTGATAGCAGAAAGTGAGCACCTTTTTCATCAGTTTGACTCAAATTTGATATTATTGTGTACCAGACCCGGTGCTAGCGATACTTATCTACTTTGTCTGAATCATCTTGTTTGAGATTTTATTTATGCATGAATTTAATGGACTATGACAATACTCATTTTGCAACAATCCAACCCATGGAAATTCTGGTTTATTGGTGAACGATTGGAGTTTTATCCCCTAGTAATAACTGAGGCAATATCAAGGTAAGTGAGTAGTTGTGAGAGTGCACACTCATGGCGGCTTTATAGCGTTGCTGTGTGCTGATACCGTGCTTTACTCCAGTCTTCATGAACCTCGACCTCTCACTCGAAACTCCACACCACCCCACCCATCAGACACACACCATACACACAACCCACCAAACGCACATCCCACCGCATCACCCCCCCCCCACCCCCAAAAAAGAACCCACACCAAAACAATCAAAAAAGCCCCCCCCCCCAAAAAAAAAAACACCCCAAAAAACACGTTCCTACCAAAATGTCCACACATACCACCACCATCACGCCCACACCCGCACAGCCCACATCCCCTGCTACCACCTCCCCCAAACGTCACCCCACTTCTCAGTCTGCTTCTCGCCACCACCCCCCTCACTCCAACCCTCCACATACCACCGCCATCCTCACATACCGCACACCACCCCCTCACTCTAAGGCTAACCCCACTTCCACACGCAATCCCCACAACCCCCACATCCACATCACCCTCCACATCCACACCGAAACCACCAAATTACCCCACCACCAACTCACTCAAACACACACATCGCCACAATCACCCTCACTCTAACTCCCCACTTCCACACACAATCCCCACATGCCCCGCATTCACACCACCACCCTCACGCCAACACACACATACTCACCGCCATCCCCACATCCACACCACTGTCGTCACTCGAACCCCCCCATATTCACACCGATACCCCCACATCCCCACCGCCAACCTCACTTCAACCACCACATCTCACCGCCCTTGCCACATCCCTGCCACCACGACCCTCACCCTCAACCCCCACATCCCCCACCGCCTCACCCACACCCCACCACCACCATAACGCTCCTGTACCCCCCTCCACCTCCTTACCCAACACTCCCCAACATTCACACATATACGCGACCCTCGGTCCCCCCCTTCCCCCCAATCACCCACACCTACATGAAGCCGCCACTACTTCTGCTCATCCGGATCCAATAAAAACTGCCACTGCTCGACGAGCCGGGCGAGTTAATGTCAGGTCAATCCAGTCGGTTCGAGCTGGCCCCCGGTTTGTTGCTGTTTGTTGTCGTTTGTTGTTGTTTGATCTTGTTTGTTGTTGGTTGTTGCTGTTTGTCGTTGTTTTATGTCCTAGCAACAGCTAAGGTCATATCAGGATGGGCACCGACTTGTGGCAGTGCACACTTATGTCGACTTTTACAGTGTGGCCCCAATGGGAGACCAGGCCACTGACACCATATCCCCAAATCTCAGTCACATTATCTGATACTGCACTAACCAGTCCTTGCCCTATCCTATTAATCAGAGCGCCAGGCTAGGTAGTGACATGTATCAATTTGATAAGTCATCGGTTTGACTCGACTGGGATTCGAACTCCCGACCTTCCGCATCGCAAGCCTGCATTCTATCGAATCGGTCACAGCGTCCGGTGAGCTGGCGCCGGAAGTTGCTCGTGGAGACCGGCATGTGACAGTGAACAGCTCGGGAGTGACTCAGTGACATCACGAATTGTCCGAGCTGTCAGCGCATGCACAAGGCACAGACCGTAAACCCCAACATTCCACCTTAAGATCAAAATGACTTTCATATTTTCATTATGAACCAACTAAAACTACTAATGGTGTCTGTATAATACATGTGTGTGCTCAGGCTGTAATGGTGTCCATACAATACATATGTGTGCTCAGGCTGTAATGGTGTCCATATAATACATATGTGTGCTCAGGCTGTAATGGTGTCCGTATAATACATATGTGTGCTCAGGCTGTAATGGTGTCCATATAATACATATGTGTGCTCAGGCTGTACTGATGTCCATATAATACATATGTGTGCTCAGGCTGTAATGGTGTCCATATAATACATATGTGTGCTCAGGCTGTAATGGTGTCCATATAATACATATGTGTACTCAGGCTGTAATGGTGTCCATATAATACATATGTGTACTCAGGCTGTAATGGTGTCCATATAATACATATGTGTGCTCAGGCTGTAATGGTGTCCGTATAATACATGTGTGTGCTCAGGCTGTAATGTGTCCATAATACATATGTGTCTCAGGCTGTAATGGTGTCCATATAATACATATGTGTGCTCAGGCTGTAATGGTGTCCATATAATACATATGTGTGCTCAGGCTGTAATGGTGTCCATATAATACATATGTGTGCTCAGGCTGTAATGGTGTCCGTATAATACATGTGTGTGCTCAGGCTGTAATGGTGTCCGTATAATACATGTGTGTGCTCAGGCTGTAATGGTGTCCATATAATACATATGTGTGCTCAGGCTGTAATGGTGTCCATATAATACATATGTGTGCTCAGGCTGTAATGGTGTCCATATAATACATATGTGTGCTCAGGCTGTAATGGTGTCCATATAATACATATGTGTGCTCAGGCTGTAATGGTGTCCGTATAATACATATGTGTGCTCAGGCTGTAATGGTGTCCGTATAATACATATGTGTGCTCAGGCTGTAATGGTGTCCATATAATACATATGTGTGCTCAGGCTGTAATGGTGTCCATATAATACATATGTGTGCTCAGGCTGTAATGGTGTCCGTATAATACATATGTGTGCTCAGGCTGTAATGGTGTCCATATAATACATATGTGTGCTCAGGCTGTAATGGTGTCCATATAATACATACGTGTGCTCAGGCTGTAATGGTGTCCATATAATACATATGTGTGCTCAGGCTGTAATGGTGTCCATATAATACATATGTGTGCTCAGGCTGTAATGGTGTCCATATAATACATATGTGTGCTCAGGCTGTAATGGTGTCCATATATTACGGGGAGCATCTAGTCATCTTTCAGTGGGACCATATGTGGCAGCTGGATTGGTAAGAGAGCAGGCTTCCCATGCAAAAGGTTTACCTTTCAAATCCCGGTCAGAGTAAAACCAATGACTTTCAAGATTGATGCTTGTAGCTACATAGCCGAGCACCCGACATTAATAGGATAGGGTAGGGACTGGTTAGCTCATGGTCAGGATAATGTGACTGAGTAGGAAATTGGGTCATGGTGCCCGTGGCCTGGTCTCCAAGTGGGGCAGCACTATTAAGTCGCCATAAGTGCGCACTGTCAGAAGTCGGTACCCATCCTGATATGACCTTAGATTTTGCCAGGATGCAAAACCCCAACAATTGACAACTTTCAATGGATTTACGGTCAGCGTGATTGCTTTTTTTTGTGTGTGTGGATGGAGCGGTTGGAATTAAATTACAGCAGGGTGAAATCATATTGGACACTTTTTGTTACTGCCAATGTTGGACTTTTCTGTGCTGCTTTATTTCTCCAACTTTACCCTTTGTGTTGTTGGTATTGTTGTTTAAGTGTGGAACCAGTAAAACTGAAAAGTATGGGACAGTGGTTTTGAATGCAATGCACTTTAAATCTCTCTCACATAATGAGAGCCAGTGATGGTTTCTGCGATTGATTTTAAATTATTTTTAATATGACAATTGTGCAATGTCCAAAGACCTAAATTATCAACCAGACGGGATGTCCGGATTTTTATTATGTTGATTGAGGCTGTATTTATACTGTCCATAGCATATACGCCCGGGTACCCAGGCTTGTTTTCAATGCTGGCCAGTTGTGGTGTTAGGTGTTATCTTAACACACAGTAGCTGCTGATAAGTAATTTAATTGCCTGCATTTCAGTAGCAGATAGATAGTTGGTTGGTATGGTTAGTAGCCTATGTTAGTTTTTTTTTATTTTCTTGGCATATATGTATTTTATTTTGTTCTCCTCTTATTACTAGACTAGCCTACTCCTATTTACATATCATAGGCTTGTACGTAGCTGTGTGGTGTGTTATCTGGCTACTTTTGACATGGTTACCGAATGAGTTGAGCGTCCGTCTCCCGCTTTGGTAGATCGTCGGATTCGAACCCACGGGTTCGAACCGTGGTCGAGTCAACCGAATGGTTTAAAAATTCATACCTGTTGCTTCCTAACCAGGCGCTTGGCATTATTAGGATAGGGCAAGGACTGATTGTCTCAGTCTCAGAATAATGTGACTGAGTGAGACATCCGGCCATGGTGCTGGCGGCCTAGTCTCCCAGTGGGATAGCACTATAAAATCGCCAAGAGTACACACTGTCGTAAGTCGGTACCCATCCTGATATGACCTAAGATGTTGCTAGGACGTAAAAGTCCAACAACCAACCAACCTAGATTATCCTTTATTTTGCCTTTCTTTCTTTGATAAATAGTGTATTTATTATTATTAATCAGACTAACTCATTTCTCAGCACCGAATCACTGGTTTATTAGCCAGTTAGAAAGAATTAAGCTAACTTTTTATCATGAAGCTCCAATGAAAGGCGAATATAAAAAATTAACCTTTATTTTCGTTTTGCAGCGGAGCACCAAAAATCGAATATTGGCATGATAATATGCTGCCTCACTGGAAGACCAGACCATTATCATGACACTGAGCCAACCAGTCCTTGCCCTATCCTAATAATGCCGAGTGCCAGGCTAGGAAGGGACAAGTATACATTTTTAAGTCATTGGTTTGACTCGACCAGGATTCGAACCTACGATCCCAGGATCTACCAACACGGGAGACGGACGCTCTAACTCATTTGGCCATCCCATCTGGTTCTGAGAATTTATCTACCGTCCCAAACAAATCTGGCAAACCGAAACAAAAATTCCTATCTACGGCCCTGCTACGCCCCCTTGCGGGTGCTTCGGAAAGTAGCTCCCCAGAGTAAAGAGCCAGACCCTTTAATTAGAGCAACAAATGGAAGAGCTCTGCCTTTGAACCGGAACCGGAAGTGCAGTGTGATTCTTAATGGTCCGACCAGATCTGCGCCTTTCTGTAATGAGCTTCTTGGAAGTTTTAATGTTAAGTACGTTTCTTTAATTGTCTGATTGAACTCAACAATGCAACTTTGTGTCGTTAATATTTGGTTTAAAATTATCGATTAAAGTAAGTGAAATTTCAATTGTGGATACTTAATTGATCTTCCTCATTCCAGTGCGCCTTTCCCTATCCTAGTAATGCACAACGCAAGGTAAGGTAGCGACAAATAGATAACAATTTTCAGTCTTTGTTTTGACTGATAAGCGATCGAACCCATGAGCTATTTCTTGAAGATTTATACTGCCTTTTATTGATAAGCCTGAATAGACTTGTTTTCACCATTAGACAGTTTGTCGATAGAAAGCAAGAGCCTACACTTTTACCAACCCAAGGGATTTTTAACCTCCGACACCATATAGACATGGTATGAGAGCAACTGGCCTTTGATGATGCTGTAAGTTATCCACAGCAGTGGAAATCCAAATTGGCAGAGGTGGGGGCATGGGGAATCAAACCACCAACCTTCAGATTAGGAGTCTGACCTAGAAAAAAGTCAGACACTCTAACCACTCCGCCACAGAGAATGCCTCCCTCATTTGTCCATTGCAATGGTAAGAGTTTAATAGTTCGGTGAAAGAATCACATTTTCAAAACCGAAACATTTATATAGATTTAATCGATAGCTTCAATAGTCATGAACTGATTAACCATTTGTTGGTGCATTGAAAGAAATACTACGTCTTTTTTGTTTTAAACCTGTACTGCCAATGGTGTCACAATTTCACTGTGCGTGACACAATTAATTCAGCATGTTTTCACTTCCAGAATCTCTAAAGTCAGCCATTTGCAAATAAAAGTTACTTCAAAATAAATAATAATGATCAATGTAATATATTTATTAGCCTAAAAGCATCAGCTTGTGCAACTTTAACTCAGTGATGTTGGTATTTGCATTGGACATTTCACAAGAAAAGGGCCATATTTGTCAGATGATTGTTGATTTACCCAAAATTGCATATGAATGTAATGCTGTTGCATTTACTTAAAACATATTTACACACAAAAATAACTAATATAAACAAATTAAATTACTTTGCAAGCGGCCATATTGTACCATCACCAGGATGCAATAACCCAGATGCTGTTCTCAAGGGGTTAATGGCGGGTGATTTGTAAAGCAGTAATGAGATAAAGTTGCTGATGCAATGTCCTACGAAGCAGATATCAATTGAGAATTAAGTGACCATGTAGGTTATCTGTGGTCAAGACAATTAGGATCAAATTGATTAAAGGAACAAATACATAGGTTATTAATCAGGTAAGAATAGAACTAGGAGAAGAGGGCGTACCATTCTCTACATTAGCGACAATTAATTACCTTCACTTGATTGGGAGCAATAGCAGTCGGGCTATGGTTGGTAGGATGTATAGAGTTGTAATGGCATACTCGTGTGCCAATGTACTGGACTGCCGAATGAGTTAGTGTCCGTCTCCCGTGCTGGTAGATCGTGGGGTCGTGGGTTCGAACCCTGGTCGAGTCAAACCAATGACTTTAAAATTGATACTTGTCACTTCCTAACCAGGCGCTTGGCATTATTAAGGCAGGGCAAGGTCTGGGGTGTTCGGTGTCAGGATAATGTGACTGAGTGGGATATCAGGTCATGGTGTTGGCGGCCTGGTTTCCCAGTGAGACTGCACTATAAAGTTGCCGTGAGTGCGCACTGTCACAAGTCGGTACCCGCCCTGATATGACCTTAGATGTTGCTAGAACGTAAAACAACAACAAACAAATAACAAACAGCCAATGTACTGGTTACTACTAGTTAGTGTACTGTACCAATATACTGCTGGTACAGATTGATGTCCTGGTTAACTGGTACACTAGAGTATTGGTTTACCAATACACCAGCGTATGGTGACCGGTGTACTGATATACCAGTACATCAGGGTATCATTGCAGGGTGTTGTTGGCTTACTAGTGTACGATCTTATGCCCCTGTCACACTACGACGTAACGACATCAACGTAGGGAGAACGTGAAGAACGTTGAACTTCTCGGCGTAGTATGCAAATTTGGGCACGAGTTGAACGTGGATGCAGCGTAGTGGACGAGAGCATAACGTCGGTAAAGCGTAGTGATACCGTCATTCAACGAGAGAGGTCAATGTAATGATGCTCCCGGAACGTTATGAACCTTATTCAATCGCCAGAACTATGTTGCTTTACGTTACCTTACGTTACTTACGTCATTAAACATTGGCGAAACGCTGAACGTACATTCTCCTGACGTTCTCCTGACGTTCTCCTGACTTTCCCATTACGCTGCATGGACGTTTCCACCGGCTTTAATGTGGGTCAACGAGTGGAACGTAGTGAGAAACGTTTGCCTAACGTCCGTTTAACGTCATTGACGTTCGCTGAACGTGAACAGAACGTACGGCAAACGTAAACCCTTACGTTCGAGCTACGTCGAAATGTTTGAACATGTCCAAAACCTCGACGTAACTCGACGTAACACAATGTAATGTGACGTATTTCGACGTCAGTCTAACGTCATTATGACGTCATCATAACGTAATCCAACGTAAATCAACGTAATGACGAAAAATCACCATGTTAGGCTCACGTTCACTCATTACGTCGTAGTGTGACAGGGGTATCACAAGCGGACCAGGACCGGACATGGTGGCAGAATCAGTAGGAGCACAGGCTTCCTGTGTGGAAGGTTGGGAGTTTGAAAACTGGTCGAGTAAAACCAATAACTTACAAAATTGATATTTGTTGCTACCTAGTCTGGCACTCGCAATTACTGGTTTGCTCAGTACCGGGATAATGTGACTGAGTGGGAAATCAGGTCGTGGTGCTAGCAACCTGGTCTCTTAGTGGGGCAGCAGTATAAGGGTGCCATGAGTGTGCACTGTAACAAGTCAGTACCCGTCCTGATGTTACCCTAGATGTTGCCAGGGTTTAAAACCACAAAAAAGCCACACACAAATAAACCAGTGTATAAGTGTCCCAGTTTATTCATATATATATTGGTAAATTGGTACATTAAAAAGCCAGTACACTGTTAAATTAGCATATTAGTGAACATATACACTTATTAACTGGTACCATGGTAGGCTGGTACGCCGGTACACAACATGAACTTTGGTCAACTGGTGCAGAGGTCAGCCACTTCACTGGCAGCCAAGTAAACTGGTATACAGGTTAACTGGAGGTCATTTTGTAGACTGTCCAATTAATGAACTATCACGCTGGTTAATCAGCACATTATTACATCAGTACATTGCATAATTAATTGATTAACCGCGCGGGTCATTGGGAAACCACAGATGACTTTGCAACCGGTTCTCTCCAGCTTCCCCTGTTCTCCACTGCCCTCTGGGACTTACCAAACTCCACGCCTCGCCACTCTGTGAAATTGTCTCCCCACCTCTCCATTGTTCGCATTGCCTTCTTCCCCCTTTTATTGTGGCTTGCAAGATGGTTTTAGTCAGAACTAATGAACGGGAAATATGGCCATATCACTGCAGCTTGCATGTCTTTACCATCCTCAGGAGATCTTCACGTAGGCTAATTGTCTGCTGGATCTTCGCAAGGACTTCCTCGTTGGTGATATGGTCTTTGTGTGAGATGTGTTATATTTCGAAGTTGATTAAGCAGGAGAAATTTCAATTGTGCACAATTGGTCTTCCTCATTCCATTATTCCTTCTTTTATGGTAGTAAAGTCGAACGCCAGGCTAGGTAGCAAGAAGTATAAATTATGACGTCATTGGTTTGACTCGGCTAGGATTCAAATCCCACGAACTACTAAAACACGAGGTGGATGCTCAACTCATTCAGTCACACCGACTGGTATCAGCACGAAGTGAGCTTAAAGTTGCATAGTCCGATGGTTTATAGTTTCTGTCATTTTCTGAGATAAATACATTAGATTGATCGCTACAGACCACCTTACTTTAGTTTGAAGTAACTTTTATTTTAGATGGTTAACTTTGGAGATATTTGAAGTTCAATCATGCAACATTAATGTTGGCAAGCACGCTAAAACTCTGACACCATAGGCATCTGCAGTAACAGGTTCTGTTAAATTGCATTTGTATTCCCCTCAGTGTGATCGCAAATGTTTTAATGAGTGCACCAGTGTCTAAGTTAGATATGTAGAATCAAATCTAGGTCATCCTTTTGGTTTGAAAATTTGATATTTTCATCGGACTATGCAGCTTTAAGGACCTGTAGTGATGGACACATGTGACAGGGGCAACCATCTCAACTTCCGGCCTGTACACATACTGGGTCACAGCTCCAGTCTTTCCTCAGAGACCGACAGTAATTTGGGATTTCCGTATTATGGAGAATAACCACCATGGCCGGCTTGGAGAGCTCTCCTCATTCGAGTCACAACGGTCCTAGTTTATCAAAGGGAGCAGTTTCTTTTAAAAGCGCCGATTCTATTTTCATTTAAAAAAACCCCATGAAACCTATTATTAGTTGTTTGTAGTGTCATTTTGAGGATTTGCGTGTTACGTAGGCATCACACTACTCCCGCATCGTGCTTGGATAGAAGCAGTTCCTTCTACTATAAAGTGTATGTAAATAAAACAAAAAGCACAAATTTATTCACTCCTATGATCTAATTCTGTTATTTGGAATCATGAATATTCACTTGGGGGTTGAAATAATGTTATTTACGATTGATTGATTGATTGGTGGTTGCTTTACGCCGTGTCGGCAGCATAGGCCATATTCACGGCGAGAAATGTTAGTTTTTTGTTCAAACCATCGCTTTTACATGTAAAAGCAGACAATCAATTATGTGCCAATAGACACTCATTAAATTAGAAAGCTCACAATCATATATTTGTGATCAAGGGAAACAAATTCCCATAGAAAAAGAAAAGTTTTATTAATAAATGATAGAATTTATTTAGTAAACTATATGAGGTGGTACAGTCCAGCTGCCCTCAAAAAGGATAAAATGTTTTCCTGTTTTATTTTAGTAAAAAGGTCATGCATACTGTCTGCAGTGTAGAATTGTTGGCGCAGGGCCAAAAAATCAACGCAACTTAGTCAAATGTGTTTGAGTGTCAGCGGGGACTGACACCCAATACATTCAGAAGGAGGTTCCCCCTTGAGCAGAAAAGCATGTGTAAGCCACGAGTGGCCAATACGGCAGTGGCCAAGGACCACTTGGTCCCGCCGACCTCCCGCATGAGTCTGTGGTGGTTTTCCCACAGATGGTTCAATTTCTTTAAGTTTATTAATGTTTTCATCCCACTCATGTTACCATTTGGATTTTATCTGGGTGGCTATTAGTGGTTTCAGATCAGAGTGAGGGATCAGACACGGTTCAAGACTACAGTTCAGGGCCTTCTTCACAGCCCGATCAGCTCATTCGTTTCCTTGTATGGCAGCATGGCCAGGCACCCAGCACAGGTGGATGTCACACCCATCCGTTGCCTGTTGGTTCATTTTATAAATTACCGTTGCTAGAATAGGGTGATTCGTTTTCAGTCCAGCAACAGCCAGGAGGCAAGGTTACTGTATATAACAGAATAAATACAGCCTCAATAAAAAAAATAAATAAAAAAAACATAGTTAGTTTAGGAGAATAGCTTACTCAAAAAGTGAAATTCGGTCAAATGAAGCCCAAAATCGGAGTGATATTAACGCCGCCACCGCATCGGCCGTGATATTGTCAAAGGTAAACAAAACAAAAAGCACAACTCTATTCACTGCTATGATCTAATTATGTTATTTATAATCATGAATATTCACTCGGGGGTTGAAATAATGTTATTTCTGAGAATAGCTTACTGAAAAAGTGAAATTTGGTTAATTAAACCCAAAATCGCTGGGATATTAAAGCCGCACCCACATTGGCAGTGTTATAGCTGTAATTTCTATCCAACTATGATGGCCGACGAGGCACTGGTCACGTGGTGCTAATCATTTGACGCAAATCCTCAATACTAGGGCAGGCAGTACAGATGATTGTACTGACCTAACACAGGCAAGGAGCCATAATTATAGACAAGTAGGAATTGGTATATTTACTGCAACGGGCAGCCACTATTAATTTGTAATTTCCCGCCAAAGATTCATTTCAGCTTCCTTTTATTACGCATATTTTTCGTCAAAATCCACCGGAATGAACCATCTTGTATCACTTTTTCCCAAAATTGTCTGGGTCAGCCCCCGCCCCCCGAGCCTCCATGTGGGAAGGGGGAACCCCCTACTGTGCATCCTCCCCTCTTCAGCCACACAATTTTCCCCTATTTACAATTGGTGTATTAGGGAGATATCCTTACTGACACGCTTATCTACTTGGCACCTCTGATTGCTGCAAATGAAGGACGATCTGTTAAGCCCCAGTCAGACTTCACCGCATTAATGAACCGGACAGAAACCGGACACTGTCCGGTGAAATACGGCAATGTACGGTTTATATACAGTTGGCATCTGGCGTGTCCGTTATCTGTCCGGTGGTGTCCGGAGGTGTCCGGTACAAGTTTTGAACATGCACAAAACTTGTACCGGACACCACCGGACTGAAGTGTACTGTTGGTGTCCGGTTTAAGTCCGTTTTGTCCGTTTCATGTCCGGTACCCATCCATTACGTCCCCGGTTTGCTTCCTGCCAAGTCCATTGACGGTGTTCTTTTGGTTGTTTCTTGTTGTTTTTTTAATTGCGGGAATTTGGTCAGTATATGTTTTCTGCGCGTCCGTGAACAATCCGTTATGTCCGTTTGACATTCGGTTTTCATCCGGTTATCGTCCGGTGGCTATTCGTTAATGTACATTCCTTGTCCGTTAGCGTTCGTTTCATCCGGTACATTTCGGTACATTTTGACACTAGACACCAACGGACTAGACAATTCTTTGTCTGGTGGTGTCCGGTACTCAGTCCGGTAAGGTCTGACTGGGCCTTGAGGCCAACACAGACCCTCTGAACCCAGGGAACTTCATGCATATTAAAGCGCCCGGCTGCTGGATCATGTCAGCTCACACTCTCAAAAGATGGATCTGCTCAGCCACGCAGTATGCAGATGTAATCGCTGGCAAAACGACCACTCTTCAACCGGGAACAGATTGTGGGGTGATGCCTTTTTCGCACAGCTCGATGATGAGCCGTTATTGCCTGTATACCGGACAGGACGGCAGAATAAGGTGAGCATCCGTCTCCTGTGTTGGTAGACCGTGGGATTCGAACGTGTGGGTTTGGTTCGAAACCTGGTCGAGTCAAACCAATTACGTAAAAATTTATACTTGTCACTTCCGAGCCAGGCGCTCGGCATTATTAGGATAGGGCAAGGGCTGTTTGGCTCAGTGTCAGGATAATGTGACCGAGTGAGATATCAGGTCATGGTACTGGTAGCCTGGTTTCCCAGTTAGGCAGCATTATAAAGTCACCATGAGTGCGCACTGTCACAAGTCGGTACCCATCCTGATATAATCTTTGATGTTGCCAGGACACAAAACTACAACAACCAACCAACTAACTGCCTATATAGATTGAGGTCTTTGGACATTTACATATATATCTTTGGTTGTTGGAAATACATTTATTTCGCTGAATAAGTTCTTTTGTCAGCACCAACGGACTCGTCTTCCAGCCATCTTTCAATTCAGGATTATTTATACAAAAATCGTATAAAGAGTATCTATGTATTAAAGTGAGCTAACGATAGCTGTTGACTACACAATTTGCAGCATATAGCACAATGAATAGTTCATTCTGATAGTTACCCTCACATTCTACAGGAATATGGCAGCAATAGTCTCATATGACTACATCAATATTAGTTGGATTGATGTGAGTATTTCCATGGTATTTAGAATGTAATAGCCCTGTCACACTACGACGTATCTCGCCGGCGTGCCACCAACGCGCAAAATCACTTTTAATCGTCGAGATACATAAAACTTTGTGGCGTCAGCGTAATGTATTGGTAGTGTGCGGCCGACGTTGTGGTAAAAGTTTGGCATGCCGTCCTGATATGACCTTAGATGTAGCTAGAACGTAAAACAACAAAGCAACAGTTTTGGCGCAATGTGTGGGAATGACCCTCACATGCGCATAGCATCTGCCTAGCGTTTGCATAACCTCCCACACCACATAGACATGGTATGAGAGCAACTGGCCTTTGATGACGCTGTAAGGTTTGGTCAGGCCGTGGAACCTTATCAAAATAATGTTTAAAAGTTGAAAGGAAATAGATATATTAACATTTATATTGTGGTGATTTTGTCTCCTATAATTTCCATGTAAGACTAGTATATTTCACTAGATGGGTGAAAATCTATTTGGTCACTTTTGCTTTTCTTTGATTTTGGTAGGGTTATTTTTAGTGGGTCATATTGGGAAGATTTGCTTTAAGTTCCCAAATTAGATTTCTCGAGATTTCAATGTTTCACATTCACATTCGCTAATAGTTCAGTGCACATAGTTGTAATAGCAATTGACTTACCAAATTGATACTTGTCATTACCTAGCCTGTTGCTCGGCATTACTAGGACAGGGCAATGACTGGTTAGCTCAGGCTCAGGATAATGAGGCTGAGTGGGGAATCAGATCATGGTGCTGCCAGCTCGGTCTCCCAGTGGAACAGCACTATAAAGTCGCCATGAGTGCACTCTGTCACAAGTCGGTACCCGTCCTGATATGACCGCAGCTGTTGCCATGATGTAAAACCCCAATAAACAAAACAAACAATTCCCTGTACACAGTTAGTTCAAACTCAATGGAAACATTAACATATCTGCCAAAGAGCATTTTGGCGGAGTGTCGAAACTGATAGCCGTAGTCTATATATGGTCCCTTTAATTTAGTGGGCGGCCAGTTCTGTAGCGTTCTGCGCATTTCCGGTTCAGTTCGGGGTCAGCTATATGCAAACACCCAAGTCTCAGTGCATATATCAACATTGCCAACGCCCCCCTGACCCTCTCTCTCCCCTCGCTCTTTTCCTCTCCCCCCTCTCCCCCCCCCCCCCCCCCCATACTCCCCACCAGGCGGAGCTAGGGTGGAAAGAGACATGTACAATACGGGTATTCCGAGTTCCGCTGGTCCCTCAGGAAGGTCTCAATCCACACCAGGTCACAGCTTCAGCTTAGGTACCGGAAGGTGGTGGAGGTGGTTAATACACACACAACGTGGTATTTCATTGAAGGCAAAATATTGACATTTACTAGAACAATTGTATGGCAAGTTTGCCTTCAGAAACAAATGTATGGTAATAATCCTAGCAACTTTGGTCATCAGGAGATATACATGACCCCCAATAGCCGGTGTTTATTTATTTTTTGTCTGGGGCGCTGCTAAACAAACAAACAAACAAACAGGGGTCAAAGGGTAATGGCCGGTGCACACCTACCGTATACGATTCGCGCATAAAACTACCCGACCCGCTTAAAACTGAAACGGCGATTCGTTTTTCGAATCGCGAATCGTTGCGTAAGGAAGCAGTTTTAGCCTGAAAAGTCACGAATCGCAATCGGTAGGTGTGCGCGGGGGGCGCACACCTAGCGTTTTTTGTGCGCGAAACGGGAGGTGTGCGCGCACAAACGGGCAGTTTTAAGTCGTATACGGTAGGTGTGCACCGGCCATTATAGGTGCAAGTCAAAATTGCATAGTCTAATGAAGCATCAACTTTTAAAAAGCAAGACAGTTATTTAGATTTAATTCTACATATCTAACTTAGATACTGATGCACTTATTAAGCATGTGTTACCACATAGGTGGGAATGCTGTCAGAGTTTTGGCATCCTTGACAAAATAAATTTTGAATGTTTGCTCTTCCAATATATCATAAAGTGGCCATTTAAAATGAAAGTTACTTCAAACTAAGTAAGATAGATTATAGCAATTAAGTGTATATCATTATCTCAGAAAAATGACAGAAACTCAAAATCATCGGTCTATGCAACTTTAAGTTAACATTATTAGGTCTATAGTGAAGGATAACGCTGACAGTGGTAACGGCCCCAACTCCCTGAGTGTAAGGTGAAGCTGCAAGCCAGTGTCGTGGGTCGCATCAGTCATTCCTGGTGGGCAGGGGAAGCAGAACTCAGAATACCCCTATTCACAACAATGTTGTTTGTTGATGTTTTACATCCTAGTAACATCTCAGGCTATAGCAGGACGGGTACTGACTTGTGACTTGTTAGATGTACTTCTAACGTACATCTAACGTACGTTTAGCATTTCTCCAGCGTGTCTTGACATATGTAAAGTATGAGGCGTAGTTCTGGTGATCGAATAACATATATAAGATTCAGTGGCATTCTGCGAACATACAGTGAGCGTAATTCGAGTGTTTTTCTCCTGGAGGCACTTTAGCCATAGGTTGCCCACACACTATGTATACAGTATGTATACATCCAACTTTGCCCCCCTGCGCCAAAAGTTTTACGCTTCTCGACGTAAAAAAGTGATTTTACGCATTGGCTGTGCGCTTGCGAGATGCGTCGTAATGTGACAGGGCCTTTAGAGATTTGGGCATCCCAGTCAGTGGTAATTACAATAATTCGAGGAAATAATGAAAATAGGACAAATAAGGTAGAGTTCAAGTAGTATAAGTTACACAGCTTAGTTCAGTCAGCAGGGTTCACATGCACAACTAGCTAACAGAGTTTCACATGTTCACAAATATTGTCACAACTTTGCTTAATAATAAAACAAAATTGTGATAAGCAAATACCTACAGGCACTAGGTAACGACAAGTACATATGCTTAAGTCATTTGTTTGACTTTTTGGTAGATTAGTTGATTAAGCAGGGGAAATTTCAATCGTGGATGCTTGGTCTTCCTCATTCCACTGCTCATTGCCCTATCCTAACAATGCCAAGTGCCAGGCTAGGAAGCGACAAGTATCAATTTTTAAGCCATGGGTTTGACTTGACCAGGGTTCCAACCCACGATCCCACGATCTACCAGAACGGGAGACGGACGCTCAACTCATTCGGCCATCCCGTCTGGTTAGTTCGAATTTTTGTTCGGATCAGTGTTGTTGTTTTGCATCTGCGTTAGCTGGCGCGTTTCCAGTGCAATGGATTGTGGGAGCTGAGTGTGGGTTAGATCAAAGATTCACCCGGTACTTGGAGTACACCCGTGTAAATACGGGCGAAAATAGGTTAGTATGGAACAAGAAGTAGAATACCTGGCACCAGTGTCAAATGGTTACTTATATGAGCATAGAGTTGGTGAAATGGGAGAGAATGCAAAAAGACAAGATGGCGGCCAGAGAACACCGTCGATTTCACTTTTAAATTGCATTAAAGTATATGTTTTATTATATTTTCCAACTCAAAAGTAGCGGGTAAACATGAAGACATATACAAAGTATAAATGTTGCTTCTTAGATTGTGAAATTAGGCTTTCATAAAGACTCAATTCATTAGCCCGATTTTTCTACCGTTTTTATATAAGGCTGGTCTTCACCCGTGTACTACAAGTAGTACCAGGTGAATCTTTTATCTGAGTGTGGGTGTGGGTGTGGGTGTGGGTGTTAGTGTGGGGATTGGTGTAAGCAGGTAAGTGTGAGTGTGGAGGTGGGCGTGGATGTGCGTCTGGGTGTGAAGCAAGTCTGAGTCCTGGCAAGAGTTCCACAATTCCACAGGCAATATGAGAGGCATGGGCAGTACGACTGGGCTTTACTAACAATTACTCGATGCGGTGACCGAATCATGTAGAGCGCAGGCTTCCCAGGAATTTTATTACCAGTCGAGTTAAACCAATGACTTACCAAATTGATAATTGTTGCTTTCTAGCCTGGCGCTTGACATTATTAGGATAGGGAAAGGACTGGATAGCTTAGACTCAGGATAATGTGTCTGAGTGGGAAATTAGGTTATGGTGCTGGCAGCCTGGTCTCCCAGGGGGAAGCACTATAAAGTTGCCATGACCTCAGATGTTGCCTGGATGCAAAACTCCAACAAACAAATCAAACACCCTACATGAGTTAAAATATATCACGAGCCACAGCCAAACGCATGCAGGTAATTATAACAATGAGCATACTTATATCCACAATTAGAAAGCAGTACATTTTAATAGAGCCTTTTCGGGAATGGCGTGAACCTGTTTTTGTAGGGTGGAGTGTGTCTACCTACACTTTGCTAAATTTTCATTTTTTATTGTGCGGTGTCTGCAAAGCCGTTATCGATATTTCTGGTCGCATGGTTACATCGATGGTATCAACAGTGCGGAACAAGGATTCAGCTCAGATTTAAAGGGGTGGTAACATGACCGACACAACTTTACTTCATAAAAATTATCATCATCGAACATAACCAGACGGGGTGGCCGAATGAGTAGAACGTCCATCTCCTGTTCTGGGAGATCGGGAGATCCGAACGCATGAGTTTGTGGGTTCGAATCCTGGTCGAGTCAAACCAATGATTTAAAAATTGATACTTGTCGCTTCCTAGCCTGGTGCTCGGCATTATTAGGATAGGGCAATGACTGGTTGGCTCAGTGTCAGGATAATGTGACTGAGTGGGATATCAGGTCATGGTGCTGGTGGCCTGGTTTCCCAGTGGGGCAGCACTATAAAGTCGCCATGAGTGTGCACTGTCACAAGTCGGTACACATCCTGATATGACCTTAGATGTTGCTAAGACATAAAAACCACAACAAACAAATCATCGAATATGATTATTCCTGGTTGGTATACATTGAAACAATGTATTCTCTGTAAGTACTGTACAATCAAGGCTGAGTGCCACTGTAAAGTTTGTCTTATTTAACGATACCTCTAGAGCGCATTGATTTTTATCATCGGCTATTGGATGTCAAACATATGGTCATTCTGACATATTTCTTTGGAGGAAACCTGCTACTGCCACATAGGCTACTCTTTCCGATAAGCAGAATGGGGTCTTTTATATGCACTTTTCCACAGACAGGACAGTACATACCACAACCTTTGATGAACCACTTGTGGACCACTGGTTGGAACGGAAAATAGCCCAAACTACAATTGGGTCCAGTGAGTAGGATCGGTTGGATGAGCCACTCCTTCACAGATGGGAGTGCAACTGGAGTCAAGTTGTGACCATTAGCGTTGTTCAACTCTAATGACCCTTCTCAGCTGTTAGAGCTATTCTTAGTAATTCTAAGTGAAAGGACGCAGGTAATATTTCTAGAATATAAAACGTTGGCAAAATAGAGCAAAAGTCATGTAAAACATACATTTCAAAATCAGGTGACCAGATCGTTAAACTATGGAGGCATTCGACTGGGCCTCTCTATGCGAATATAAAAATATTTCCTTCCAAATTTCTATTCGACTGGGACCGGAAGTGGGTTACTATACGTATGATGCGGAAGGTTGGGCGTTAGATTCCCAGCTGAGTCAAACCAATGACTTATAAAATGTGTACTTGTCGCTCCTTAGCCTGGCGCTCGGCATTAATAGGATGGAACAAGGACTGGTTAGCAATGACCATATGTTAGCACAGTATCACCATAATGTGACTGTGTAGGATATTGAGCCATGGTGCCAGTGGGGCAGCACTATAAAGTAAACAGATTCATTTCTATTCTTAGTCACAATGCTTTATTTGATTCGTTCCTGTAGGGTAATTGATTCTTATATTATTAGCGGAAGTTGACGGTGAATTTTGACAAATACGTAGACTAGCGAACTCACCGACCTCAACCTAGTTCAGTGAGCGATAATCGGAACACCCAGGACATCTGTTCAATTTAAGAATTGTAGGAACCCCCCCACACTACCCACCCAACCCCTCCCGCTAGCTATTGGGAAATCAGCAGGCCCCGCATGTTTCAGCCGCTTGGTGGCGCCACCATAGCATGAACAACCAGGTGGTGCCGTGAGCTGGAATGGAAGCATTGGTACACTCCAAGTCCAATGTATGCAGATACCGTATGTTGCCGAATTGCAGCCAATTCCATGGATAAGGTTAGTTGGCTGGTTGTTGGAGTATTATGTCCTGGCAACATCTAAGATCATATCAGGATGGGTTCCGACTTGTGACAGTGCACACTCATGGTGACTTTATAGTGCTGTCCCACTGGATGGCCAGGCCACGAGCACCATGACCTGATGCCATTGTACATGTTGCCGGAAACATGCATAATTCAAAATTCATGACTACGGGCTTGATATGTTGATTACCATAGATACCGTTCGGATCATGCGTAGCTATGGTCCGTGTTAACTTCCGGTAAGGAATGCTTAGCACAGTTCAGTTCCTACCTGGCCACTGTCGTTGACGGAGGGTTGAAGCAGTAGTGAAACTTTGACCGTCCCACCCACCCATCAGCCTGTCTTGTCCTCATACTTGAGAGCTGAGAGATGATGATCCCAGTGTGCAATGTAACGAATGTTGCTGTGTGAAGTAATAGTGCGAATGTGGTTGAGTGTGCCAGATGTGAGCTGAGGAAGTGACCGTGATCTGTTGTGGCTGCGTCATCATGTCTTCTGTTTCCAGCTTTTATTACAGATATGAATAGAGAATGCTCTGAAGTATATCATAGAGTAGTATGATAGTAAAATCACGGATTGACCTGCATATAAGTAATTGAATTATGAAATAGTAATTGGCTCCGATAATACCTGCAAATAAGTAATGAATAGTATATTAGAAAAAGACTGAGGTTGTACTACCTGCAGAAATAGAATAATGAAAACTAATTATCTCAATTGTATTATTGAGAAAAACTGATAAATAATGTTCAAAAAAGGTGTAGTCCAGAAAAAAGGGCTGCTGTAAAATTTATTAAGCTCAAATAATAAATTTATTAGCCCAAAAAAGTTATTATCTGTGTCTGGTTTTGAATTATCATGACACCGAGCTAACCAGTCCTTGCCCTATCCTAATAATGCTGAGCGCCTGGCTAGGAAGCAACAACTATCAAATTTGTAAGTCATTGGTTTGACTCGACCGGGAATTGAACTCCTGACATTCCACATGGGAGGCTGGCGCTCTACCGATTCGGCCACCGCGTCTGGTCCATGGCTAATGGGACCATAAAGCTGCATAGTCTGACGAAAGCATCAAATGTTCTAAACCAAGACGCTTACCTAGATTTGATCCTACACATCCAACTTAGAATAGATACTGGTGCTTAATTATTTGGCATGTTTTCACTTCAAATGTCTCCAAAGTTAATCACTTTAAATCAAAGTTACTTCAAGTTTACGTAAAGGAGATAATAACGATCAACTCAACTTGTGACCAAATAAATGACTTACAAAATTGATACTTGTCGCTACCTAGCCTGGCGATCGGTACTATTAAGCTACGGCAAGGACTGGTCAGCTCAGTGTCACGATAATGTGACTGAGTGGGAAATCGGGTCATAGTGCCGTTGGCCTGGTGTCGCAGTGGGGCAGCACTATAAAGTCACCATCAGTGCGCACTGTCACAAGTCGGTACCCGTCCTGATATGACCTTAGATGTTGCTAGGACATAAAACAACAACAACAAACAAACAAAACAAACACGTCGGTCAATCAATCAATAGTTCCATCCTCTAGTCGAGGGTTGGATGCAATGGTTCTCCACTTGTCCCGATGTTGTGCTGTTCTGATAGACTGTGAATAATTCAAGCCTGTCCACTGTGAAATATTTGTAAACCATGATGTTCTTGGTCTCCCCTCTCCCTCTGCTGCCATTCACCTTCCCTTCCAACAATGTACGGTATATTGAACTCTGACGAATGATGTGGCCAAAATAAATAAGTTTCTTTGTCTGTATAGTGGCAAACAAGCTTTTCTTATTTTTAATTTTTCTGAGAACTTCTTTGTTGGTGATCTTCTTTGTCCATGATATTTTCATCATCCTTCGATAAGTCCACATCTCAAATGCTGCTAAACGTTTGTACATTTTCTTAGAGATTGTCCATGTCTCTGCCCCATACATTAGAGTAGACCACACATAACACTGAAGAATACGCTTCCTTGTTTGTATTAATATCTTACTTGATGTTAACACTCTATACATTTTGGAGAATGTTGTTCGGGCTATTGTTATCCTTCTTTTAATTTCTTCCTCACATCTCCCATCATTTGTAATCTTTTGTCCGAGATATATGAATTCGGATACTTGTTCTATGTTTGTGCCATCTATGATTATATTGACGTTTGGTTTATCTGTCTTTTTACTTTTAACCATTGTTTTGGTCTTCCTGGCATTCATCTTCATGTTGAATAGTATTCCAGCTTTATTGATTCTATTCACTATATCTTGTAGGTTTTTCTCACTGTCTGCTAGTATTACACTGTCATCGGCATATCTAAGATTGTTGATGTTCATGCCACCTATTGTCACTCCCTTGCAATCTTCAATGTGTCTGAAAATCATCTCTGTGTACAGGTTAAATAGACATGGTGACAATACACACCCCTGTCGAACTCCTCGTTTAATCATAACTTCATCCGAAAGGCCCTGCTCCATTTTTATAAATGCACGTTGTGTCCAGTATAAGTTCACAATTAGTTTAATGTCTTTGCCATTGACACCAATATCTTGTAAACATTTGATTAACAGTTCATGATTGACTCGGTCGAAGGCCTTCTCATAGTCAATAAAGCAGGCATAAACATCCTGGTTCACTTCACAATAACGTTCACAAATCATTCTCATATTGAAAATCCCTTCACGTGTACCTCTTCCAGATATAAACCCACTTTGTACGTCACTGATTTGTAATGTTGCTAGGACGTTGCTAGGACGTAAAACAACAACAGCAAACAAACAAAACAAACATGTCGGTGCCCATCAAGATATGACCTGAGATTTGCCAGGACAGGTTGAACGGTCCTAGCAACATCTGAGGTCATAACAGGGCAGATATTAACTTCTGACAGCACACACTCATCGTGGCTTAATAGCGCTGCCGCACTGTGATGCCATAACACTCAATAGCTCAATCAGCCACGTTGGAGATGATTTTCAATAGGCAGTGCTTGCAGAGGGGACCAGGCATTAACGTTATATATGGGTCTCAATATCCCGGCATTATACAATGAGCATTACTACATAATAGGGCATGGTGAGGCCTTATAAACGGAAGTTACGTCACTTACCTACCGGACGCAATGGCCGAATTGGTAGGCTTCCCGTGCAGAAGGTCAGGAGTTCGAATTCCAGCCGAATCAAACCAATGACTTACAAAATCGATATCTGTCGCTTGCTAGCCTGGCGCTCGGCATTACTAGGATAGGGCAAGGGCTGGTTAGTATCAGGATAATGTGACTGGGTAAGAAATTGGGTCATGGTGCTGGTGGCCTGGCCTCCCAGTGGGGCAGCACTAGAAAGTCACCATGAGTGCACACTGTCACAAATTGGTACCCATCATGATATGACTCTAGATGTTGCCAGGATGTAAAACCCCAACAAACAACAAACGTCACTTGACTATCTCGCCATAAACTGACCATTTGGAACTGTATGCCCTGACAACATCTGACGTCACATTATGACATACACTTATGGCAGTCCCCGACACCCCCCGCATGGTGGTTTTATAATGTTGCCTGAATGAGATTCAGTACCACCTGTAATATATGCAATGCTATCACTGGGTTAGTGTGTAACCAGCCGGAACGTCCCGTGCGCATTGAGGCGTGTCAAGTCACGGCCGGAGTAATCGACGTTGGTTCTTGAAACATGTTCAATAAACCAGTCTCCCAACAATTGTCAAACACTTATCAATATCACACCACTCACTCCGTGACCTGTTGAAACCTTACTCAGTCAAATTATCCTTGCACTATCCAGTCCACTCTTTCCTCTATCCTCGTAATGTTGAGCGCCACCCGGTGGCTCTGTTATCTAGACCCGAATGCAATACGTCAGAGCGTCCGTCTCCTGTTTTGGGAGATCGGGGGATCAGAACCCATGGTTTCATGAGTTCGAACCCTGGTTGAGTCAAACCAATGACATAAAAATTGATACTTGTCGCTTCCTAGCATGGCGCTGGGCATTACTAGGATAGGGCAAGGACATGTGACTGAGTAGGGTATCAGGTCATGGTGCCCACGGCCTGTTCTCCCAGTGGGACAGCAATATCAAAGTCACCATGAGGGCGCACTGCCACAAGTCAGTACCCGTCCTGATATGACTTTAGATGTTGCTAGGATGGAAAACAACAACAAACAAACGACAAAGAAACAAAGAACATGTAGTTAGTAGTTCGGGCTGCCACTATTAGACGAGAGTGTGTGTGCAAGTGCAGGCAGTAACTCATTGGAGGCATTTGACTGGGACCTTTCTATCCACAAGATTTAGGCTCCACCCACCTGAGCAGTGAACTAGGTTTTCGAATGCAAAGAGGACCAGTCAAATGGCTTCAGTGGTTTTAGCCAATCAGAGCTGTTCTCTTCCATTGCAAATGGCTGCTCTGTATGGGGGGTGGCCATTTGCAATCGAAAAGAACCAATCAGAGCTGTTCATTTCCATTGCAAATGGATGTCCCCATAGAGGGCAGGCATTTGCAATCGAAAAGAACAGCTCTGATTGGCTGAAGCTACTGAATACACCATGTGACCTTATGGATGGAGCCACAAGACGAATTTGTGAAGAAATATTTTGATATGCGAATATAGAGGCCCAGTTGAATATGTCCATTGTATACCAGATATGACATCAGTCTGGATTGTTGATGACTGTTGTGCCCTCAGTTTGAACTCTAGCCACAGCTAATTACTAACAACCACCCGATGACCACACTGCTGTTATTGGCAAATTGCCCGTCGACCACTCACTGACCCCGAAGATTTTCTCTGTTGGAGTTTTATCTCCTGGCAACATCTAAGGTAATATCAGGACAGGCACCACCGTCAACCTAGTCGGAACACCCAGGACATCTGTTCAATCTGAGAATTGTAGGAACCCACCCAACCCTCACCCCACCCCACCAGCTCGGTATTGAGAAATCAGCAGGCTATGCATGTTTTAGCCGCTCGGTGGCACCACCATAGCTAGATAAAAGATTCACCCGGTACTTGTAGTACATGGGTGAAGACCAGCCTTATATAAATATGGGCGAAAATAGCGATAGTATGGAACAAGAAGTAGAATGCCTGGCGCCAGTGTCAAGTGGTTACATATATCAGAACAGAGTTGGTGAAATGGGAGAGAATGCAAAAAGACAAGATGGCGGCCAGAGAATGCCGTCGATTTCACTTTTAAATTGCATTAAAGTATATGTTTTATTATATTTTCCAACTCAAAAGTAGTGGGTAAACATGAAGACATATACAAAGAATAAATGTTGCTTCTTAGATTGTGAAATTAGGCCGTTTTTATATAAGGCTGATTTTCACCCCTGTACTGGAAGGACGGGGTGAATCTTTTATCTACACCATAGCATGAACAACCAGGTGATGCCATAAGCTGGAATGTGAGAGTTGGTACACTTCAATGTATGCAGATACTGTATGTTGCCGAATACCAGCCAATTCCATGGTGAAGGCTGGTTGGTTGTTGGAGTTTTACATCCTGGCAACATCTAAGGTCATATCAGGACGGACACAAACTTGTGACAGTATGCAATGATGGTGACTTCATAGTGCTGTCCCACTGGGGGACCAGGCCGCTGGTACCATGACCTGATATTGCACTGATGTCACATTATCCTGACAATGAGTTAACCAGTCCCTGGCCTATCTTAGTAATTCCGATCGCCAGCCGAGGTAGTGACAAGTATCAATTTTGTAAGTCATTGGTTTGGCTCGGCCGAGATTCAAACTCATGATCTCCCGCACGGAAATCTTGCACGCTACTGATTCAGCATCCACATCCGGTAGAACACTAAGGCCGTAATCGATTAACACGACCCGGGCGACTACGGTCACCCGAGTCGTCAGAATTTCAAATCGAACATCCCGAGTAGAGTAGACAAATACACGTGCCGTGTGCAAAATGACCCGACCCCAGTAACCCACCTCTTGGCTGGGGTTTTCTAGGAGCGATGACATCAGATCTGTGCTGATACCTGTAGGAAAACAGCTACCAGTACAAGTCCTACATTTTGTTTTAATGGTGCTTTTTTGTAATAACCCAGATTGTCAGCTTATGCAATCATAAACTACTTTAAATCTTATTTTGCTGTACTTGTATCGGTTATTAAACAAAAATATTAAGTTTTAGATTAAGTCACCATTTTTTCCATCCAGAGCGTGGAGAAGCGTATTCGTTTATTCAACCCGAGTCTGTAGGATGTGCGCATGCGCCAAAAAGTGGCTCGGGTGACCTGAGTTGATTAATTGATTACGCCCCTAGGGTTCCCGTAAAACCATGCAGCTTTAAAACTAACCCTTCCGAAGTAACTCATGACGACAGCTGGAACCTTCTTATCGCAGCTCCGCTTCTGACTGTAGATAATTCATATGACTCTGTCGATTCTCCAGATGTGGCATATTCAATTACTTACATAAGGAAGTGGCCTTCTTTACCCAGAGGTTGTGGACTTTTGCAAAGTCCTTCAGCCAGGAATGGAAAGGTGACTTGAACCCTCCTATGCGTCTGGAATGGCGATGTCGAACTGCAGTTTCCAAAAGGTGGATGTAAAATCGTTATATAACATGTATATAAAAAGAGCGCCGTAATGAGAAGCACTCGAGCTCATTTCGCCAACGGACTCATTATTTATCCACCCTTGCATGGCCATTAGGCGATTCCCAACCCGGAATGGTCAGCGAAGAATATATTGATACTGAACTGATTTTATGCAATGAAAAATACTATTTGGTTTAAGTTTTTTAAACAAACGGCGCCCCATAGGGAGAAGTGGGGGTTCAACGGGTTTAAGTGGGAAGTTATTAATGATGTTAGAAAGGCTTCCTGGAGTGCACCTGAACCCACTGCATAGAGAACCCCCCCTGCCCCCCCCCCCCCCAACGTACCTGTCAGGGAGCAAATCACGAGTGCACAGAAGGTAAAGTGGAAATATTGCATCCTGGTTGGAAAGGCAATACTCTTGTGCAAGGAGGAAAACCCACATACAAAGATATGCCGAAAGAAATTGACATAGAGAAAGAGCTAGATATATATGCAGAGTTTTGCTTGAAGGTAAATATATTTATTCATCTGAATAATTAAAACAAACAAAATGAGCACTCAGGAAGAGGTTTTCCAGACATCTTTGGTCCAGTTATGTACACTTCTTTTAAAAGAAATAGTTTAGTAAAAAAGAGAGAAATGGTGAATATAATGATTTCCCATACACATGATGTGTCAGCATTTTGGTGGCCAAATCGACACAGCACAAGATTCCTGTGTGGAAGGTTGGGAGTCTGAATCCCAGCCGAGTCAAACCAATGATTTACAAAATTGATTTTTGTCGCTACCTATCCTGCTACTCTGTATTAATAAGATAGGGCAAGGACTGGTTAGCTCAGTATCAGGATAATATAACTGTGGCGAATATCGGGTCATGGTGTCAGTGGCCTGGTCTCCCGGTCTCCCAGTGGCAGCACTATAAAGTCACCATGAGTGTCCAATATCACATGTCGGTACCCATCCTGATATGACCTTAGAGTGTCGCTCCGTATCAAGATACAGGCACTGAGTGTGATATTGGGTCATGGTAGCCTAGTCTTCCAGTGCGGCAGCACTATAAAGTCAGCTTGAGTGCGTACTGTCACAAGTTGGTACCCATCCTGATATAACCTTAGATGTTGCTAGGATGCAAAATCACAACAAACAAAATAAAAGCGTATTTAATAAATGTAATAATATAGTTTAAATCAAAATCAATTTCGGTTACAAAGGCGCTCCATAGCTGCCAACCCTTGAACACGCATGCGGGCGCACACTGCACCGCCCTATACAGGTAGAAGCGCGGCCGCGCCCTAGTCACTGTTTGATCAACAATTACCCGATCATTTATGTGCAACCACCTGTTTTTTATTGGTTGGATGTTTGTGTTTCACGCCCTGGTAACATCTAACGTCATATCAGGACAGGTGCCGACTTATAACAGTGTACACTAATCGTGACTTTATAGTGATGCCTCACTGGGAGACCACACCACCAGCACCATCACCTGATATCCCACTCAGTCACATTATGCTGACACTGAATCAACCAGTCCTTTGCCCTATCCTAATAATGCCGAGTGCCTGGCTCGGAAGCGACAAGTATCAATTATTCCATGAGTGCGCACTGTCACAAGTCGGTATCCGTCCTGATATGACCTTAGTTAGATGTTGCTAGGACATAAAACAACAACAAACAAACAAACTCGACCAGGGTTAGAATCCGTGGGTTCGAATCCCACGATCTACCAAAACGGGAGACGGACGCTCAACTCATTCGGCCATCCCGTCTGCTCACAACCTGCTGTCAGGTAGCCCTAAATGAAGCAGCGGGTAGGATGGACTAATGGTTAGAGCGCCGGTTAGCTCCCGTGTGGGGATTTGTGTGTTCGGTCTCGAACCCCAGCCGAGTCAGACTAAATATTTACGACGACAACTTAGTTTAGTTTGAAATAACTTTGATTATGAAGGGACTGGTTAGCTCAGTATCAGGATAATGTGACTAATTGGGAAATTTGGTCACGGTGCTAGCGACCAGGTCTCCCAGTGGAGCAGCGCTAAAAAGTCGCCCTGATTGCGCACTGTGACAATTTAAAGTCAGTACCAAATCCTGAAATGAATTTAGATGTTGCTAGGATGCAAACCCCAACAAACAAGCAACAAACCAACCATCAATGAAGGTCCAACCCTTTGGAGATCTTTGAAGTGAAACAACGAAAAATTACTTTTATGCACACACTAAAATTCTTATCAACAATAGGCTCAAACAGCGACATGGACTTCCCCTTCCACCCTGCGGGTAATGCAGTACCTTAGGTGCTAAATTACCTCAGGGAGTTTGACGCCCCTGCCTTGCAAAGTTGTAAACTACTGCCTTGAGGTACAAGTTCTGGTTCTTGATAGACTGGAAGGCTGAGGGAGCAAACCCTAACATAAAACCATGTTATCGGGGCAGCATTAAGGGCGGTGATGAATGGAACTCCCAACATCCCCCGACCAGCCACTGCAGGGACAAATAGTTTGCGCCTGTCTTGACATGTTCTTGACGGTGTGAGACCTCTATTTGCTCCCTGAGAGAGTGCCGCTAGTAACTTGCAAAAGCCAGCAGCACTTCAACACTTTGCAAGCAACTTTTATGAAATGTACAACCGCACAAAGCGGCGGTTAAGTAATGAAAGAAGTCTTTGTCGCATTGCGACTGACAGCATGATGATGATGATGATGACCCTGTTCCATGCAGCAATAAATGTTTTATAGAGCGTACCCGTAACTAAATTGGATATGTGGCCTGTTTTTGTTTGGAAAATGTGATGTTTTAAATAAATCGCACCCGATCCCCTCCCCCGATTATGTGTCGGTTAGTGGGATTCTGGCTTAGGCGGTGCATTAGCTTAAGGAGGACTGGGTGGAGATTGGGGCCGGATGAGACTGTGATGGATGCTGGGATTGGGAGGGGGGGGGGAGAACAGCGGGGGTGGGAGGGGGCGAAGAGTGTGTGTGTGAGTGTGAGTGAGTGTGTGTGCGAGTGTGTGAGTGTGTGACTTCAAAGGAGATGGCCTCCGGGGAGGGAGGGATGGCTGAGATGGGGATGTGACACCACGCGAGGGGGCACTGAGTGCAGATTCATACAGCAGCACATACAGGATTAATTAATTAATTATGTGGAATATTGGTTGTTGGTACACTCCAATGTATGCAGATACCGTAGATTGCCGAATACAAGCCAATTCCATGGCTAAGGTTGGTTGGTTGTTGGAGTTTTACGTCCTGGCAACATCTAAGGTAATATCAGGAATTTGTGACAGTACACAGTTTTGTAGTGCTGCCCCACTGGGAGCTATGCTGCCGGCACCATGACTTGATATCCCACTCAGTCACATTATCCTGACACTGAGCCAACCAGTCCTTGCTCTATCCTATGAATGTCCAGCGCCAGGCTAGGAAGCAACAAGTATCAATTGTGTAAGCCTGATATCCCACTCAGTCACATTATCCTGACACTGAGCCAACCAGTCCTTGCTCTATCCTATGAATGTCCAGCGCCAGGCTAGGAAGCAACAAGTATCAATTGTGTAAGCCATTGGTTTGACTGGACCGGGAATTGAACTCCCGACCTTCCGCACAGGAGGACTGTGCTCTACCGATTCAATGTGGAATATAATACCATGTACAACATATCATTTACATATCATTTATTGAATTAACCTGTTAGCCCATATGGTATACAACCCGTAGTTAGTTAAGCGGCCTGGGGATGCTTGGTTTGCTCACATGCAGGCAAACCCCTCACGAGCAGGTCACATTTGAGCGCGTCGCTGACTATTGGCCCCATTGGTCACACAACTTTGCTAAAATAAATACAAGTGGTAGACTGATATTGTTTGGCCAGCCAGAGTCATTGTTCTCAACCACCAATCATTTATCGTCTTGTCTTTTTATTGAGATTCAAATAATATTACTATGTTCACTGTCTGTTCCTCTGTCAGTGTTACAGGTGGATAGCATTGGTAGAGCTTGTACCACCCTCCCCATGTGTTTCTTTTTCTTCTTTTTTTTCCTTGAAGATTTATACTGCCTATCATGGATAAGTGTGAATAGACTTGTTTTCACCATTAGACAGTTTTGTCGATAGAAAGCCCGGGCCTACACTTTTACCGACCCAAGGGATTTTTAACCTCCCAGACCACATAGACATGGTATGAGAGCAACCGGCCTTTGATGACGCTGTAAGTTATACACAGTGGTGGAAATCCAAATTGGCGGAGGTGGGGGGGCATGGGGAATTGAACCACTGACCTTCAGATTAGGAGTCTGACATAGAAAAAAGTCAGACACTCTAACCACTCCGCCACAGAGAACACCACTGATTCCTGCTCCCCTCTCCCCTACCCTACCCCAGTCAATATTATACCAGATGCAGTTGTGGGGTTCGAATCCTGGGTTCGAACCCTGCTTGAGAAAAACCTATGACTTAGTGGCGTTCTCTGTGGCAGAGTGGTTAGAGTGTTTGACTTTTTTCTAGGTCAGACTCCTAATCTGAGGGTCGGCGGTTCGATTCCCCATGTCCCCAGCTCTGCCAATTTGGATTTCCACCGCTGTGTATAACTTACAGCGTCATCAAAGGCCGGTTGCTCTCATACCATGTCTATAGCTGTGTTTACACGGGCGAGTGTAAAACGATTTAAGACAAATCGATTTATATGAATCGTTGTAGTGGCGCGTTTACATGGAATGAGTTTGAAGGCGGAAATCGATATCTGCGCATGAGCAAGTCCATACTAACCAGTGCCAGTTTGGGTTTGTTGACGTCACCACGAGAGAGTGTGGGTTCGACCTAGATCTGTATGGACTGAATCGTATTGGTTTGGAATGGTTAAAACTTCTGCTGGGCAGTGAAACCCTAAAAATAAATGATGAAAAAAATATCCGCGCACAGCTACCGGTTTCATAGACTAAATTCTATAATATGCGCTTTTGATCGACCGGAAAGTCAACAAACTAAGGTCTCGACTGCGCATGCGTGTGATGCGCTTAAGCTAGATCGCTTCATCTATACTACCTCGCAAAGTGGTTTACATATACCGATTTATATGAATCGATTCAGCCCTAAAACGCCTCAGCGTCGCGTTTACACGGCAAATGTAAATCGATCTAGGCAAGTGGTTTTATATGAAGCGTTTTAACTCGCCCGTGTAAACACGGCTTATGTAGTGTGGGAGGTTAAAAATCCCTTGGGTCGGTAAAAGTGTAGGCTGGGGCTTTCTTTCGACCAGCAGTGGAGAGGGGAAGACCAGTCGTCTGTGACTGGGATTTCCCCTGCTTGGGACAACTAATGTACCAACAACAAAAAATGCCAACAAAAATGAGAGACAAATAAGTGTTCACACTTCCTGTCTACCATTCGCTATATCGCTTAGGACATCCATACTGGTCGTTGTCTAGCCTGGTGTTCGGTATTACTAGGATAGAGCACGGAGCAGCACTTGGGATGAGGAATACCAATTATTCACGATTGAAATAGGCCCTGAATAATCAACTAATGCGATAACACATTTATAAATTGCCTGAGGGGGGGAGGGGGGTATACTATACTGATTTGAACTGCCAACGGGGTAGGGGTAATATTATACCAGTATTGTAATGCTCCACCCGGTATAAAACAACTCCCCTCTATAGTTGTGGGTTGTGAATTGTGGCGTGTGTGACGTGTGATGTGTGTGATGTGTGGCTTGTGATGTGTGGTGTATGTGAATGAAAATGTGTGATGCGTGTGAGATGTGTGACGTCTCTGATGTGTGTGGTACGTGATGCGTCTGAAAGTGAGATGTGTGATGTGTGTGATGTGTGAAGGGAGATTATACCATGTGCAGCCGATAATATATATATATATATATATATATATATATAAGTCACTCTCCTGAAAACTGGCCAGAAGTTTCACATGGAGAGTTAAAATTTAATATTTTAATTTTTAACATTTGTTGGTTGCAAATGAAAGGTGGAAAGCTCCCCTTTACATCTATGTAAAATATAAATTGAGGAATTAAAAATTAAAGGTGTAGTCCATGATTAAGCTATGTCATATGGCAGTATAACATGTGTTGCTCAGATGTAACACATGTTTAGGACATCACACCGTCTGCTTAAGGAAAATCTGAGCAGAATTAAATAATTTCCTACCGAAAAGCATATTAATCATGGCATAATATACAGAAAAATGTAGTGCTTATGTTGATAAAAAAATAAGGTAATTCCCAGCCATCAACGGAACATGGTTCAAGTAGTGTACACTATTTGTGTGGCATCCAGACACCACTGTTTACATCTGTAATGGAAAGTTGTAGTGTTATTTCTGAAGACATCAAATCATTCTCTTCTTAAATTTAAGCATGCACACATGTTAATAAATACTTCCTTTTGATTTGTGAACTGTTTTGTTTGATAAATCAATGTAATACAACATGGTAGTAAGGATCCCATGTCCCATATGTCATGTTACCAATGGCTGGCTGTAAAATTATTTTTTTGGGTACAAAAACACTCCATAACTAAAAAGACCAAAGTTGCACGCGGTTTATTTTATTTCCCATATTTCTTACATCAAATCTGAACATGAATATGAAAAGTATGAGGAAAAAAATAAGTAAGACGTTTTTTATTGATGTTTTAAAATCCCATCCCATGCTGACCCGTTTTCAGGAGAGTGACCCATATATATATATATGCATAAAATAGGTATTAATTGAACAGGAAAGTTATATAGAGCCCAAATAATTAAATAACTAAATAATTGTTTTAAATCTAACATATTTTTATTTGTTTACTTTCTAACCGTGTGAAATATGTGTTAGTAAGTAGGAAGGCGGCCACTGAGGGCTGGGATCCACCCCTGGAGTTGGCCTTCCTCCGGTAGAGGCCTGGAGCCCTTGTTGGCTCCTGGTCAGCCAAGAACCCTAGGCTGGCTGGCGGCGCGCCCCCTGGCGCCACTGGCAGGAAACAGGCATGGCGGAGGAGTATTGGGGCGGAAGTGGGTGTCTTTGATGCAGCCCGGGGACATGTTGCTAATATTTTACAGTGTCCGTACACATGTGAAAATATTGAATTCAGAGCTATTTCAAGACTTTACAATGCTGTTTTTGATAGGAATTCAAGACTATTTTCATTTGGATTCAGTCAGAAATCGCTATTCGGAATGGCAATTTCAGACAAATTTAGATCAGTTGGGACAGTTCAATGAAATTCAAGGCTTTTTAAGACTAATTACCCAAAATAGGTGAAATGCAAGACCTTGGAATTGGACAAATGAAGTTCAAGACCTTTCAAGACTTTCTAACTCCCATACGGACCGTAATAAGTTTCCGAAGCAGGACAAAGAAAAGAAGGAAAAAAGCCAGTTGCTTTATTATCAGGCAGGTGCGCAGTTCTGTATTATTGATATTCTATAATGGCCATTTCCGCTTCACCCACACCTCCATCTCCTGGAGATAGAGGGGTGGGTGAAGCGTGTAATGTGTTATGCTAATGTGGAGAATGTAATGTATCAGACATGGTTCAGTCATGGAATATATCAAACATGGTTCAGTCATGGAATATATCAGACATGGCTCAGTCATGGATTATATCAGACATGGTTCCCTCATGGAATATATCAGACATGGTTCAGTCATGGAATATATCAGACATGGTTCAGTTATGGAATATATCAGACATGACTCAGTCATGGAGTATATCAGACATAGTTCAGTCATGGAATATATCAGACATGGTTCAGTCATGGAGTATATCAGACATGGCTCAGTCATGGAATATATCAGACATGGTTCAGTGATGGAGTATATCAGACATGGTTCAGTCATGGACTATATCAGACATGGTTCAGTCATGGGATATATCAGTTATGGTTCAGTCATGGAATATATGAGACATCGTTCAGTCATAGAATATATCAGACATGGTTCAGTCATGGAGTATATCAGACATGGTTCAGTCATGGAGTATATCAGACATGGTTCAGTCATATAATATATCAGACATGGTTCAGTCATGGAATATATCAGACATGGTTCAGTCATAGAATATATCAGACATGGTTCAGTCATGGGATATATCAGACATGGTTCAGTCCTGGAGTATATCAGACATGGTTCAGTCATAGAGTATATCAGACATGGCTCAGTCACGAAATATATCAGACATGGTTCAGTCATGGGATATATCAGACATGGTTCAGTCATGGAATATATCAGACATGGTTCAGTCATGGGATATATCAGACATGGTTCAGTCATGGAATATATCAGACATGGTTCCGTCATGGAATATATCAGACATGGTTCAGTCATGGAATATATCAGACATGGCTCAGTCATGGAGTATATCACACATGGTTCAGTCATGGAATATATCAGACATGGTTCAGTCATGGAATATATCAGACATGGTTCAGTCATGGAATATATCAGACATGGTTCAGTCATGAAGTATATCAGACATGGCTCAGTCATGGAATATATCAGACATGGTTCAGTCATGGAATATATCAGACATGGTTCCGTCATGGAATATATCAGACATGGTTCAGTCATGGAATATATCAGACATGGCTCAGTCATGGAGTATATCAGACATGGTTCAGTCATGGAATATATCAGACATGGTTCAGTCATGGAATATATCAGACATGGTTCAGTCATGGAATATATCAGACATGGTTCAGTCATAGAATATATCAGACATGGTTCAGGCATGGACTATATCAGACATGGTTCAGTCATGGAGTACATCAGACATAGTTCTGTCATAGAATATATCAGACATGGTTCCGTCATGGAATATATCAGACATGGTTCAGTCATGGAATATATCAGACATGGCTCAGTCATGGAATATATCAGACATGGCTCAGTCATGGAATATATCAGACATGGCTCAGTCATGGAATATATCAGACATGGTTCAGTTCCATTGAAACCAGGACACCCTGTACGAGAAGTCAAGGACCGTTCCGGTTCACTGAACATGAGCAACTCTGTAGGTAGGCCCTGCACAAAGCATGTATAGTTGGGCCAACCCCGCCGGGGATCGAAACCAGAACACCCCGCATATGAAGCCAGCACTCTACCCACTCTGCCATCCTGTCCAGTGTTTAACTTTAGAAGTTATGTGTAACTTAGTTCAGGTTACCTTATTGATATCTACATGTTACATGTCACAGCCCACCAGCAGGACGCCCAATGAAAGGTAACCATGCCAAAAGTAGCCAGATAGCACACCTCACATCTACGCACAAGCCTATGATATGTAAATAGGAGTAGGCTAGTCTAGTAGTAAGAGTAGAAAAAATCAAACACATATATCGTATGCCATGAAAATCTAAAAAAATTAACATAGGCTACTAACCATACCAACCAACTATCTATCTGCTACTGAAATACAGGCAATCAAATACCTTATCAGCAGCTACTGTGTGATAAGATAACACCAACACTACAGCTGGCCAGCATTGAAAACAAGCCTGAATACCCAGGCTTATATGCTATGGACAGTATAAATACAGCCTAAACAACAACAAAAAACAACAAAAAACAACATAACACTTATCGAGGATCCCATTCTATAATCCTAACCTTTTCTGTTCTTTTTCTCTAGCAAGCCTAAGTGTTCGATCTCCAGGCTGCTGAAAATGTCTCCATAAACCCTCAATTGGGCAGGGACTGGTTGGTTGTTGGAGTTTTACGTCTGGCAACATCTAAGGTCATATCAAGACAGGTATCGACTTGTGACAGTCCGCACTCATGACGACTTTATAGTGCTGCTCCACAGGGAAATAAGGCTGCCAGCATCATGACTCGATATCCGACTCAGTCACATTATCCTGACACTGAGCTAAACAGTCGACCGATCCTATCCTATTAATGCTGAGCGTCAAGCTACGAAGCAACAAGTATCAATTTTGTAAGTCATTGGTTTGACTCGACCGGGAATCGAACTCCCGACCTCCTGCACGTAAAACTAGGACGTAAAACTCCAACAAACACAAACACCATGTGTCTCTTCTGTGCTTTCAAGAAAGTGTTTGACACAAATAGCTACGGAGAATCTACACAGCCTCAAATATTTATTATTTTAATTACCTAAAAGCAAGTCACAAAAATAAATGGCGCCAAATACTTATTAAACCTAGAGTGTCCCAAGGCTCCAAACTTGGGCAATTACTCCTCCTAATATATTTATTAATGACTTGCTGGTGGTGTTAGATAAGGCCACATTCACAGTGCCTGATGTAGATAAAGGATTCACCCAGTACTCGCAGTACACGGGTGAATACCAGCCCTATATAAAAACGGTTGAAAAAGTGGGGAAATGAAATGAGAGCCTAATTTCACAATCTAAGAAGCAACATTTATTCTTTGTATATGTCTTCAAATTTCCCCACTACCTTTGAGTTGAACAATATAATAAAATATCTAGTTAATAAGATTTAAAAGTGAAATCGACGGCATTCTATGGCCGCCATCTTGTCTTTTTGCATTCTCTCCCATTTCACCAACTCTGTGCCTATATAAGTATCCATTTGATACTGGAGGCAGGCATTCTACTTCCTGTTCTATACTAAAGCTATTTTCGCCCATATTTACACTACATTGTCGTTCACCCGTGTACTACAAGTACCGGGTGAATCATTTATATATGCCTGCTGGTGCTTAATGCATCGCTCAGAGTCCATAACCGAAACATTAAGTCTGCCACAGTCATTTTTAAGCAGGTGCTGGGTAGAGTAAATGTCTGCGGTCCAGAAAATAAACGGATCATTAACACAAAAATAGTACACTCAGGCAATGGTGTTTTGAACGAGGTCGATACATATATATACAGTAGCGTGCAGAGAGGGGGACAGAGGGTGTCACGGCCCTGGGCATCCTTATCGCGGCATTTTTAAAATGTCTTCCTTGTTCACATTTCTCAGTACTAGACCATACACTTGATTTTTAGGGGCACGCAATCAAGGAGTTGGCCCCGGGAATCACAAAACCTCTGCACTCCACTGCATTAAAGTTGCATAGTCCGATGAAAACATCAAATTTTCAAAACCAAAAAACTCATCTATATTTGATTCTAACTTATATACTGGTGGACTTATTAAGCATGTGTTACCACATAGAACTTAGAAGGGCATGCTGAGTCTTTGTAATATAACCTGTTTCTGCATAAGCCTATGGTATCAGAGTTTTGGCATGCTTGCCGAAATTAATCTTGCATGCTTGCACCTCAAATATCTCCAAGGTTAGCCATTTAAAATAAAAGTTACCGCAAACTAAAGTTATATAGATTATAACAATCAATTTAATATATTTATCTCAGAAAAATGGCCGAAGCTCAAAAGCATCAGTCTACGCAACTTTAAGCACCACACTCAAACTGGGCGCGGTGGCCTAATCTGTAGGGCCCGGACCTCGCGTGCGGAAGGTCGGGAGTTCGATTCCCGGCCGAATCAAACCAATGCCTTTAAAATTGATACATGTCGCTTCCTAGCATGGTGCTCGGCATCAATATTATATAGCTCAGTGTCAGGATAATGTGACTGAGTAAGATATCGTGTCATGGTGCTGGTGGCCTGATGTCCCAATGGGGCAGCACTATGAAGTTGCCCAGAGTCACCAGAGTGCATACTGTCACAAGTCGGTACATGTCCTGATATGGCCTCAGATGTTGCCACCTCGTAAAAACTCCAACAACTAACCAACCACACTCAATTTCAAACTAAATGCCAAAGAACAACAATTAAGACTCAATAAAATATGGTAGCCACGGAAATGATTACATTTCGGGAAATCAGGTCATACCAGGATGGATACGTGACTTTATAGTGATGCGCAGTTCGGGGACCAGGCCGCCAACACCATGACCTGATTTCCCATTCAGTCATATTATCCTGATACTGAGCCAACCAGTCCTTGTCCTCTCATAGTAATGTCGAGCGCCAGGTTAGGGAGCGACAAGTATAAAATTAGTAAGTTATTGGTTTGATTCGGTTGGGTTTCAAACTCCAGACCTTCCGCAAGGGAAGCCTGCGCTCTAGTGATTCGGTCACTGCGTCCGGTTTATACCCAGGAGGCAGCCCATACACACTCACACACATTCACTCTCATGCACACACCCGACACACACACGACACACTCACAGACACCCACAAAACTCACACCCACAAACATCCATGTGTGGTGCATACACATGAACATTCCAGCACCCTATACACTCCCTCACACCCACATTCACACCCACACACAATCCATTCATTATACACCCCCAAAATACCCGCAACAACCATAAACACACACATCCAGACATGTCTCCCCACCCCACGCACCTCTTTACTCTGCTATCTCCACCCACCCACCCACCCACGATATTCACCCGTCCATCATCCTCCACACCCACACCCACACACACCCACACACCCAATCACCCGTCCATCATCCTCCACACCCACCCCCACACCCATGAGCCCCGTAGAGATTGATCACGCGCTAATGCTTCTTCCTCGTGGCCAGACAATCAATAATCTATCAACAAAAGCCGTCTGGGCCCGGTCCGAGGGCCGGTGTCTTCTGATACCAGACCAGGCCCCTTATCAGGGTCTCCCGGCCTCTGTACCCTCTATACCCTCTGTGCCCAAATACTCATTGTGCCTTATATATACCCCATGTGCCTTATATATACTCTATCTGCCTTATATACTCTCTGTCCCCTATATACTCTCTGCGCCCTATATACTCTCTGTTCCCTCAAATACTCTCTGTTCCCTGTATCCTCTGTGCCCTCTGTATCCTCTGTGCTCTCAGTACCATGTGTGCCATATGTACCCTCTGTGTCATCTGTACGCTATATGTCCTCTTACCCTATGTGCCCTATGTACCCTCTGTTCCCCCTGTACTCTTTGTACCCTATGAATTATCAGTGCCCTTTGTACCATGTGTGCCATCTGCACCCTATGTGCCCTCAGTACCCTATGTGCCCTCTGTACCCTCGGTGTCATATGCACCCTATGCTTCCTATGTACCGTCTGTGTCATCAGTACCATATGTGCCCTTTGTACCATGTGTGTTGTCTGTACCATATATATCCTCTTATCCTATGTACCCTATGTATCCTCTGTTCACCTGTACTCTCTGTACCCTCTTAATTATCAGTGATATCGGTGCCATCAGTACCCTCCGTGTCCTCTTACCCTATGTACCTTCTGTACCCTCTGTACCTCTTTAGCATGTGCACCAGACGTACCCTCTGTTCTCCCTATACCATCTGTACTCTCGGTACCCTCTGTGTCCTCTTACCATCTGTACCTCAGGTGCCCTCCGTACCTTATGTACCCTCTGTGTCTTCTGTACCCTCCTTACACTCTGTACCCTCTAATGGAGCGAGGGAAGCTCCCAGGCAACTAACTAGTTTTACCCTAACTACATGTGACAACGGACATGCTGAGTCAGCAGTGTTCTGCAGCTGATCCACCGAGAGGGTTTGTGGGTGGAGACGGAGGAGAGGTGGGAGGGGGTCTTACGTCCTAGTAACACTAAGTCGGATAGCGAAATGGCACCGTGAGTAATCATGGTGGCTTTACAGTGCTTCCCCGTTGAGATACCATGTCGCTGGTACAGTGACCCTATGAAGTCGGTGGCCTATCCTAGTACAGTATAACCCCGTTAAACCAAACTTGAAGGGACCCTAGAAATTTGTTTGGATTAACCGAGCATTGGTTTAACTGAGTTTGGCTTCGACTTTGACTTTGAGTAAGCGTGTATTGCACATGTAATATTCAATGTATGTGGACACTTTGATTATTGTTTTTTATGTACATACAGTATAACCCTGTTAAACCAAGCTCGGTTAAACCAAACGATCAGTTAATCCAAACAAATTTCTATGGTCCCTTCAAAATACTACCATTTATCATATAAAAAAAGTTGGTGGGGTCTCATCATCATCATCATCATGCGGTCGGTCGTGATGCGACAAAGACTCTTTCAATACTTGACTGCCGCTCTCCATTTAGCTCTCTGCTGTTAAAAAAAACATTTCAGGAAAGCTGCCTGCAAAAGTGTTGAAGTGCTGCTGGCTTTTGCAAGTTACCAGCGGCACTCTCTCAGGGAGCAAATAGAGGTTTCACACCGGCAAGAACATGTCCAGACAGGCACAAAACTATTTGTCCCTGCAGTGGCTGGTCGGGAGATGTTGGGAATTCCATACATCAACCGCCCTTGATGCTGCCACAGTGACCTGGTTTTCTGTTCAGGGCCGAATGAGTTAGACCGTCCTTCTCCCGTGTTGGTAGACCTTGAGTTCGAACAATGGTCGAGTCAAACCAATGACTTAAAAATTGATACGTGTCGCTTCCTAGCTAGGCCCTCAGCATTATTAGGATAGAGCAAGGACTGGTTGGTTCAGTGTCAGGATAATGTAACTGAGTGGGATATCAGGACATGCATGGTGCGCACTGTCACAAGTCCGTATCCGTCCTGATATGACCTTAGATGTTGCTAGGACGTTAAACAACAACAGACAAACAAGTCTGTACCTGTCCTGATATGACCTTAGATGTTGCTAGGACGTAAAACAACAAACAAACAAGTCGGTACCCGTCTTGATATGACCTTAGATGTTGCTAGGAAGTTTGTTTGTTTGTTGTTGTTTTACTTCCTAGCAACATCTAAGGTCATATCAGGACGGGTACCAACTTGTGACAGTGCGCACTCATGGTGACTTTTATAGTGCTGTCCCACTGGGAAACCAGGCCGCCGGCACCATGACCTGGTATCCCACTCAGTCACATTATCCTGACACTGAGCACACCAGTCCTTGCACTATCCTAATAATGCCGAGCGCCTGGCTAGGAAGCGACAAGTATCAATTTTAAAGTCATTGGTTTGACTCGACTGGGACTCGAACCCACGACCCCACGATCTACCAGCACGGGAGACGGATGCTCTAACTCATTCGGCCATCCCGTCTGGTCAACTAGGAAGTAAAACAACAACAAACAAACAAGTCGGTACACGTCTTGATATTACCTGAGATGTTGCTCGGACGTAAAACAACAACAAACAAGTCCGTACCCGTCCTGATCTGACCTTAGATGTTCCTAGGACGTAAAGCAACAACAAACAAACAAGTCGATACCTATCTTGATATGACCTTAGATGTTCCTAGGACGTAAAACAACAACAAACAAACAAGTCGGTACCCTTCCAGATATGACCTTAGATGCTACCTAGGACGTAAAACAACAACAAACAAAATAAAGTCACCATGAGTGCACTGCCGCAAGTCGATACCCGTCCAGATATGACCTTAGATGTTGCCAGGACATAACACTCTAACAACCAACCAGCCAACTCCACACACACACACACACACACGCCCACATCCACACACATACTCTCTCATGGACCACACCCCTCAGTGTGTGCATAAATTCCATAACCCAATAAGTTATGAACTCCTCTTGCCGGAAATAAAAAGCCTGCCCGAGATTGCCGGTTGTCGCCGGTCAAAAGGTTCAGTCACTGTGAGGCCAGACAGATTGCTGAAATATTCACAACCACACAGCCATACGCAACTCACCACTGGCATGGCACCTAAAGGCCCTGTCACACTATGACGTGACGAGGTCAGCGTAGGGAGAACGTGAAAAACGTCGAACTTCTCGGCGTAGTATGCAAATTTGGGGACAAGTTGAACGTGGATGCAGCATAGTTGACGAGAGCGTAACGTCAGTAAAGCATAGTGATAGCGTCATTCCACGCGAGAGGAAAATGTCATTATGCTCACGGAACGTTATGTACATTATTCCATCACCAGAACTACGTTACATGACGTTACATACGTCATGACACGGTGGTGAAACGTTGAACATACATTGAACGTACGTTGGACATACGTTCGGCGAACGTTCTTCTGACGTTCCCATTATGCCGCGTGGACATTTCCACCGGCGTTAATGTGGGTCGACATAGTGGAACGTAGTAGAACGTAGTGAGCAGCGTTTGACTAACGTCCGTTTAACGTCATTGACGTTCGCCGAACGTGTACAGAATGTACGGCGAACGTAAACCCTTACGTTTGAGTCACGTCGAAAGTTTTGAACAGGTTCAAAACCTTGACGCGCGTCGACGTAACACGACGTAACATGACATAGCTCGATGTCAGTCTAACATCATTCTTACGTCATCATAACGTAACCCAATGACGAAAAGTGACCACGTCAGGCTTATGTTGGCTCATTACGTCGTAGTGTGACAGGGGTATCAAATAGCCAGTGTGTATGTACAGGCCCTGGTTAGACCCCAGTCACACTACAGCTTACAACCACTTTGTGACCACTTTAGACCAAAGAACCCACACTCAGCAGTGACGCCCAGACATCAGCAACCATTGTTTTGGGAGCAAGGACGTCACTGGTGAGTGTCGGTTCTTTGGTCTGAAGTGATCGCAAAGTGGTTGCAAGCTGTAGTGTGACTGGGGTCGAAGTTATATGGTAATCTAATGTGTATGTAAAATTCAACGGTACAATCTATTAGTGTCAATATGGTAAGCCAATCGTGATATCAACGGGTCACGTGACACAAGACAAGCAGACTTATTTTATATCGCGGCTACAAAGTCGAAGTTTGTTGACAAATGCCCATTGTATGCATATTTCACTGTATGGAATGCATGGTACCCCATCATTGGGGTGAATGTCTCGCGATCATGTTTTAAACACAGGATAAAATCTGCCATATTAAGTGAATATGCATATATATTAATGAATCGCAACAACATATTGTGTTGCAATTGTTACCATGGGCCATATACTCTATAGTCGCAATGAGTAACGATCAAATATTAACAATTTAAACCATGGAATTTAATTGGCAATGAATATGTCCGGGTCTCATCATGTCATTTTCTAACAATCTAATATATGTAGCTCAAACTAGGGCAGAAACTCAAACACATAGGACTATGCAACTTTAGTACAGAACCTAGCTTGTTGCATAAAGGTTCAGTCACACCTTACCGGACAGGGGAAACGGATAGAAAACGGACACTGTCCGGTGAAATACGGCAATGTACGGTTTATATACGTATGCATCCGGCATGTCCATTCTGTGTCCGGTGGTGTTCAGTGTGTACGCTGGCAAGTTTTGAACATGCACAAAACTTGTACCGGTCATCGCCGGACTGACATGTACGGTTGGTGTCTGTTTTAAGTCCATTTAGTCCGTTTTGTCCGGTTCATGTCAGTTACCCATCCGTTATGTCTCCGGTTTGCTTCCTGCAGAGTCCGTTGACGGTGTTGCGGGAATTCGGTCAGTGTATGTTTTTGGCGCGTCCGTGAACAGTCCGGTATGTGTCCGTTTGGTGTTCGGTCTGTCCGTTTGACATTCGGTTGTAGTCCAGTTATCGTCCAGTGGATATTAATTAATGTACGTTCCTTGTCCGCTGAGCATCCGTTTTGTCCGGCACCGAACACCACCAGACCAGGCAATTCTTTCTCCAGGTGTGTCCGTTGCTCAATCCGGTAAGGTGTGACAGGCACTTAAGGAACAAACTGAGAGGTTCAAGATATGTAGCGCTGGCATATTTTTAAAAAAAAACACATCTTGGAGGACCACATGAACAAATAGGGATGTTCACTGCCTCTCCGGTACCATTGTTGGTTTATTTGTTGGAGTTTTTCGTCCTGCCAACATCTAAGGTAATATCAGGACGGGTACCGACTTATGACAGTGCGCGCTCATGGCGACTTTATAGTGCTGCCCCACTGGGAGACCAGGCCGTCAGCACTATGACCTGACATCCCACTCAGTCACATTATTCTGACATTGAGCCAACCAGTCCTTGCCCTATCCTAATAACGTCGAGCGCCTGGCCAGGAAGGGACAAGTATGAATGTTTAAGTCATTGGTTTGACTTGACCAGAGTTCGAACCCGTGGGTTCGAATCCCACGATCTACCAAAACGGGAGACAGACGCTCAACCCATTCGACCATTGCGCCTAGTCTTTCGGTAAGATGCGGACGAGGTCCATTTGAAGGCGACATTTTAAAATATTGCACGCACATTAATTCCCCACATCCTCCCGTTGTTTTTCAAGCGATCTTCAAATAGAAAAATATATATGTAATAAAACAAAACGGGAGACAGACGCTCAACCCATTTGGCCATTGCGTCTGGTCTTTTGCTAAGATTAGGATGAGGTACATTTGAAGGCGACATTTTAAAATATTGCACGCACATCAATTCCCCGCATCCTCCCGTTGTTTTTCAAGCGATCTTCAAATAGAAAAATATATATGTAATAAAACAGAATGGGAGACAGGCACTCAACCCATTTGACCATTGCATCTGGTCTTTCGGTAAGATGCGGACGAGGTCCATTTGGAGGCGACATTTTAAAATATTGCACTCGCATCAATTCCCCACATCCTCCCGTTGTTTTTCAAGCGATCTTCAAATAGAAAAATATATATCTAATAAAACAAAATAAATTGAAAACATCAGAGAGAATGCCTCTCTGTAATAACCCCGTTCACGTTCATAAAGGTGAAAACACCCACTAAGTCGACCACGGTTCGCTCAAAGCCAAACTCATTATTTACGTTGTTTGTAAATGAACACAACTGCAACAATAAGCAAAACTAACAATTCACACGTCAGTGATCTCCCCCCCCCCCCCCCCCCCCACACACACACATTGCCCCGAACATGACGGCAAATGTAGATCTGGGAGTGGGGAGGTGGACGAGGATTTTAGATGTAGCGTCGCGGTTTAGGGTTTCGGCGTTGGTCCTTTAGCGAGTTTGGCAGTGCAGACAACGAGCCACAGATCCATACCTATGCACCGGATGCACTCCGGTCACGTGCCGCCTGTCTCACAGAAAGTGTTCCACGCACACGTTTTACACAAACCTCGTCGTCACGGCGCACACACGTTGTTTAACTTAATCAGTTAATTTAAGAAGATGGCTGGTTGTTGGGGTTTTACGTCCTGGCAACATCTAAGGTCATGTCAGGACGGGTTTTGAGAAGATCAGGCACAGCCCAATATGGGAGTCGCAATTATGTATGTATCTGTATATATATTATGTATATATGTATATATATGAATATATATATATATATATGTCTGTATACATATGTAAATCTATGTACAGTAAAACCTCTCTTTAAGTAGTCCATTTAGGGATGTGGTCGGCTTAGAGAGTTAGAATATCCTTACAAATTACAATGGTATTGATAGGATCCAAATAAATCGATCGATATAGGGGAGTGGTCGATATGTGGAGGTGGTCGGTTAGGGAAGTTTTAATGTATATATATATATATGTGTATATATCATATTATATGTAAATATATGTATATATATATGTGTATATATGTGTACATATGTATATATATGTATATATATGATGCATACCGCATTATACGAGTATAAATGCAAGGGGAACATATACTGTATATATCTATTCCTCCTTGGCACACTGGTGGTGCCCCCCCCCCCCCCCAGCTGTCGGGGTAATGGGTGGGCAGGGCCCCCCTCGCACCACACACACAGGAGGAAATATACAGTAAAACCTCCCTAACCGACCACCTCCACAGATCGACCACTCCCCTATATCGATCGATTTATTTGAGTCCATTGTAACCACATTCTAATTCCCTAAGCCGACCACCTCCTTAAATGGACCACTTAAATTCGGTACCAAGGTCGGTCGATTTAGAGAGGTTTTCCTGTATAAGTATATATACACAAAGAGGTGGACCATACACTGCAAGGCCATTTATGGGGCCGTCTCCCTACGAATATGTTGAGAGCATTTGCTTCAGTGAATCCTGCATCCCATCTCTATTATAGATGACGTTATCTAACTGGAGACTGCCCTGCCCCCTGTTGTGGAAGTCGTACATAATGCAGGTCCTTTATTGGTCTCAAGTCAATATAACCCGGCATGCCTTCCGTGTCGCTCAGAGCACCTGCACTCGTCTCTCCCAATTGCCACAACCCATATATATATACATCCGTATATGTGTGATGTGAGTGATGTATTCAGGGTAGGCAGGTACCGGGCGCAGCCGGGCGTGGCGCCACCAGTCGCGAGATGGAGGAGGCAATACAGTATATAGTGTAATATTAACAATAATTACCACATAATAATAATCAAAAGGGGTTAATTCCCTTCCGCGCCTTTATACTCGCATAATGCGTTGTACATCACATATATATCACAATGAATGACAGCGAGTTTTACTAATGGAGTATATCACTGGAAAGATAACAAATTATGCTAAGATACCTGAATATTTTATAAATATTTAGTTTTGGAACCAATATTTATTTGAAGTGTAAACATGCTGTAAAATATCCTGGTATTCGGCATAGGGGGTAATGCAAATGTTCTATTACTGATCGGTGTACGTGAACAGGCGCATGTATGTATATATATATATATATATATATATATATATAAAGTTGGGCTACGGAAAAGGAGAGAGACAAGGAGGTGATGGGTAGGACACTTTATTTGCGACATGGCTAAGCATAATACAGGCTTACCGGTAAAGATTTGAAAGGAGGAGGAAGACTGACTGCCCAGGACGCGCAATGCCCGGCGGTGGCGCTGGTGTAGGCAAGGACCGGGGCAAATATGGGCAAGTCAGCGATTGGACAATAATCAGAAGGGAATAATTGCAATAATAATATCGATAATCATGACAAGAGCTCCGCCCCTTTTATATACGCATAATATATTATACTCCCTATATATATAATTATATATATATATGGGTTGGTGGTGCCTGAGTGGGATGTAAATAAACATAGTGGTGCTGGCAGGTCTGGGTGTGAGTGCACTCAGGGCCTACCCCCTCTGCTGGGATAGGGATCACCACACTCAAAGGTCAAGGTTGGTAGTGGCCATGGGGCCATACAGCTTGTGGTGGGGGGAGCACCACTGGCATCCATGGGAACCAGGAATGCTGGACCCTATTGGTAGGGCCAAGAATGCTTGTTTCCCATTGGGGGAAAGGGGTGGGGTGATACTCTACAATGAACCCATGTAAACATATAAATAATAAACCAGAGGGCATGACTCTCTCTTCTTCTTTACACTTTATACTCTTCCTTTCTCTTTGTCTGTATTGATTTCACCATAGCCTGCCTACACAGCCGCAGATTCGAGCCCGACCAGACAAGTACCATACATGTACCGTACATTACCGGACGAATACCGGACGAGTACCGGACGAGAACCGGACACATAACAGATGGGTACCGGACATGTACCGGACAAACCGGACACCAGCGGATGGGTACCGGACATGTACGAATGGGCACCGGACATACCGGACACCAACCGGACACGTCAGTCCGGCGGTGTCCGGTAGAAGTTTTGTGCATGTTCAAAACTTGTACCGGACACCGCCGGACACCCCCGGATGGGTACCGGACATGTACCGGACATCGCCGTACGGTACCGGACAGTGTCCGGTTCTCCAGTCTGGTAAGGTGTGACAGGGCCTTCAGCCTTTACATAATTGGTGACGACGACGGTTATCGACACGATACGGTTAGTAAATACGTTGGTTATTGACACGGTGTTGATTTAAAAAGAGATAACTTGTTTTTGGGACTCAGGTGGGAAGAAGTTGAAGGGCAGAGTACGTTTTACAATATTCCGATACTCAGCGAGGGGAGAATGCAAATGTTCTATTACTGATTCGTGTACGTGACCAGGCGCATATATATATATATATATATATATATATATATATATATATATGGGTTGGTGGTGCCTGAGTGGGATGTAAATATATATACACGCACCCGGTTACCCCACTGGTAAATCAGGCCACCAGCACCATAGCCCAATATTCCACCCAGTCACATTATCTGACACTGAGCTAGACCAGTCCTTATGCTATCCTATTAATGCCGAGCGCCAAGCTAGGAAGCGACAATTATCAAATTTGTATGTTAGTGGTTTGACTCGACTGGGAATCAAACTCCCGATCCCCCGCATGGGAGGCCTGCGCTCTACCGATTCGGTCACAGTGCCCTGTAATGTAGTACGCACTAAGAGTCCAGTCGCCGTCGGTTGTCTGGTATCCGTCTTGCCGACAGCGATCAGCAAGACGCTGTGATAGGACATAAGTAATATGCTGAGGTCTGTTCTCCCTGACTTGAACCTCGAACGCACAGAAAGAAAGCCAGACGCGCACACCGGAGCGTCAGGTTGGTACAGACTTTTATTCCCCCAGTGAGGTCAAGCGCTGGTCATGAACTAACCCCGAAAACATATGTTGCAGGCCATTAAGCGACTACTCAGCCCGGGTGAGTGAGGAGAACTGGTCACCTGACCACTGGTGTTTTGGCGGTGGTCTGGAATAAATAGCTGACCAGTCCCCCATGCTAACGCTCCCCTGCGATAGCTGGTGGAGTGCGGTAGGAGAGCGAGGCAGCATTCAGGCATATCTGGCCTCACTACAGCTAACGGACCAGACGGGATGGCCGAATGAGTTAGAGCGTCCGTCTCCCGTGCTGGTAGATCGTGGGGTCGTGGGTTCGAGTCCCAGTCGAGTCAAACCAATGACTTTAAAATTGATACTTGTCGCTTCCTAGCCAGGCGCTCGGCATTATTAGGATAGGGCAAGGACTGGTGTGCTCAGTGTCAGGATAATGTGACTGAGTGGGATACCAGGTCATGGTGCCGGCGGCCTGGTTTCCCAGTGGGACAGCACTATAAAGTTGCCATGAGTGTGCACTGTCACAAGTCGGTACCCGTCCTGACGTAAAACTGCTAGGACGTAAAACAACAACAAACAAACACTACACCTAACACCACCAGAAACTTACACCGAAAATTGTGAAGGTCACTAACCAATGTACACAATGTAGACTAGCATGGCCTCCAATCTCTCGACTTCCCCCCTGACCCTCCTTCACTCTCCACACACAAAAGAACACATCCACACACGCACACAAAACACAACTCAATTCAGACAGCAGCCAACTTAAGTGATATACCGTGTCATCCATTTTGTTGCAGATTTTAACAACTGCACATAATCATCCTGTGATAATACAGTAAAACCTCTCTAACCTACCACCTCCACAGATCGACCATTCTCCTATATCGATTGCTATATTTGGGTCCAAAACGATCGCCCATACCATTGTAATGATAAAAATAACTCTCTAAACCAACCATCTCCCTAAACGGACCATTTAAAGTCGGTCCCATGGTAGGTCGATTTAGAGAGGTCTTACTGTATTTACTTACATTCCTCATGACAGGCCTCGTTTTCACGCTATATGTGCAGTTATCTCATATTCATTATACTTATATCACAATGCGTAATGTCGTTATTTTTACCATCCACTCAATACATCACACAGTCCCATTTTTCATTCTTGTTTATGGATGAATAACCTCCCATTGTCACCACAAGGTTGTCTCCGATGTAACCTAGGTATAAAATCAGCCACAAAAAAACTGGATCGAATGTACCTGAGAAATAGGGAACAGAAAACCAAAGTAGAAAATAGCATATCAGAATGTAAACCAATTACATGTGGAGTCCCACAAGGGTCAGTCCGAGGACCACTCCTCTTCATAATACAGTATAACCCCGTTAAACCAAACTAGAAGGGACCGTAGAAATTTGTTTGGATTAACCAATCATTGGTTTAACCGAGCTTTGGCTTCGACTTTGATTTGGCTTTGGCAAAAACGTGGGTGCATTATGAATGCGATATACAATGTATGTGGACACTTTTATTATTGTTTTTCATGTGTGTATATAGTCTAACCCAGTTAGACCAAGCTCAATTAAACCAAACGATCGGTTAATCCAAACTTTTTTCGGCGGCCCGGCAAAATACTACTATTTATCATATAAAAAAGTCTAAGATGACCTTATAACCACATGCAAGTTTGGTTTAACCATACCGGAAGGGGCCTGGGGCCCGACAATTTTGTTTGGATTAACCAATAGTTTGGATTAATCGACTTTGGTTTAACCAACTTTTTTATATGATAAATGGTAGTATTTTGCAGGGGTGCCGAAAAAAGTTTGGATTAACCGAGCTTGGTTTAATGGGGTTGTACTGTATAGATAAATGACCTAAAGAAGTGGCTAGACACTGAATGCCTCCAGCTATATTCAGATGATACTGTCATATATGCTGAGGGCAACACTGAGGAAGAGGTAACAAATAAACTAAATAAATTACTACAAAAACTGGATGACTGGTGCGAATCTAATAAAATAACCATAAATGCCAGCAAATCCAAAACAGTCCTCTTCTCACATAGACCACTACCGGAAAGTAACGCCCAGTGCAAACTAGGGAACCAGGTGCTGGAAAAAGTAAAGCACTACAGATACTTAGGCCTAGAGCTGGACAGCCAACTAAACTACAACCTTTGCGTGACAAAAATCAAACAAAAAGTAAATCACAAACTCTGGTTATTTGTCAAATTAAGAAAATTCATGACACAAGAAATGTCAATAAAGGTCTTCAAAGGAATGGTACTCCCGTACTTTGACTATGGAGACATAATATACATGGGAGCAAAGCAAGAACTGCTCAACAAGCTGCAAATCCTACAAAATAAAGCATTAAAAATATGTCTCAGGGTGGACAGAATGCACCCCACCTATGACCTGCACATGCAAACCTAAGCAAAATTGCTCAAAAATAGAAGACTAGTACACCTCAAAACACTCGCATTTGGGTACATTTGCGATAGGAAATACCAAAAGCAACGAACCAGAGATACACAAATAAACAATGCACCACTAATAAAACAAACAAGGAGCCGCATAAAGGCCCATGAAAGAAGCACATTAGAAATGGATGGTAAGGTTTGGAACGCCCAATCAGTAAAAGAAAGGCAGATTCCTGATCTACAAACATACACAAAATATCTCTGTAAAAAAAGGACGCTGATGACACCCTAGAGCCAGAACCCCAGATGGGCATGTGATAGGTCACGGCCCACAAATGGAGCTGCCCCAAGGGAGAAACCTGGACCACCCTCACTAGATAACAAACAACCACAAACCATCAAAACAGAGACTCCTGATCTGAAAAAATATAACAATATATATGTAAAAAAAGGGAAACCCTGAAAACACCCTGGGACAAAACCCCAGAAGGCCATGTGATAGGTCACAGCCCACAAACTGGACTGCCCCAAGGGGGTAATCTGGACCACCCTCAGTAGAGACCGAACAGCTAGACACTATGTACAAGCCTATAAATGTAGAGTAGGCTATTTCATAAGTAGTAGTAAAACAGAAACCAAAAATCTAATATACTATTTGCACCCACTATAAGGGTGATCAGAAAATAAAACCAATAATACCTACACTTAGAACTAAAACCATTAGCTATCTAACCGTCCTTCCCTATTTCAGATTGACCTTGGATAGCCAAACCCAACACAAAACAAACTCAAACATCTACGAGTAAAGAACACACTTAACTGCCATGCCTACCAACTACCTAGCAGTCTTTCCCTATTTCAGATTGACCTTGGATAGCCAACCCCAACACAAAACAAGCTCAAACATCTACAGATACTAAAGAATCACCATGTACCTGCTACTGTGTGAGAAACAAAAACATCTTATCACATCCTACTGTGTGATAAGATTAAAGCACTACTACAACTGGCCAGCATTGAAAACAAGCCCGAGCACTCGAGCTTACATGCTATGGACAGTATAAACACATCATTAAAAAAAAGCCCAAAAAACAACCTATGATATGCCTTGTTGTTTTACTAGTCATCAATCGCCATCCCTTGTTAGTCTGTAGGGAGATTCATGGGCTATGCAGGCATGACGATCATCCCATAGGGGGATCAAATCCATCTACCCTACCAATTGTAAATTGGTTTAAACAAATTTGGAACAATCAAATACGCAACCATAATTATGCGTAATAAAAACCAGTATTTCTTTCTACACAGTGAGAGAACAATTATTGTGATAAATAAATATAGGTATCAAAGTTATGCCATCTAGGATGCATATGGCGCCTGTCATGGATTGTCCATGTTATGTGTAACATAGGTAATTCACGGGTACCAACCACTCCATAGGCTCAGCACTGTGCTGGCAGCGGTGGCGCCCCCTTCCATAGATACCGCAGTCACACTTGGCTTGTGACCGCTTGTCCGACCAACTGTGTGCGCAGAGGTGGCGCCCCCTTCCATAGATACTGCAGTCACACTAGGCTTGTGACTACTTTGCGACCACTTTGGACACAAAAAGACACACCTCTAGCAACCTTGCTTATGACCTTGCGACCAATACAATGGTCGTCGACCTTCTTGCGAACATTTTATTCACAAGGAGGATTTTAGTGCAGTAGCTGCAACCTTCTTGGTCGCAACCATTTTGGTCGCAACAAGGTCGGAGACCACTGAGGACCACTTTGCGACCACATTGCGATATCTCTGCGACTACCCCTTTTTTGGCCGCCAAATGGCCACAAGCATTAGTGTGACCGGGGTTGTAGATACCGCAGTCACACTAGAGGCGCGCGACCTCCTACAACCACTTGCGATAATAAAAGCAATTGGGTGGTGGCAGATGGTTATAAAACAGTCTTTAGTGGTCTTTACTGATCTTAAATTGGTGTTCAATGATCACTGGAACTCCAACAAACAAGAACAACAACAAAAACAACCAAGATTTTAAAAAAAAGGAACACACTCTGGCGTATGAATACACTCACCTGTTGGGGGTGTGACGCATGCTCACAGCGTATCCGGACCCTTATCAGCTTGTCCCGGACGCTCCTCCGCGGTGAGAAGTTAGTGTCCCCCATCGTGTACCCGGACAAATGTCGTCTGCCGAGAGAGTGTGGACTCAGTGGAGTGTGTGTGACGTGAGGCGTGTCTTTCACCGCTAAATGAATGAATAACACCGCCACCTAGGTGGTGTGGGTGGGAACGACTGCTGCCATTTTGAATGATAGTACCGCTGTATATTTGCATATATATATGTGTGCGTGAATTACCTATATATGTAGTCCTGAGATGGAATATGCTGCGTAAGGAATCAGCTTTTATTTGCTCACTTTTTCCTTGGTTGCTTCCTTGAGTTTTTGTTTCAAAGGCCGTTTCAATTGGCGTTATTGGTGCGCATGCGCATGCGCCAGACACACATTTATTTGCTGCACTTCCGGTTATTTAAGTCAGTGAAGAAGAGCCACTCAATAAAAGTAGAGCGAAAGAGAATGTATTCAACAGGTTCTACAGTGGTCGACTCGTATTCCAGAGGTGCTACAGTGGTTGACTCGTATTCCACAGGTGTTACAGTGACCAACTCATATTACACATGCACTACAACAGCCGACTCAATATTGCATGTGGGCTGCAGTGGTCGACTAGTATTGCATAAGGGTTAGCACTAATTTAAACTGGCGCTTTGAAGTGTATGAAGGCCAGTAGGTAAGTACTTGGCTAAGTGTACCGGAAGTACCCGGTTAACTGAAGCGGAAGTGCTTCGGTAAGTGGACCTGAACGTGGTATATAGGCTATATAATAGATTATGTCAATATAAAACATAGCCATATATTTGAGACTGTGACCTGTACTCCTCCATGTGTACCTTGTGTAGTCCCAGCGCCACCTGTAGTCCTTTCCATGCACTACACTGTACCGCCGCCACCTGTAGTCCTTTCCATGCACTACTGCACTTTACGCCGCCACCTGTAGTCCTTTCCATGCACTACTGCACTGCACTGTACGGCCGCCACCTGTAGTCCTTTCCATGCACTACTGCACTGCACTGTACGGCCGCCACCTGTAGTCCTTTCCATGCACTACTGCACTGCACTGTACCGCCGCCACCTGTAGTTCTTTCCATGCACTACTGCCCTGCACTGCCGCCACCTGTAGTCCTTTCCATGCACTACTGCACTGCACTGCACTGTACCGCCGCCACCTGTCGTCCTTTCCATGCACTACTGCGCTGCACCTCTCAGTGTCTTGCACTCGGAGTCTCTGGCACGCTCTACTGCTGCCTTATTTCAGTGTATATATATATGAATATAGCATGCTGTGCAGTGGCTCCCAGAATGCACTCTGGACGGATGACCCGGATATACTTAGTTACATAACACGACGCCGGCCGGGCGCAGTAAACCTCACTGATGATCCAGATCAGTGTGATTGTGGCTACTAAGGCAAGCAAGCACCCCTGGTAGTTTCTGACCGGAGGCACTCCATTGTAAGGCATCCATCTAACCTGACCATGAGAGCTGACTTTGAAGAAGAAGAAAAAACAAAAAAAAAGTTCAAAAGGGGAACTTCACGTAATTTAATTATGAATATTAGCTTGACTTTAAAAAACACCAAAAACAACGCACGGCGTTAAAAAGAGGTTTCAGCGTTAACACAACATACACAACACATGACATATGCGCTTGCATGACGAATGCCTAGGTGTCATTGCTTTATAAATGCCGCTCCTAAATGCCACCAAAATGTCACCAACATGCCTCATGGGCGCCCCCCCTGGCGTTGACTTCCTGTAGTTGGATATAGTTTGTAATGTGCATTACGGTTACTGGCGGCAGGAAATCACAGTGCGAGGCAATCCGGGCCCCTCCCACCACCACTACCACCACCAACAACCAGCAACAAAGTAGATACGCTGGCAACCAGCGCCGTGCCTCCAGATGCCCGGGACCACCTCCAGGGTGTTGAATAATTAATTACACCTCCAGGGCGGATGGGAGAGTGAGAGAGAGTGTGTGTGTGTGGGGGGGGGGGGGGGGGTTGACTCCCTGCCGCCTGCTACTTACTGCCAATAGAACTCCTGCAGGCTTTCAGGCTGTGGTTGGATGGCCCCCGTGGGGGGTGGGGGAGGTGGGAGGTGGGAGGTGGGGGAGGCTTCCCTTTGATGTATTCCTCCTCCACGGTTCTCTATCGCAACACGGTGAGGCGGGCGTTGAGGTGTGACCCCCTCCTGTGGGTGTGATGCATGGTTCACACCATTAGCATGGCTGCCGCGTTGGTGCACTCAGTCAGTATATATATATATATATATATATATATATATATATATATATAGTGTGTGTGTGTGTGTGTGTGTGTGTGAATTAACAGCAAGCTCTGCCAAATGCACCTTTAATCGTGTTCACGCAATACCGACATCCACTGTCCGCGTAATCAATTATGCAAATATAAATAGCACATTGACAGTCAGTGCTATTTTAATGCTATTCCGGCTACCTGTATGTAGCAACACCCACCACAAACCGGCTGACCAACGGCGCCACCTGTGGAGATTCTTAGTACTAATCCCTGGTACTAATCTACTACTACCAGTAATTAGTTGGTGGTGGAAATGTTGTGTATTTGGTGCTGAGCTGATGACCAGTCCCCCGGGTCAGGGGTGAGTGCCCGACTCAACGCGACTTGTCCTGTTTAAATTCCCTGAGTTAGTGAGTAAGTGAGTGTTGGTGCTGGCAGTTTTAAACCATGTCGGAACACAATGGTCATAGTCATAACGAGAAATGAGTAATAAATAACCAGCTAACAATATTGTCCTTGATATCTGAGTAACAAGTTATATCTATATATATAGATACACACAGTGGTCTCTCAATTATTCAGGAAAGGGATGGCGGGAAATAAGTAGAGCTGGTAGGAAAGGGGTGGCGGGAAATCAGTAGAGCTGGTAGGAAAAGGATGGCGGGGATCGGTAGAGCTGGTGGAAACTTATAGGCAGTATGTGTATGTTGCTGCCAGCGGACGGCGGGCTTACTGAATAAGTCAACATACGCTGCCAACAGATGGCGGCGGGCTCGCCATCCCTTTTACTGTGTAGCGAAAGCCCTGATATATATATATACATAAATATATAAATATATAGCTATAAAATGTCGCCATTGTGTGTCACAGTAGTGACAACACACCTGGTGTTGCGCCTAGTTGCACCCTCTCACCTGATCCAACTCCAGGTTTTCCCCTACACCCCATTTCCTCTCTACACTTTGCCAGTTCGTCTGCTGGCCCCATTACTGGTACTACTAGTACTACCGGATGTGCGTGATGCATGCTGGGACTACTCCGCCGTGTTGTGTGCGCGCGCATGTTACGTCGTCAGCGCATCGTCCTGAGTCAGTCAGTTGGCATGGTGACACGGCGCGATGTGTGAGGTGGGGGTGAGTGTGGGGCTTAGGGGAGGGGTTGTACCTGGGGAGGCAATCATCCATATCCTCCCACTCCTCCTCCTGGGATTGTACCAAAAGGTAGGCTTCTCACACTCACATCCTCACAGCAGCCTCCAGTGTTGTTCAGCCACTCAGTGGGCGCTGAATACAACTTATAAGGGTGGAATTGAAAGGCCTCCCAAAACCCAGGTTCTCAATATCACTGAAAATAGGATATAATTGAAAGGTAGGGATTTCCTCCTAAAACCCAGCTTCTCAATAGCACTGAAAATAGGATAGAATTGAAAGGCGTGGGTTTTCTCCTAAAACCCAGGTTCTCAATAGCACCCAAAATAGGATATAATTGAAAGGCGAGGGTTTCCTACTAAAACCCAGGCTCTCAATAGCACTGAAAATAGGATAGAATTGAAAGGCGAGGGTTTCCTCTTAAAACCCAGGTTCTCAGTGGCACTTCCAACGCTGCGTGTACATTTAGGAACCACGCATTGAAAGTCGAAGCCAGCGTTTAATTAATTTAAACACTACGTAAAGAGCCTAACGCAAAATCCAATGTAGGCCTATATATTGTATTCCAACCGGATAACTACTGCAGGCGCGTTTGTGCAACTACACTGGTCCCACTACACCACGTGGCGCCCGCTTACCGAAGCCTCCAACGCTGGAGGAGTAGCACGTGGCGCGGGGGCGTATGTGTGTATATTTCCTCCGGAGGGCAAGACACCTGCCCAGTACGGCGCCCGGCCGTGGAGGCGTCGGCGCCGTCAGCGGTTATGTCGCCGGCCCCTCCTCCCCTTCCTCCCGTATCTCCCTCGGTATCTCACCTCCTCCTCCACCTTCACACCCTTCAGTCCACCACCCCCCCGCTCCCCTCCTCCCCCTCCTGCTGTTCCTCCTCCTCCTGCTGTTGCTCCTGTCACTGTTCCACCCTACCCTCCAGGGTCCCTCCTCCATGCCCGGTACAGTCGCGTCAAGGCAGCCCGGGACTCGGGGTTGCTCTGGCCATGTTCCCTCCTCCAGTAGCCTACACGTGCGTCCCCCCCGCCCCGCCCTGCCCCGCCCCCCACCATCTCTCTCTCTCTCTCTCTCTCTCTCTCTCTCTCTCGTTCTCTTCCTCGACTCCCGCCGGCCGGCCCGCCAGTACCCTACCTAACTTGTTTCATGGGACGGATTTGGTTCTCTCACTTGTTGATTCACTGGTTTGTTTTGAACTACCCAGTCTACACAGGAGCGTCGGCCCAACATCGGGAGGGGTCGGGAGGCGTCGGATATCGGAGGCTTGACATCGACCAACTGTTGCAAAACCAACATAAATTTGGCATAGGAATCATGATGTCATGTAGATGTTGATAAAATAATTAAGCAACAATAATTCTCTAGGAAATATCTTGGATTTTCCAACGACAAGTTTCCACTGGAATCTGACATCAATTTAGGCATCATATTTACATTGGAATCCTATATTGTCTTGACATTAGTAGGACCTACACCCTTTATCCAATGGTCAAAATCCGGGCGACATCGGACTGTGATGCCGTTGGTACGATATTGAAATTACATCACACTGCTGGTAGATTGTGGGATTCGAACCCACGAGTTCTAACCCTGGTGGAGTCAAACCAATAACTTAACAATTGATAATTGTCACTCCCTAGCCAGGCGTTTGACATTATTAGGATAGGGCAAGGACAGGTTGGCTCAGTGTCAGGATAATGTGACTGAGTGGGATATGAGGTCATGGTGCTAGCGGCCTGGTCTCCCAGTGGGGCAATACTATAAAGTCACCATGAGTGCGCACTGCCACAAGTCAGTGCCCATCCTGATATAACCTTAGATGTTGCCAGGACGAAAAACTCCAACAACCAACCCACATCACACTGCAGATTGGGTAACATGTTCCACTGTGTGTGCGTCTCCCAATATTTGTCGCTTCACCAAACAGTTTTGGCGTGAATCGCCTGAGTGAACTTGCTGATTCGTGGGGGACTTTAATCTAAAGTGTTGTCTCAGATGATGGCTTTATATGTTTGTTATTGGAACGATATTCATTTTCTGATGTGTGAATTTTCAATTCAATTCAATATCGGGCCGAGTAAACCCCCACCCCCCCAAAAGAACCTCCCCCCCCAAAAAAAAACCCACACTAAATAATTAAATAGTGGTACTTTCACCGCCTCCCCTAACACTGGACATTATACAGGCTGTCCCCATGCATAAAGTGTCAGCTTCCTACAAGGAATATCGTGGGTTCGATTCCCAATACGGGTATTCCTGGGTTCCGCTGGTACCACAGGAAGGATGGAGGCTTAATGCTAGGTACACACCTACCGTTTACGACGCGATTCGCGCATACGACCTTGTTAGTCGGTAGGTGGGTGCGGGACCATAGCACACCAGACGTCCGCGATTTGCGATTACAACTCAGTTTTAGGCCTTAAAACTGAAATCGCAAGCAATTCGAAAAACGAATCGGGACGATTGCAAATCGGGAGGTGCGTGCGGTCGGTCGTATCTTAAACGGCATATGCGTGCTAGCCACCGACCGTTCGCGTCTGAGTTTTAACGATCAACGAATCGCCGGGCCGGAAAAAGGACACGTGACAGTGTCTTAACCAAAATATTCTAATCAGCGGCTATATATTAATATTTTCTAATCGACGAATGTAAACTAAACAAATACGTAGCAGGCGCAAGGAAATTCCGCCGGTTCACCGGCTACATATTAGACCAAAATCTATTCAACGGCGGCGATATTAATGTTTTCTAATCGACGAATGTAAACTGTACGTAGCAGGCACAAGGAAATTCCGCCGGTTCAGCGGCTACATATTAGACCCAAATCTATTCAACGGCAGCGATATTAATGTTTTCTAATCGACGAATGTAAACTAAACAAGTACGTAGCAGGCGCAAGGAAATTCCGCCGCCGGCGATATTAATGTTTTCTAATCGACAAATGTAAACAAAACAAATAGCATTGCTACAGGAAACTGCTAGATGGCGCTGATGGCGATGTAGTTCGCGCAAAACCCACCAGGTGCGTGCATCGCAGTCCCGAATCGGCGCAAGGAAAATGCTAGATGGCGCTGATGGCGAGGTAGTTCGCGCAAAAACCCACCAGGAGCATGGATCGCAGCCACGAATCGGACGTTATATGTGCGCGTCCAGTCGGTATATGTGCGCATCCCTTATCTTCGGTTTTAATCGCGATCGGGTCGCGATCGGGTCGCGTCGGCCGCAAAGTTTTAGTGCGCGAGTCGTAAACGGTAGGTGTGTACCTAGCATAACACTCAGGACGCCGGGTCACGACTGCAGCTTACCCGGCGGAAGGTTGAGAACGTGGTAAATTCACGTACATGAAGCGATGATAGTTTATCTAATGTAGAATATTTGCTAAGATAATTTCACTGCAATCTACATTAGAAACAAATATACGGCACAAACCCTACTGAATTTGGTCAGCAGGAAAAATAGTTATGAGTGCAAAGTCGGTTTAAAGTTGCATAGTCTAATGGTTTTGAATTTCTGTATTTTTTCTGAGATAAATATATTAGATCGATCACTAGTATCTACTTTACATTAGTTCAACGTTACTTTTATTTTAAATCATAAACTTTAGAGATATTTTGAGTGTAAACATGGAAAATTAGTTTTGGCAAGCTTGCCAAAACTCTGACACCATAGACTTCTGCAGTAACAGGTTCTGTTAAATTGAGTCAGTATTGCCTTCTACGCAGAAACAAATGCTTAATAAGTGCATCAGTATCTAAGTTAGATATGTAAAATCAAATCTAGATAATTGGTTTCGTTTTGACAATTTGATATTTCATCGGACTATGCAGCTTTAATGCATAGGGGCTATACTGAAGGATAGGGGTGGGAGGGGAACCAACCCCAACTTCCGGTGTGTAAGCTGTAGCTGTGACCCGGCGTGCTGAGTCTCTGCTTCGGTCCTTACTGAGGGACCAGCGGAACTCAGGAATACCCGTATTGAGAAAAAGCAGAGAAGTACAGACATGTTTCACTTGTTGCTATACTTCACCTGACGCTGTACACGAGTTGGTGGGATACCGCCCATGACAATATATTCACTTTTATTTTAAATGCCTAAATTTGGATATAACTGAAGTGCAAAGATGGGAAATTAAGTTTGGCCAGCATGTCAAAACTCTGACACCATAGGCTTCAGGATTAACATGTTCTATTAAATTGTCTTAGTATTCCCTTCGATACAGCAACAGACGCTTAACAAAATCATCACTACTTAAGTTAGATATATAGGACAAAAATAGCGGAGTGAACATTGTATATTTTCATAGGACAATGCAGCGTTAAGTGTAGGAAGCGGGAAGGCAGGGAAGCGGGACAGGTGGGAAGGCGGGAAGGCGGGAAGGTGGGAAGGCGGGAAGGTGGGAAGGTGGGAAGGTGGGAAGGTGGGAAGGCGGGAAGGCGGGAAGGTGGGAAGATGGGAAGGTGGGAAGGCCAAAAGGCGAAGAGGCGAGAAGATGGGAGGCCGGTGGGAGGGGATGTATGTCAGGGTGGGTCCGTCGGGGGAGGAGAGGGGAGGGGAAGGGAAGGGAAGGGAAGAGTAGCAGCGTAGGCGGGGCACCCCGGAGAGGTAGCCAGCCGTGTGTATACCTACTGGAGGCGACCTCCACCTGGCGGGCGGTGAATGAAGCTGTGTAATGACGGGGAGCCTCGGGGTTCACTGACCTCCAGGATGGGCTGTGGGCGGGAGACGGGCGAGTCGGCCGACCCTGGAGCAATGTGCAGGGAATATATGGGTTAATTGTCGGCGCCGGAACTGGCGGCCGATAGTGTAACCTGAGAAAACTCAACAAGTTTGAGCGCATGCGCACCAGCCTGCATGATGCTCTAGTTCCCGCACCTGCTATTATTATTGGTATTCAGTTAAATGTCATCTGCTGCTGGTGTCTTAGCTATACCAGCAGACGATCTTTGAATAAAAGCAATTTCAACGCGATGATGTTCAGTGATTTAAGAACCACGCTTTTAGGGAAGCGGGAGAGGGGAGGAGAGGAGGAGGGAGGGGGGGGGGAGGGGAGGGGCTGGAGGGAAGGGGGATGGGGATGGGTAGGATGAGGGAAGGGGAGATGAGAGGAGGGGGAACGGGTGGGGGAGGAGGAGGGAAAGGGGAGGGGAGGAGGAGGGGGTTGAGGAGGAGGGAAGAGGGATGGGGAGGAGAAGGAGGAGAGAAGGGGATGGGGAGGGAGGTAGGAGGATGGAAGGGGGATGGGGGGTGGAGGCGGGAGGAGGATGGAAGGGGGAGGGGGATGGGGAGGGACGGGGAGGGGGCATTGTATCGCATATGAGACACCATACATTTTAATGATCCCAGACGACATTTGTCGCGCGTGGCACCAGACGACAATCACACCATTGGCGGGCTAGACTAGAGCAGATGGGAATTAGCGGGGCCTGGATGTAGGTGGGCGGGAAGGTGGGAGGGAGGGAAGCATTGCAGTGGGGCGGGCGATGCAGTGTGGCCCACCAACACTACAACACACGTCCTGCAGCCCAGACTGCCCTCCTGTACTGCGGGACCCCACACATGCCTGTCTGGGTGTCTGACTCGCTCCTCCAGTTAGCTGTGCTCCTTCACCCTACTCCAGGCGGCCCGGCGCATGCCGGCACGTGACCGGGCGGCCCTGTCTAAGGGGGAGGGCCCGAGTTGTCTTCCAGGATGGGAAGTGTGAGTGGTGGAGAAGGAACGTGTACACTACTTACGTTACTGTGAACACACACACACACACACACTGACAAATTCCCCCGTCACCACCAGTACCACACATAACCTCCATACACATAAGCCCTGTTCACACACTGGCATTAAGTCGCCTCAACTAGTTCGCCTTATCTAGTTCGACTCACATTGGCCATGTGGACGTGACGCTGAAGCGAATTAGGGCCAAGTCGACTCATCTAGTTCGCCTCAAGTAGACCGCCTTGCGAGGTGGTTTATATGAAGCGAACTAGCTTAAGTCGGCCCATCTTGCTTGTGTGGATGGTAGTGGTTTACTTGAGGCGGCTTAAGCACGTCACATGACAGTGTGTGGGTTCGACCTAGATCTCTATCGACTGAATCGTATTGTTTTGGAACGGTCAAAACGTCTGCTGGGCAGTGAAAACCTAAAAATAAATGGCGAAAGAAATATCTGTGCACAGCTAGCTCTATCATAGACCAAATTATATAATATGCGCTTTTGATCGACCAGCAAATCAACAAACTCAGCGCTCGACTGCGCATGCGTGTAACGTCGACTAACCGAAACTGGCGCTGGTTAGTATGGACGCGCTCATGCGCAGATATCGATTTCTGCCTTAAACCGCCCGAAGTACTGCATGTGTGGACACGACAGATTTTCACACCTAGTTCGCCTCATCTAGTTCGCCTTATCTAGTTCGGCCTAAAGTTGTGTGTGTGAACAGGGCTATACACTTACCCCTTCCACCACCTGCACATACTTACCCAATCTCCACACACATACATCCACTGATACACACCACCACCAACACAGTGCTACAAAACCTCCACACCCCTCCACATACCCCCTCCACCACCACATCCTTAACAATCCCCACACACATACACACACACCGATACCCCTCTGACCACCACCACCACCACAGTGCTCCACACACTGATACACATACCACCACCACAGACATCCCCAATCTCCACACACGCGCACTGAAAGCCCCCTCCACCACAACCACCACAGACCTACCCAACCTCCACACACATACAAACACACTGACACACTCCCTCCACCACCACCACCAGCACCACTACCACAGACCTACCCAACCTCCACACACACACACACACACTGACACACTCCCTCCACCACCACCACCACCACTACCACAGACCTACCACATACCTACCCAATATCCACACACATACACCCACACTGACACACTCCCTGCACCACCACCACAATGACCACATACCTACCCAACCTCCATACACACACACTGACACACTCCCTCCACCACCACTACCACATACCTACCCAATATCCACACACATACACCCACACTGACACACTCCCTGCACCACCACCACAATTACCACAGACCTACCCAACCTCCATACACCAGTGTACACACACACTGACACACTCCCTCCACCACCACTACCACACACCTACCCAATATACACACACATACACGCACACTGACAGACTCCCTGCACCACCACCACCACTACCACAGACCTACCCAACCTCCATACACACACACTGACACACTCCCTCCACCACCACCACCCTTCACCGCCACCCCTGACACCCTCCTTCACTGCCACCATGACCACAGACCTAGCCAATCTCCCCACACTGATACACACCACCCCACTGCTATCACAGACCTACCCAACCTTCACACACACACACACAGACACACACTACCCCCACATGCCCTACCCAACCTCCACACACATGCGCACACACTGCTACACCCCACTCCACTGCCACCAACACAGTCCTACACAACACCCACACTGAGGACGGCAGTGCAAATCCTGGTCGAGTCAAACCAATGACTTACAAAATCAGTACTTGCTACTACCTATCCTGGCGCCCAGCATTACTAGGATAGGGCAAGGACTGGTTAGCTCAGTTATCAGGATAATGTGACTGAGTGGGATATATGATCATGGTGCCGGTGGCCTGATCTCCAAGTGAGGCAGGACTATAAAGTCACCATGAGTGTGCACTGTCACAAGTCAGTACCCCTCCTGATATGACCATGGATGTTGCTAGGGCGTAAAATCCCAACTAACAAACCCAACTATTTTCTGGTAGTGAATTCGTTGTAAAACGCCACCTGGTAACGAGGATTTTTCTCAGGTAGAGCTCGCCTATTGATTGTGGCGAGTGGGCCCATATGTGTTGCTAGGACGTGAAACCCCAACAAACGCAACTATTTTCTGACGGTGAATTCGTTGTAAAACGCTACCTGGTTACGAGGATCTTTCTCAGGTAGAGCCCGCCTATTGATTCCGGCGAGTGCCCCCCCCCCCCCCACATCCCCTCTTTCCATACATGTACCTGTTCCAGGCATGTATTACTAACAACTCTCCAACCGGAATCCCCAAAATAAAAATATAAGTCGACTAATATTTTTTTCAGCACCAACAAAACGAGAAAATCACAGATCACCAATCAAGACAAATAGTTGATGATATATATATATATATATATATATATATATATGTATGTATATATATATATATAAACTTATCCTAGCTGAGGTGGAGAAGAAAGAGAAAGAGCTGAGATGGATTGAGAGAGTTTATTTTTCTCTTTGACAGGAAAATATAGCCCTATCGAATAATAACAAACTTTTCACAGCAAGTGATCTATACAACTCTGAGGAATGAGTACCAAGAACTGCCGGTGGCGGTGCCACCGTAGGCAAATGAGTGCCGCAGTGAATAAATCTGGGTCTGTTAGTGGACAATAATGGATCATAATAATAATAAGAAATACCTCATACCGATGATTTTATACATGTATATAAATATACTAACTATATATATATATATATATAATATATGATATATAATATATATATATATATATACATATCTTCAGCTTGACGAACATGCTTGATTTCCATGGATACAAATAAGTTAATTTTGGAATTCTTTTGCGATGAAATTGCTGGGTAAATAACGAATATGCGACTACTCAGACAACCTGACTGGGGTTTATGTTGGTCATTCTATTTGTGCCGTGGGGACGTTTTACAAACTTCTCATAAGCAATGATCATCTTCTTTTTATTTAAGAAAATAACTGGCTTTTATAGTTGTGTAAAATTTAATGACAGCCATATTATGACTTAGCGGTACAGTATCTGCTAGACACGAACGAAGTCATGGGTTCTATCCTCGGCCGAGTCAATATGAGATAATAGCAAGTCAATGCTTGTCGCTATACCTCACCTGGTACTTAGCATTAGCAGGATAGGATAACAACTGATCGACTAAATGTCAGGATAATATGACTTTGTGGGATAGAATGTCTGGGTAATGGCGGAAGGGCATCTCAGAGAAGCAAAGCTACTAAGCCACCAAGTCAGCACACGTCCTGATATGACCTAAGATGTTACTAGCACATAAACCCCACGAGGTAGTGATGAGCGCCATATTTGTTTCTCTTTCGATTCCTTGGTTTGACGAGTTCAGCGTTCGAACCCATCACCTGCATCACAGGAGGCGGACATTGTGCTGCTTGTCCATGCCGCCTGGTTTATTTAGGGTGCATTTATGAGGTGGGAGGAGAGGTGGAGGAGGAGGGGGGGGGGGGGGGGGGGCTGTGCCGTGGAAAGCTATCACGCAATGGTGCTTTAGTTACTCCCTCGGTCTAGATTGAAATGCATGCTCTGCCCACGCCATGCTAAACATGGCCAAGCACCTTGCCAAGGTCTGATATAAGTCTCTGGAACCAGAACTGCACTGTGAGTCTGACAAATGCTCTCCAGCGCAGCTTTGTTTGAATTCTCTATTTATATAACTAAGTATGTGTCTGGAGAAGCGTAATGGGCCCTGCGAGGGCTTTCTGTCTGTCTGTAGATGGCCGGGTGGGATTGGTGAGAGAGAGGGAGAGGGAGTGGGATAGAGGGGGTAGGGGCGACAGAGGGAGTGGGATAAAGGGGAGGGGGCGAGAGAGAAATAGGGAAGGGGAGGGAGTGGGATAGAGGGGGAAGAAGGACAGGAGAGGGAGTGGGATAGGGGGATCAGGGCGAGAGAGAGTGGAATAGAGGGGGAGGGGGAGAAAGAGCGAGGGCGCGGGAGGGGTGGAGTAAGGGAGAAAGGAGGAGAGAGCGGGGAGAGAGGGGGAAGGACAGAGCGAGAGAGAAGGATGGAGAGGGAGGGGGAGGTAGGGGATAGAGGGGGTAGGGCGAGAGAGGGAGTGGGATAGAGGGGAGGGGGCGAGAGAGAAATAGGGAATGAGAGGGAGTGTGTGTCGAGGGGAAGAAGGACAGGAGAGGGATTGGGATAGGGGGATAAGGGCGAGAGAGAGTGGGATAGAGGGGGAGGGGAAATAGAAAGAGGGCGCGGGAGGGGTGGAGTGAGGAAGAGAGGAGGAGAGAGCGGGGGGGGAGGGGGAAGGGCAGAGCAAGAGATAGGGATGGAGAGGGAGGGGGAGGAGGGGAGAGGAGAAAGCGAGAGGAAGGGAGGGGGAGAGGGAGTGAAAGGGAGGGAGAGGGAGAGGGAGGGAGAGGGAGGGAGAGGGAGGGAGCAGGTGAGGGGGAGAAAGGGGGAGGGAGAGAGACCAGAGAGAGGGACAGAGGAGGAGAGCTCGGGATGTACGGGGGGGGGGGGAGAGATAGAGGGGAGAGAGAGAAGGAAGAGAAGAGATGGGAGAGGGCGACAGAAGGAGGGAGGGGGGATGGGAAAGAGGCAAATAGTCTCATGGATTTATTCAAATTAAAAAACCCTGAGAATCACCAGAACTGGGATTTGAACCTGCTAGATTCAGTATTCAGAGTCAGTAGCTTAATACTGCTCCCATCGTACGCATATACCACTGTAATAAATACATGGTACCACATCATTGAGGTGAATGTCACACCATTATGTTTGAGACACAGGATAAAATCTGTTCTACTAAGTGAATATGTAGATAGTGAAATGTAACAAAATATTGGGTCGTGAGTTCAATTCCCGATCGAGTCAAACCAATGACTTACACAATTGATACCTGTCGCTGCCTAGCTTGGCGCTCAGGATTAATAGGATAGGGCAAGTACTGGTTGTCTCAGTTTATAGTGCTGCCCCACTGAGGAATCAGGCCGCCAGCGCCATGATCCGATATCCCACTCAGTCACATTATCCTGACACTGAGCGAACCAGTCCTTGCCCTATCCTAGTAATGCAGAGCGCCTGGCTAGGAAGTGACAAGTATACATTTTTAAGTCATTGGTTTGACTCGACCATGGTTCGAACCCACAAACTCATGGGTTCGGATCCTCCGATCTCCCAAAATAGGGGACGGACGCTCAACTCATTCGGCCAGCAGGATGGGGAGACGGTACCTCCAGTACAGAGATGCTTATGTGTGTGTGCGGGGGAGGGGTGGGGGGGGGGGGTATTGACTTTGTAAGTAAGGTTTCTGTGGACTTTGATTGCATTAAGGTGCTACATGACAGTGGTGAGCGTCATTGTGATCGAACGTTAGTTCGCATGTTTCTAGATGTAGGTTAACTCCTGTAAGGTGGCTGTGTAGTGGACTTTGCATATGGCGTGACTCACGTTTGTGAGGAGGGTGTTCTTTCTCTCTTTTTCTCTCTCTCTCCGGCAGGCTCAGAGGTAGAAAGGGTTCGACGGGAGAAGTTGCTGTTTGTTTGTTGTTATTTTACATCCTAGCAACATCTAAGGTCATATCAGGACAGGTACCGACTTGTGACATGCGCACTCATGGCGACTTTATAGTGCTGCCCCACTGGGAGACCAGACTGCCAGCACCATGACCTGATATCCCACTCAGTCATATTATCCTGACACTGAGCTATCCTAATAATGCTGAGCACCTGGCTAGGAAGCAACAAGTATCAATGTTTAAGTCATTGGTTTGACTCGACGAGGGTTCGAACCCACGATCCCATGGTCTACCAACGCGGGAGACGGACGCTCTGACTCATTCGGTTATCCCGTCTGAGAGAGAGAGAGAGTGAGAGAGAGAGAGAGAAAGAAAGCTAGGGGTTGAGGGGGGTCAAACCCAACTCTTAACCCTCCCCCCACTAGCTACGGCCCTGACTTAGGGGGATACTGGGGTTCTAATTATCTGTTTATTGCGGATTGATGTCCTTATGCTATACATGCTACGATTGATTGATTGGTGGTTGCTTTACGCCGTGTCGGCAGCATAGGCCATATTCACGGCGAGAACTGATTGTTTTTTGTTCAAACCATCGCTTTTACATGTAAAAGCAGACAATCAATTTTATGTGCCAATAGACACTCATTAAATTAGAAAGCTCACAATCATATATTTGTGGTCAAGGGAAACAAATTCCCATAGAAAAAGAAAAGTTTTATTAATAATTGATAGAATTTATTTAGTAGCTATACATGCTACATTTGAAAATGGGTGAACAAGACCTGTCTAGCACTTCAGTGTATACCTCAAATTTGATTGTGTATGTTTTACTATATATCCCAAATTAACCCTGTAAAATAAAAGTTACTTCAAACTAAAGGAAAGTAAGCCTTAATAATTAACCTACTATAATTATCTAAAAGAATATGGCAGAAAGTCAACAGAAAATCGGATTATGTGACTTAATGTTGCCTAGTCCGGTGTTTTTAGTCTTTTTGAGTGATACAAATTATTTTAATAGGTATAATCTGCCTTACTTCAGTTTGAAGTAACTTTTATTTTAAATGGGTAACTTTGACATGCAAACATGCAAAGTTAATTTTGGTAAGCATGTCAAAACTCTGACTCCATAAGCTTCAACAGTAACAGGTTTTATTAATTTGACTCAATATTCCCTTCTATGCAGCAACAGACGCTTAATAAATGTATCAGTATCGAAGTTCGATATGTAAAATCAAATCTAATAATTATTTTGGTTTCCAAAATTTGATATTGCCATCCGACTATGCAACTTATTTATTTATGCATTTATTCATATATACATTTAATACTATGGTCATAGAAATAATCACTATAAAATCCCCTATTGGTGTGGTCAAGAAGAGTGTCAGGAAGCCATCCGGTGGCACTTAGTTCAGTGGTAAGCTGACAGGTGGCGTTGTGAATGGGTTAATGCGTGGTTATTAAAAGGACGACATGATCCGATTATCCGGAATGGTAATAGTAGATTACTGAGATTATTCTTACGCATACGACCTCCCATAACGCCCTTACCTCCCGGAGCAATCAATACCAGCAGCGATAAATGGCCCTGGTCACGTGACCGACACGAGTGAGGCTGGTTCACTAATACATCGTCAGTGACACTCGTCAGGATCAAATGAGAGTGGTTTGTCGCAACAATAAAAATAACTTGATGTTTGGCTGATTAGAAGCTTTCAGACATGTTGTAGTCAGGACAAATTGATATGTTTGTTAGGTGTTAGTTACATCCTCGCAACTTCTAATATCATATCATATCAGGATGAGTGCCGGCTTGTGACAGTTTGCACGCATGGCAACGTTATAGTGCTGCCCCATGTGGAGACCAGGCCATCAGCACCATGACCCAATTCCCCACTCAGTTCTCCCACTCATTATCCTGATACTGGACAACCAGTCCTTGTCCTATCCTAGTAATGCCGAGCATCAAGCTAGGTAGCGCCAGGTATCAATTTTGTAAGTCATGTATTTGACTCAGCTGGGATTCAAGCTCCCGACCCCCACACAGGAAGCCTGCGCTCTACCAATTCGGCCACCACGTCCGGTTGGACAAATTGATAGTTTCTTTACTGGGAACAATGGTATGGTGAAGAGTTGGTTAAACAGGTCCTCGTCTGTTGCATCTATTCCCTTTTGGAGATTTGGGAGAAAGGTTCGTGGTATTTTGAAAGCGCAACACCAGAGAATCTGTTTACAGTATTTATTTTGGTGCACTCACTCGTTTCTTCTTCTGGGGGGAATTCTCAAGCAATAAAACGAGGCACGAATCGCCAGAGTGATATACTACTTAGTCTGCAACCGGCATGCAACAGTGACAGCGTCTATCAGCACTACCGGTAATGTGTCAAGTGTCAGCTAACAACTGTCACCAGCACCATCAGTATGATGTCAAAGGTCACATAAACGCTGTCACCAGCATAATCAGCAGTGTGTCAAGTATCAGCCAACCACTGTCACCAGTACCATCAGTATTATGTCAAATGTCACATAGACGCTGTCACCAGCACAGTCAGCAGTGTGTCAAGTATCAACCAACCACTGTCACCAGCACCATTCAGTATTATGGCAAATGTCACATAAACGCTGTCACCAGCACAATCATCAGTCTGTCAAGTATCAACCAACCACTGTCACCGGCACCATCAGTACTATGTCAAATGTCACATAAACGCTGTCACCAGCACAATCAGCAGTCTGTCAAGTGTCAGCCAACCACTGTCACCAGCACCATCAGTATTATGTCAATTGTCACATAAACGCTGTCACCAGCACAATCAGCAGTCTGTCAAGTGTCAGCCAACCACTGTCACCAGCACCATCAGTATTATGTCAAATGTCACATAAACGCTGTCACCAGCACAATCAGCAGTCTGTCAAGTGTCAGCCAACCACTGTCACCAGCACCATCAGTATTATGTCAAATGTCACATAAACGCTGTCACCAGCACAATCAGCAGTCTGTCAAGTGTCAGCCAACCACTGTCACCAGCACCATCAGTATTATGTCAAATGTCACATAAACGCTGTCACCAGCACAATCAGCAGTCTGTCAAGTGTCAGCCCACCACTGTCACCAGCACCATCAGTATTATGTCAAATGTCACATAAACGCTGTCACCAGCACAATCAGCAGTCTGTCAAGTGTCAGCCAACCACTGTCACCAGCACCACCAGTATTATGTCAAATGTCACAGAAATGCTGTCACCAACACAATCATCAGTATGTCAAGTATCAATCAACCATTCTCACCAGCACCATCAGTATTATGTCAAAGGTCACATAACCGCTGTCACCAACACAATCAGCAGTGTGTCAAGTATCAACCAACCACTGTCACCAGCACCATTAGTATTATGTCAAATGTCACATAAACGCTGTCACCAACACAATCAGTAGTGTGTCAAGTATCAAACAACCACTGTCACCAGTACCATCAGTATTATGTCACATAAACGCTGTCACCAGCATAATCAGCAGTGTGTCAAGTATCAACCAACCACTGTCACCAGCACCATCAGTATTATGTCAAATGTCACATAAACGCTGTCACCAGCACAATCAGCAGTGTGTCAAGTATCAATCAACCACTGTCACCAGCACCATTAGTATTATGTCAAATGTCACATAAATACTGCCACCAGCACAACCACCATTGTGTCAAGTGTCATCCAACCACTGTCACCAGCATTGGTGTCAAATGTCAGGTAAACATTGCCACAAAGCACCAACAACAGTGTGCCAATTGAAAGGAAACCACTGACACCAAACAAGACTTGAGCTGTGACAAGTGTCAAACACTGTGACTATCACCATCAACACTTCAGGCATCCACTGTCACAAAGTTGAAACACCACCAGCACCACTGTCACGTCTGGCAAGTGTTGGTTGATTTGGCTTAATACTCTCCCCAGCCCTCACTCCTCGAACCAGACGGGATGGCCGAATGAGTTAGAGCGTCCGTCTACCGTGCTGGTAGATCGTGGGGTCGTGGGTTCGAACCCTGGTCGAGTCAAACCAATGACTTAAAAATTGATACTTGTCGCTTCCTAGCCAGGCGCTCAGCATTATTAGGACAGGGCAAGGACTGGTGTGCTCGGTGTCAGGATAATGTGACTGAGTGGGATACCAGGTCATTGTGCCGGTGGCCTGGTTTCCCAGTGGGACAGCACTATAAAGTTGCCATGAGTGTGCACTGTCACAAGTCGGTACCCGTCCTGATATGACCTTAGATGTTGCTAGGATGTAAAACAGCAAAAACAAACAAACAAAAACCTCACTCCTCCACCCTCTCCCTTCTCCTATCGTTTCATCCAGGCTACTGACCCTCATTCAATCTGTGGATTACTGCACCTCAGTGCCTCTGGTCTGCTCCACAGAGATAAGATTAGTAATCAGACCAGGGGCCATATGCATGGAGCAGTGTTAGCGGCGTGTGGTGTTAAGCCTCTAACACAGGGTAGCTAACACCAGTTATCGGCGGTGTCGAGAACTATGTCAAGCCGTAAGCATGGATGCTTGAACGGTGAGTGTTAGCTAAACGTGAATGTATTTATAGATTTGGGAAATCCCTCGATTTGACAATATGAATAACGCCGCCAATGCGGCGGTAGCGTTAATAACGGTTCGATTTTATGGTTAATTTGAATAAATTTCACTTATTGCGTATGTAAATCTGTCAAATATGATCGCATTGAATAGATTTGGGTGTAATATATTGCCGTCGATTCGGTGGCGACGGCGGCGGCCATGTTTACTTGACGTTGGACAGTATGGATATCGACGTCGCTGCGGAGGCGGCGATTTGTTTACTTTACATTCGTCGATTCGACAATATGAATAAAGTTGCCAATACGGCGGCATCGTTGATATCGCTTCGTTTTTAGGGTTAATTTGCTTAAATTTCACTTATTGCGTATTTAATTCTGTCAAATATGATAGCATTGAATAGATTTGGGCACCATCGTCACACTAACCTAACACTAACACCGCTGTAAACCAGATATGAGCAGGTGTTAGAATCTCCGACTTTAAACGCGCGGTGTTTGCCTAACACTGCTCCACACATACCAACTTTTCCACGCTAAACCAGAAATCCCGCGCTAAACGCGTTTTGCCTCCCTAACACTGCTCCATGCATATGGCCCCAGGGGCAGTATGCACGAATCGGTGTTAGCCAGAGTTAAGGCGCTAGCCGTGGTTAGCTACCTCAGGGTAGCGGGGGGTTGGAGAAATGTGTGGATCGGTATGCACCAATGTACTAGCCGTCGCGGACAGCTAACCATGAGTTTATTTATAGATTTGGGAATTCCCTCCAGTCGACAATATGAATAACGCCACCAATGCGGCGCCGGCGTTAATATCGGTTCGAATTTAGGGTTAAATTGATAAGATTTCACTTATTGCGTATGTAATTCTGTTAAATATGACAGCATTCAATAGATTTGGGTGTAATATATTGCCGCCGATGCGGCGGCGGTGACGGTGGCCATTTTTAGTTGACGTTCGACAGTATGGATATCGACGTCGACACGGAGGCGGCGATTTGTTTACTTTACATTCGTCGATTAGAAAATATTAATATCGCCACTGATGCGCCAGCAGCGTTAATATCGCTTCGCATTTAGGGTTAAATTGATAAAAGTTCACTTAGTGCGTATGTAATTCTGTTAAATATGACAGCATTTAATAGATTGAGACCCATACAAGCACACTAACCGCCCTGGCTAGCAGTAAAACCTGATTTGAAAATGGTTTAGCTTAGCCTAGGCTAAATTTCGCGGTTAGCGCTAACACCGATTCGTGCATACCGATTTCTCACATTTAGCCATGTGGAGCTAGCCTAGCCGCGGTTACGGCCCGAACACCGATTCGCGCATACGGCCCCAGTGGTCCCTTTCAAAGCGCATACCCTCAACACACATTGCTTACAACACATGGCTCAAATAGAGCTTCACAGATAAGTGTTTGATGAAATGCAAATGTTAAAGCGTTGGAAAACGAAATTTGGTTTTGAGAAGAGAGGATTTTGAAAGTGTTGGTGGTAAGAAGGTATTGGAGCTGTTGACAGATTGGTAGTGAGAGTGTGTTGACAGTTTTGACACGTTGGTGCTGAGAGGGTGTTGAAAGTGTTGACAAGTTTGTAGTTACAGGGTGTTGGAAAGAGTGGACAGGTTACTGGTGAGAGTGTGTTGAAAGTGTTGACAGCTTGGTGGTGAGAGTCTGTTGAAAGTGTTGACAAATCGGTGATGAGAGGGTGGTGGAAGTGTTGACAGGCTAGTGGTGAGAGGGATTTGGATACATGCCACTCGGCCATTATAAATTATGCTATCAAATCTGGTATTTTAAATATAACTGTCTGCAGTCGTGTCTTTGCTTCTTTTAGGCATTTGACCCCTCACAATGCATTAGTTATGGAGTTTTCCCCGTTGCCGTAGTTCTTTCTGCTGCCACCAGGCTGTAGATTGATTGGAATTTCACTGAGAATATACTTAAAGGAAACTGCAACTAAATGTTGTTAGTTAATATCAATACGAACAGCACAGAGATCATCTGGAGTTTATCCGCATAGATGGCTTTGATCACTTTAGTAAATAAATCGATAGCATTCTCATAATACTCACTGTACAATAATGAAACGGGACATTCAAATGTTTCGTCAGGTGGGTTTCACTTTTATGTAATACTCAAGGAAAACATGGTTAACAATATATATTACCGACCCACCCAGGGGGGAGGTTAACGACTAAGATGTGAATATATATATATATATATATATATATATATATATATATATATATATATATACATACATAAACAATAGCCACACTCATAGAGGTGGAAAATGGATTCACTAGAATCAATCAACCGGAAAATGAAACAGCTCGTCAAACTTCGCTACACAGCAAACATGGTGGACGACAGCAATTGGTTAATAATATAGGCCCTACTCATTTTATATCGCATAAAAATAAATAAATAATTCTCCAAGCGTTTATATGTATACATCAATAGACGCTAGTTTGTAATTCAGAACTTCCATGTTTATGCCAAATTGTCCTGTATCTCTATTAATTTAGAATAAAATAGATGCTTTGCACTGCGCGTATCGGCAAATTCAATGGCCGGGTGCATTTGTTTTGCTCTCAACACCATTTTAAAGCGGGGGGCGGTCCTAAGCATTGCTTATTCATATTACCGACCCCCCAAGGGGGAGGCTAATGACTAACACGTGTATATATATATACATAAAAAATAGCTACACTCATAGAGGTGAAAAATAAATTCACCAGAATCCAGCAACCGGAAATGGAAACAGCTCGTCAAACTTCAATACACAGCAAACAGGGTGGATGACAGCGATTGGTTAATAATAGCCTATGGGCTTAACGCCTTGACGCCGACCGCCGCAGAGTAGCACATGCTGAGTCAAGGAACATCTACACTGGTCCTTCCCTACAGATCTTCCATATATGGCATGATGTCATCGGGACCAGTGTATGTGGTCCTCCACATGTGTGCTACTCTGCGGCGAAGCTGTCAATGCGTGTACAGTTATATTGTGCAATTTGTATTATTATCATTAATTATTCGGGGGTCGGTCCTAAGCATTGCTTATTAATATTAAATGTATTACTGTGTGCAATTTCATATTACCACATTTATCGCCTGCATTTAGATCTAAGAAAGTATAGATTGATCTACTTCTAAAATTATCTTACCAATTATCTAGACTTATTTCTTCAGAGTGCAGCAAATATCGATAGCCTGTGAAAACGATGGCTAGCTTTTATCGGTTCGGGTTGGACCCAATGTATTGTGCATGTTAACGTAACATTATTAATTCGTGGGTGGAGGCGGGGGAGGGGCGGGCACCCCCTAAAACATCCCGACCAGACTCGACCTACCGTAATACGAACGAACTAACCCGACCCCAGTGGTGGCACCTACCAGGAGTGGTGTAACCACCCTGCCCGGTTACAGGAGGAGCCGAATCGAAACTCCCGCCAAAAATGACACCACCACCATTTTCTTCACCGCGCGGACGACACCACCACCATTTTCTTCACCCACCCATCCACACCTCGAGGACATGAGGAAGGGCGGAGGTTTGAGGGTTCAGTCTCCGGCCCACTCTACATCACGGACGGGACTCCCGAGGGAATACCCACACCATTTGGACTGAGACCCGTGCATCTGACCTGTGCCAAACTGAATCATTGTGAACTGAGTAATAAAAGACCTATTGTATACTACTTCTGCATCCGCCTTCGTGAATTAGTTATTGCTACGGTAACTGTGGAAAGCGCCTCATAAGTATTTACATTACTTTTATAAATATAAACTCGTAAGTAGGCCTACAATGATCATGTGGAAATAAAAATGTTATTATTACTGGTATTACTCCCATCATATGGCAAATTGTGGGTGGAAATTGTCTACTGTGGCGCCACCTTGCGGGGAAACTAATAGTTCTGTATACACACACACGCACACATACATACATAGAAGCACACACACATACATACATATGGCGCATAAGAATTATGAAGACAAAAATCGGACGATGCGAATATTATTACTTTATGCTTCAATCAGATTAGTCTAGGTATTAACCTCCTCCACCATTTCCCTGTAGTGACCGATGGCGCCCACACTCGGCTCCTTTCCTCACCAATCGCCTCATACTGTACCTGTTTCAGTCTCTCTCTCACTCTCTCTTTTATAGATCTATATAATACATACACACCTACCTCTGCTTCTCTGTGTACAGGCGATGTAGTCTGAAATAAAGATTTGAATTGAAATAGAATTTTATTCTGGCAAATGCTCTTCAGCACAGTTTTGTATGAATTATTTAGACATTAGAAATTAGACATTTTCTATTCACAATTTCTGTACATATTCTATAAACATAAACTAACATGTTAACAATAGAAATGGTAGGAACAGTGTAACCATTAATGGTTGTCTTCCCACCGCTCAAGGATTTTCATTGAGGTTACCTACCCCCACCCTCCCCCCTCAGTTTGTAAGCACGTTTGAACACTACTAGATTTTCTTAATCCTTTATAGTTTTGGAAGATAATGAAGTAGTGCTGAATTCAGAATAGTTCGGATGTATTACTATTATTTGAACACCGCACTATTCCAAGGTCCAAGCGTAATTTTGTAATGGAAGATGTAGTTGTAAATTACATTAATTAAAAAAGCCACACACACACACAGCCAGGATCAAATTTGTTCAGCCTTGAAAAGGGGGGGGGGGGAGCTAGTGTGACTTATTATGACAGGACAATTATTAGAGGAAAATTATGACAGGAAGATTCACCCCTGTAAGTGCAGTACTGAATCTTTTATCTAGACTAGAAAATACATAAGCATATTCAGCGCTCTACGGAGCAACCCAACCAGCCATGGCTGCGACCCAACCAGCCACGGCTGCGACCCAACCAGCCATGGCTGCGACCCAACCAGCCATGGTTGAACTCGTTTGAACTTGTTTCCGCTACAAAGCTATTCGGGGTCAGCGATTGGTTAATAATATATCAAAACAAATGCTCGCTGCCATAGAATCTTTACTCAAAATTAAAAGAAATAAAGAACAATTTGGTATAACCATGGTGCACAAATGCAATATTATTACTTTATTATTACTTTATTCCACCGAAACGATTGTCGTATAACATATTGCAAATGGCGGCACCCATAAGGGGCGGCCATTTGCAATCGAAAAGAACAGCTCTGATTGGCTCAAATTATGGAAAGATCCCATTATTTTTTTAGTAGTTTCTTGTTCAGACATAGTTACACATATATATGTATCTTTTGCACAGATTAAATTGCTTGAAGTATATTTTTAATTTATCTACATCAACTTCTCTTTAAATCACACAATATCAGGACTTAAAGAATGGGAAACTATTCCTGCAAGGGTATGGCTCAATATGACCCAGTGGTCACTAGTTTTTGCTCCTTTCCTCGCTGTGGACCCTTCTCAGAAAATAACATGATTTTACCTACAGCAATAATAAATATTACAATAATAATATAATATAGGCCCTAACATATAAATATATACATATAATATATATATACAATGATCATGTGGAAATACTTTTTTTTTTTTAAAGAATTTTTTATTATTTATGTGGAGCGTGACACCATTACTTGCGACGTATCATGACTGGAGGTACCGGTGTAGTAAAGCCTCTGTTTCGCCGGGGAACCAGCTTCCGAATCTGTGCTGGTTCCTTAGCAACCGTTACTTACATATCGAACCGCCGTGCCACGATGCAACTATTGGCAACACCTTGACAACAACTATACGGAATTTAGCAGGCTGATTGCTGTTGATACAATAACTTTTACTAAGGACCCTTATGGATATGTGTATCTTTAACCAAGACTTGTCGAGTCGGGACTTGAAACAGTTTATAGTTTAGGCGAAGACAACGGCTCCATAAACACAACTCATCCTATCCAATGACGCGACCCACGGCAAACGAGGGGATGCCTATTTGTGTATGTATAATATAATAATTGTTTGAATAATTATAATATACTAGATTTTCCTATTTGTGCTAATTATTCAATCGGCAAGTGTGACTTCAATTGTGAGTACTCACGGTTCTAAAATGTCAACGTTGATCTAATAGACTATGAATATGAAATCGCCTTTTTGTTGTTGTTCTTTTATGTCAGTTTATGGTTGACACTGTTTTGCGTATTTATCCAGTTGGCATATAATAAGCTGGGCAACACGGACAAACACACACATAATCTGTAGCCCTACTAGATAAGGGAAGGTCGGCTTCTTTTATCATTGATAACAAATCTGAAATAGTCTGTAGTCGAGATCGATAACATTGCCAGTGCATTTAGCTCAGTAGCTGATTAGCTTGTTTTCGCCTATTTAAATTAGTTGCTAAGTCAGAAATAGTCTACACTAGTCTATAGTGACTATACAACCACATAGGCAGATCGACAACATTGTCTCTTATGATACTTGCTATGAGATATGGTAGTTGCTAAATAAGAAATTTGCACTTGATGGGGACAGTCAACAAAACTATGGTTACATTCACTAAATCAGAGGTAGTCAGCACTGGGATAGAGCGACAGTCGACACCGTTGGTGTGGTTTTAATCTTTCCTTCAGGGTAGTTGCTAAATGGGAAATAGCCTACACTACACAGAGATTATCTGTTTATTTTACTTTGAATAGTTATTAAATCAGAAATAGTTTGTACTTGTGGACACCAGAGAGCCACATTGACAGCATTGTTTTATTTTAATTGGGATAGTTACTAAATCAGAAATAGTTTGTACTTATTGACACCAAAGAGCCACGTTGAAATCAGTGTATTGGTGTACTTAGAATAGTTACTAAATCAGAAATAGTTTGTACTTTTCGACATCAGAGAGCCACATTGACATCATTGTATTGTTTTACTTAGAATAGTTACTAAATCAGAAATAGTTTGTACTTGTCTACATCAGAGAGCCACATTAACATCATTGTATTGTTTTACTTAGAATAGTTACTAAATCAGAAATAGTTTGTACTTGTCGACATCAGAGAGCCACATTGACATCATTGTATTGTTTTACTTAGAATAGTTACTAAATCAGAAATAGTTTGTACTTGTTGACCCCAGAGAACCACATTGAAATCATTTTATTGTTTTACTTAGAATAGTTAGTAAATCAGAAATAGTTTGTACTTGTTGACACCGCAACTCCAAACTCAATGACCAACACCATACCACTCATACTTTCCCCTTCCCCTCTTCTTACAACACACAAGAGCCCACCTCAATCAACCACCCAACATGACTGCATTATTTCTACTACACACTAACAAGTACAAGGAAATGGTTAATACCCCACCTACACCCACCACATACCTACACCCCACCACACCCCTACACCCGCCACACACACATACACCTACACCCCACCTACACCCCTACCTACAACCCACTTACACCCCCACATACAACCCACCACAACCCTACACCCCACCACACCCCACCACCATACCCACTTACCACACCCGCCTACACCATCAGAGAGCCACATTGACATCATTGTATTGTTTTACTAATAGTTACTAAATCAGAAATAGTTTGTACTTGTTGACCCCAGAGAACCACATTGACATCATTTTATTGTTTTACTTAAAATAGTTAGTAAATCAGAAATAGTTTGTACTTGTTGACACCGCAAAGGCATATTGACATCATTGTATTATTTTATTTAGGATAGTTACTAAATCAGAAATAGTTTGTACTTGTTGACCCCAGACATGCACATTGGCATCATTGAATTATTTTATTTAGGATAGTTACTAAATCCCCACACACCCCCACCACACAACCACAATCCTCACCACACCCCTACACCTCCACCATAAACCCCCTACACCTCCACCACACACTCGACACACCAACCACACACACCCACACGTACACCCCCACCCCAACCACACACACATACACCCCCACCACACACACCTACACCCCCACCACATCCCTAAGCCCCAACCACATACACCCACCTCATACCTACACCCCACCACCCCCCTACACCCATCCTACACACCTACATCCCCGCCATACCCACCTACACCCCCACCACACACACCGTCAACCCCAACCACACCCCTAAGCCCCACCACATACCCACCACATACCTGCACCCACACCACACCCCTACACCCACCACATACACTTATACCTACACCTCCACTATACCTACCTACACCCCCACCACACCCCTACAGCTCACCACACCCCCCCACCATACCCACTCACCACACACCCCTACAACCCCGCAACACATCCATAAATCACCACACACACCCAACACACACGCCAACATCCTGGCCACACCCCTACACCTCCACCACAAACCCCTACACCTCTACCACACACCCTATACACCCACCACACACACCTATACCACCACCATACCCACCTACACCCCAACCACACACGCCCTCAGCCCCACCCTACCCACCTACACCCCCATCACATCCATAAGCCCCCACCACATATACCCACCACATACCTGCACCCCAACCACACCCCTACACCCAGCCTACACACCATACACTCACATCCCCACCATACCCACCATACACCCCCAGCACACACACCGTCAACCCCAACCACATCCCTTAGCCCCCACCACATACATCCACCACATACCTACACCCCACCACACTCCTACACCCCACACACACACCCACAATACCCACTCACCACACACCCCTACACCCCACACCACCCACCTAAATCCCCCCCGCCCCACCACACACACCGAAATCCTCACCACACCCCTACACATGCACGACACATTCGGTATTCTCTTCTGTGTGGTGACAAATGATTAATAGGTACACTAGCATCTAAGTTTGAAATTTTAGAATCCAATCTAGATGATAGTTTTGGTTTTGGAATTGTAAGGTTTCATCGGACCATGCAGCTCTAAGTAAAATAATAAAACGATGACAATTAGGCTCTCTGGTGTCAACAAGTACAAACTATTTCTGATTTAGTAACGATCCTAAATAAAATAATACAATGTGGTCAATGTGGCTCTCTGGTGTCAACAAATACAAACTATTTCTGATTTAATACCTATCCTAAGTACAATAATACAATGATGTCAATGTGGTTCTCTGGTGTCAACAAGTACAAACTATTTCTGATTTAGTAACGATCCTAAATAAAATAATACAATGCTGTCAATGTGGCTCTCTGGTGTCAACAAATACAAACTATTTCTGATTTAGTACCTATCCTAAGTACAATAATACAATGATGTCAATGTGGTTCTCTGGTGTCAACAAGTACAAACTATTTCTGATTTAGTAAGTATCCTAAATGAGTAGTTCTCCAGAATTGGAGACCCATTGGGATGTGCTTCATTATTAATCACTAAACTCTTCAAAACAATTTCAGAAAAACAATTAGTTCATATACCTATAGGGAATATACTAAGCAAACACTAGTAATCAAAGCCAGACACATTAAGTGTCCGCAAGGTGTAAAAATAATTAAATAAAGTCGAAAATTGACCAAAAAATGGCAGCAATGAATTTGCACTGGAGTGCCCACCATCTTTGAAGCTGTAAATAAAGAAAACTATCAAGCACAGTTAATTCAATTTGCTTTCATGTTGGCAAGATTATATCAATGAAGATATTTTTCATTACTTTTAGTTTTTACATTGCATAGGTACATGACAATATCGCTGTAAAAATACCTGTCCTGTGCGTACGCTTGGTGTCACACTGACAGCACAGATGGTTCGTTAGTTTGATCAGTTATCAAGCATGGTATGCATAATCAGTAATACTTTTATTTAATCTATGACCTATAATGTTTTCAAATAATAAGAGATAATCTGGAATTATCAAAAATTGGCCGATTTAAAGCAATTTTTATTGATGGTGTCACATTTGTAACGTACGTCCCAACCAATTTACAAATTCAATATTTGAGCACTGAAATGTTATAGGGAGGGAAGGAAAGACTACAGACTAAACAAACCATCCTATCAGACAGATTGGTGAAGTTTTAGATGGAAACTCCAATAGGCAGTGACGTAATCTGCTATAGATCATGAGGTGTCACGTTTTTGTGCACATGTACGCACGGCACCAAAACAAGTAGTATAGAAGGGTTCTTTTGAGAGTAGAATGACATAGGTCTGGCTCTGCGAGAGTCCATTGACCTTAGATGACCCCCCCGCCCCCCACACCCATGGACGCTGTCAGAATGATTCATCTTAGATCAATAGACTCTCGCAGAGTCAATGGACTCTCTCTGAGCCAGGATTATGTAATTTTATGCTCAATAGAACCCTACTATACTACTATAGTACTACTGGTTGTGATCATATGATTTGTTGTTTGTTTGTTGTTGTTTTACATCCTAGCAATATCCAAGGTCATATCAGGATGGGTACCGACTTGTGACAGTATGCACTCATGGCGATTTTATAGTGCTGCCCCACCGGGAAATCAGGCTGCCGGCACCATGACCCGATATCCCACTCAGTCACATTATCCTGACACCGAGCTAACCAGCCTCTCCTATTCTCCATACCTTCCTTATCTAAGCAATTAATTACTTTTTCATTTAAATTCTTATTATTATATAACACATTAGATAATGTCACATAAAACACTGTCCTGTGTGTTTTGGTGTCACACGTAACACTGTCTCACAAACTACTAACTTCGCTATTCTCTGACAAATATGTATGATCTGCTTTTAAGGAACTACACCTATAATGAGTATATTAAAATGAATAATTCTTTTGATAACACAACAAAACATTGTTATATATGAAGAAGATGGAAAACATTTTATTTGTGATGGGACGTATGTTACGGTGTCACAAATTAAATTAGTTTTTTTAAATCAGTTTTTAATGTAGATACTGCGCTTTGTGCTTTAAAAGTTATGTTTCCTGTTGTACTTCAACATCCCATACCAATAATCTGGTCAACATCTGTGATACTGTACTTAAACGATGGTGGTGTCACATTGTAACACACAGGACACTCTTTGCATCAACATTTTTGAAGCCTAATTACCTCAAAACCAGTGGTGGTAGTGATTTTTTGTTTTTGGTTGATGATTCCACTCACCTGGAAGTTTATAAATAGTATACAATAGATGTTCAGAATACATTTTTATTTTTGACACTAATGCAACAATTGGGTCTCCAATTCTGGAGAATCACTCAAATACAATAATAGAATGATGTCAATGTAGCTCTCTGGTGTCAACAGGTACAAACTATTTCTGATTTAGTAACTATCCTAAATAAAATAATACAATGATGCCAATGTGCATCTCTGGGGTCAACAAGTACAAACTATTTCTGATTTAGTAACTATCCTAAATAAAATAATACAATGATGTCAATATGCCTTTGTGGTGTGAACAAGTACAAACTATTTCTGATTTACTAACTATTCTAAGTAAAACAATAAAATGATGTCAATGTGGTTCTCTGGGGTCAACAAGTACAAACTATTTCTGATATAGTAACTATTCTAAGTAAAACAATACAATGATGTCAATGTGGCTCTCTGATGGTGTAGGCGGGTGTGGTAAGTGGGTATGGTGGTGGGGTGTGGTGGGGTGTAGGCGTGTGGTGGGTTGTATGTGGGGGTGTAGGTGGGTTGTAGGTAGGGGTGTAGGTGGGGTGTAGGTGTATGTGTGTGTGGTGGGTGTAGGGGTGTGGTGGGGTGTAGGTATGTGGTGGGTGTAGGTGGGGTATTAACCATTTCCTTGTACTTGTTAGTGTGTAGTAGAAATAATGCAGTCATGTTGGGTGGTTGATTGAGGTGGGCTCTTGTGTGTTGTGGGAAGAGGGGAAGGGGGAAAGTATGAGTGGTATGGTGTTGGTCATTGAGTTTGGTCACTGTGACAGCATCGCCAATGTCAGTATTTAATAGAATAAATGTTTATTTTGTTAAATATGCCTCCTGTTATTGGATGGAACCATACTTTGGGTAAGGGTGGGGGGAATCAGAAGCTGTTGACATGTAGGGGATGTGGCGAGTATGCTGATGTTGGTAAGATGATCCTATGGATGGGAAGAGAGAGCACAGGGGTTGTGAGTGTGGTCCATTTAGTTTTTCTGAAGCAGACTAAGGATGCAACTGCAACAGATGCATCACAGGTCCTGGTTAGGGGCCATGCCAGACTGATGCATTCTACTAGCATGTTTGAATTCTAGCAGGGTGTGTGCATGTCTGGTTTGAGCTGGGAGCGCATTCCACAATTGGCTACCTTTGAATATTGATGGTTCTCTTAGTTTCCTGTTGAGAGGTAGCGGTACTTTCAGCAATGTGGCATCACCTTGTCTGGTCACCCGTACTGTATCGTTAATGTACTCATTGTTCTTGACTATCCCTCCGTTGGTTGAGAAATGCAATATTGGCTCTATCACTGACAGGGTTTTCCTCTGAAGACCGTCCTAAGTGCTCTATTTTGTGTTCTCTGAATTTTAGTTTGTTTCTGTTTTGTCAGAAGACCATATATTAGGTCATCGTAATCACATTACCTCGTTTCAATCATTCAAGCAGGTTGATAATAGTTCCTAAACAAGGACCTTTTCTCTTAATATATGAGTCGACTTTTATATATATCGCAGTAATGTGGAGCCTGGTCTGTCATCTGACAGTGACGAAATCAATTGGCACAGTCCAGTGGGGCAGCACTATAAAGTCGCAATGACAGTTCACTGTCACAAGTCGGTATCCGTCCTGAGTTCACATCCTATGATGTTAGCACATAAACTCCAATGCTATGTGTAGAATAAGAACCGTTATGCATGTGAAGTTATGATTAAACGAGGAGTTCGACAGGGGTGTGTATTGTTACCATGTCTATTTAACCTGTACACAGAGATGATTTTCAGACACATTGAAGATTGCAAGGGAGTGACAATAGGTGGCATGAACGTGAACAATCTTAGATATGCCGATGACAGTGTAATACTAGCAGACAGTGAGAAAAACCTACAAGATATAGTGAATAGAATCAATAAAGCTGGAATACTATTCAACATGAAGATGAATGCCAGGAAGACCAAAACAATGGTTATAAGTAAAAAGACAGATAAACCAAATGTCAATATAACCATAGATGGCACAAACATAGAACAAGTATCCGAATTCATATATCTCGGACAAAAGATTACAAATGATGGGAGATGTGAGGAAGAAATTAAAAGAAGGATAACAATAGCCCGAACAACATTCTCCAAAATGTATAGAGTGTTAACATCAAGTAAGATATTAATACAAACAAGGAAGCGTATTCTTCAGTGTTATGTGTGGTCTACTCTAATGTATGGGGCAGAGACATGGACAATCTCTAAGAAAATGTACAAACGTTTAGCAGCATTTGAGATGTGGACTTATCGAAGGATGATGAAAATATCATGGACAAAGAAGATCACCAACAAAGAAGTTCTCAGAAAAATTAAAAATAAGAAAAGCTTGTTTGCCACTATACAGACAAAGAAACTTATTTATTTTGGCCACATCATTCGTCAGAGTTCAATATACCGTACATTGTTGGAAGGGAAGGTGAATGGCAGCAGAGGGAGAGGGAGACCAAGAACATCATGGTTTACAAATATTTCACAGTGGACAGGCTTGAATTATTCACAGTCTATCAGAACAGCACAACATCGGGACAAGTGGAGAACCATTGCATCCAACCCTCGACTAGAGGATGGAACTATTGATTGATTGATTGATGCATGTGCATGAGCATAGTGTCCCTCGCTTATGGTTAGGTAGTTCGGATTGGTGCTGTGTAGGTCGAGCAGCTTGGAACACTGTAGGTCTGCATCAAGTGAGGTATAGTTTTGATGCTGGTTGCGGCAAGCGGCCGGATACCAGCCACTTGCACTTTAAGTTGCAGGCCGGTTGGTTGAGAAGGGTCCACAGCGACGAAAGAGGCAAAAACGGCTGACCACTGGGTCATATCGAGCATACCCTTGCAGGATTAGTTTCCAATTCAGTAAGTAGTGATATTGTGTGATTTAAACAGAAATCAATGTAGATCAATTTCAAATATACTTCAAACAATTTAATCTGTGCAAAAGATACATAAATATGTGATAATGTCTGAACAATAAACTCGTCAAATAATAATTGTCTCACAGAGGTCTAGCCTGGTCCCCTGTCACTCATTTGGGACATCCCAGTCGTCAGAATTTCAAATCGAACACTGTGAGTAACTTATGAAGTTTTCTGCTATTATCGCTCAGTTTCCAACCTGGTCCCCTAGCCTTTGTACCGGAAACAAGTTTAAACGAGCTGAAACGAGTTCAAATGTGGCTGGTTGGGTCGCACCGTGGCTAGTTGGGTCGCTCCGTTTAGCGCTGAATATGCTTATGGGTTGGTTGCCGAATTTTGACTTGCATAAAGTATAGCGAGTCTTTAGAGATTGATCACTCCAAACACATTAATCCTCTTGTGTCGTCTCATTTGTCCACGTAAAATAATGCTAGGGTAGCATGACCTTGCACCCCCATAGGCAGTAATACACTCTGATTCTGTGCTGTGCACTATACCTCAGTCTCTGCTTGCATATAATACTAGGACCCCCCCCACACCTCACACACGTCTTCCACACACACAAACCATTGCCAATCCGAACCTTCCGAGATATGAGCGATTTTAATGCATACTTCATAACGCTGAAGACAGGGAATTTTAGTCCAGTCATCCAAGGATGACTGGACTAAAATAACATATTATTAATTTATATAAAGTACAGCTTTAACATATATAAATCAAATACACGTTTTTATCATATAGACATATATTTATTTAATATTATATATAACACATATTATTTATATAAGCATGGATAAATAATACACATTACTCCATGTAGGAAGAGCCATATTTTACTTTTTACATATTAGTACTACTGCCGTTACGTAGACACTGGTTCATTGTATATTTTTAGCCCAGAAATGATTATCCATTTTTATTTAAAGTTTATTCGTTAAATTAACAAATTAATTCACCAGGTTCTAATCCCAATACAGAGACACTCCAGACATTCAATTGTATCAGATAAATAAGGGCAGAGGTTGGGGGGGGGGAGTGCGTGGTAAAGTTATTTCTGTAGTAACTACGATATGCAGCTGATTCTTTCGGGTCTGCTCTGTACCAGGCTCCGTTAGTGAATGACTGGGAGTTCAGATTGGTTCATAACGTTAGCCTTAGTTTACCATAGCGACCTATTAATGGTTAGATACCTTACCACTGCATTCAGCTGTACCCATCATCATCATGCTGTCGGTTGCGATGCGACAAAGACTGCTTTCATTACTTGACTGCCGCTCTCCATTTAGCTCTCTGCTGTGAGAGTGATGTCCATGAGTCGGTCTTCATTTCATGAAAGCTGCCTGCAAAAGTGTTGAAGTGCTGCTGGCTTTTGCAAGTTACCAGCAGCACTCTCTCGGGGAGCAAATAGAGGTTTCACACCGGCAAGAACATGTCCAGACAGGTGCAAAACTATTTCTCCCTGCAGTGGCTGGTCGCGAGATGTTGGGAGTTCCATACATCAACCACCCTTAATGCTGCCACAGTGACATGGTTTTCTGTTCAGGGTTTGCTCCCTTAGCCTTCGGTTCTGTCAAGAACCTGTACCCCAAGGCAGTGGTTTACAACTCTGCAGGGCAGGGGCGTCAAACTCCCTGAGGTATTGCAATACCTGCATACAGCTGTACGCAAGGTGTCAGGTACCCATGCATGCTAGATGTGCATCTGGTGGGTACTCTCTCCAGGCAACACTAAAATGGTCTCCAACGTTATGAATTACCGATGTTACTAGCAACATGTACAATTCTTCCCTATTCCGTGCCACAATGCTACTTTTAGTTGTTGTAAATGTGCATAGGCGTCATTCTCTGAAATTGGGCACTAAAGTGTGATATGGAAACCACAAGTAAAAACCTTCCAAATAATCAAACATTTCCCCAAAATAGCAGAACAAATTTTCATATGAAGGTTTACATGTTGTGCATATATGCACAACATGTCTTTTTTTCAATTCTGACATATATGTCAAAGTTGAAAAAAGGGTATTTCACTTTTTGATCTCATACAAATTGAGTAATACGTTAATATCACTAGTGTAACATGAAAATCAAACATACATCCTAAACATCATTTTCACTTACACAAAAAAGCGAAATAAAATCGTACTGATTACAGTTAAGCAAGCAAGATTATGGTTTACAAGAAATAAGTTGAAAGAAAGTTTTTTAAATGCATGGAGTCAATGTGTAGATTTTCGCATTTTCATTTTAGCACAATATCATACAATCATACTTTTGATCTCTTTTGTCGGATGGATTAAATATAAGCAGCATTGCTAACATACTTGACACCCAGAGGCAACAATAATTATTCGAGTTGCTATCAATAAAAGAAAGAATGAATTATCACCATGGTAAGGTGGAAACCAAATATGTGGTGCCCAGTTTTAAAGAATGACCCATAGCTTGCTTTATTTCTGTACACTTACACAGTTTTACGTTCCTTCCCATGATTGTAGGGCCAGGCTGTACGCGTTGTGGCCCACCTGACCAAGCTGGCATCCGCAGCATCCAGACGTCGGCATCCCGGCGTCCCTATCCAGGCATCCACGTGCAGGCGTCCCAAGAGTAGCATCCTAGACAGACGCGCCTAATTCTAGAGTCCCAACCAGGCACTTGAATCCTTCCAGGTGCGCTAATATGGCACCCATTGGTTGGATCTCTATATGCGTGCTAAGATGACGCCCATTGCTTAGATCCCTCTAGGCAGGCTAATATGGCGCCCATCACTTGGATACCGCACTAATATGGCGCCCATTGTTTGGATCTCTCTAGGCAGACTAAGATGGCGCCCATCACTTGGATCCCGCACTAATATGGCGCCCATTGGTTGGATCCCTCCAGGATCCCTCTAGGAAGGCTGGTATGGTGGACATTGTTTGGATCCCTCTCCGTGCATAAACATGGCGCCCATCACTTAGAATCCTCTGGGCATGTAATTATGACGCCCATCTCCAGGATCCCTCTAGATGCCAATGGCCAGATCCCTCTAGGCGTGCTAATGTGGCTAGATCTCTATAGGTCCACAAGTATCACACCCATCATTTGGATCCCTCCTTGTCGATGCTGCTCTTGTCTGTGCTATCTGAGAATATCTCAGGCTGAGAGTCTCATGAGTTATAACTGAGGCGTGTGACTGAATCAAGCCTCTATCCATTTGCCTTGATCTGTCTGTTGAGTCCAATGGTTAGGGCAGTGGTAGGTCATTTGGACCTATATGGGAAGGTAGACGCTCCCGCCCTTTCATGAGTCTCCCAGTTATGGGTGAAATAGCTGGTGTCAATATGACACGCAAGTTCAGCGCCCTCTAGACTGGATACAATGGTGCCCACCGACTGTATCCCAGTAGACAGGCTAATACGCCTAGATCCCTCAAGGTGCACAACTACGACACCTATCCCACTAGGATCCCACTAGGCACGGTAATATGTTGGCCATCGCTTCGATCCATCCAGGCGCACTGAAGTGGTGGCCATCACTTGGATCCCTCTCGGTGCTCAAGTACTGTGCCCATTCCTTGGATCCTCCATACACGCAAATATGAGACCCGTCTCCAGGATTCCTCTAGGCGCACTAATATGGCACCAATCATTTGGATCCCTCTGGATATGCTAATGTGGTGCTCAATGATAGGATCCCTGTAGATGCGCTAATATTGTGCCCATGGCCATAATCCCTCTAGACGTCCAAATATGGTGTCCATGTCCATAATCCCTCTAGATGTGCCAATATGGTCTCCATGGCGATAATCACTCTAGACATGCCAATATGGCATCCATGGCTATGATCCCGCCCATTCAGGAGTCCGCCAGTTATGGGTGAAATAGCTGGTGTCAATATGGCATGCAAGTTCAGCGCCCTCTAGATGGAATAAAATGGTGCCAATTGACTGGAACCCAGTAGACAGGCTAATATGCCTGGATCCCTCAAGGTGCACAAGTATGGCACCTCACACTAGGATCACACTAGGCATGGTAATATGGTGACCACCACTTAGATCCATCCAGGCGCGCCGAAGTGGTGGCCATCACTTGGATCCCTCTCAGTGCTCAGCTATGGCACCCATTCCTTGGATCCTCCAGACACGCAAATATTAAACCAGTCTCTATGATTCCTCTAGGCGTGTTAATATGGCGCCCATCACTTGGATCCATCTGGACCTGCTAATGTGGTGCTCAATATTAGGATCCCTGTAAATGCACTAATATTGCGCCCATGGCCATAGTCCCTCTAGACATGCCAATATGGCACCCATGGCCGTGATCCCTCTAGACATGCCAATATGGTGTCCATGGCCATAATCCCACTAGACATGCCAATATTGCACCCATGGCCATAATCTCTCTAGACGTGCAAATATGGTTTACATGGCCGTGATCCCTCTAGACATGCCAATATGGTGTGCATGGCCATGATCCCTCTATGCGCGCTAATATGGCGCCCATGGGTATGATCCTTGTAGACGCGCCAATATGCCGCCCTTCACTACTATCACTCCAGGTGCCCGATTAATAGCACCCATCTCTCGGCTCCCCCATATGGCTGGCTACTATCGCCCCAAATGTGAGAAAAGGTCAGCTCATTTACTTGTTCTCAACTTTTATCAAATTTAACCAGTTGTAACAATGTGAAGCCCATGAAACTCATGACCTAAAAAGAATGTTGTGTTTCTAATTGCATGACTGACACTACAAAAACATGTAGACTGTAGAGAAATTATTTAATCTTTTGAAATAATAATTTAAATGACATCTCAGTCAAAGAAGTCATGGTATAAAAAATATGTTATTCAATCCCCAATTCCCTACCCTACTTGCTTGCCTGCAATCTGAAGCACAACCCTTTTTTTGGGGGCTCTAATATTAATAAGGCTAGTAACTAATAAACTTTGTGATGGTTTACCACTAAACCCCTAGATATGATTCCTCTGACAAACAACCAGTCTCTATGTCCTCTTTATATACTCAGTGTCGTCATTATTTGTAATTTTAGCTTAGTTAAGCTGCACCTGAACCTGTCTTTCTATATGTGTAGTATAAAGCATTTATACAAATATTATTAGGATGTAACCGTTTTACTAGTTTGCTTGTCGCATTTAGGGTTCGAACCCGTGCCTTTCATATCGATGCGCAAGCTATGATGTGGCAGTTACAGGAGCCTGGTGTGTAGCCGGCCTGCTCCGAGGTAGGGGTTTGGCGCGCTTTCTCCAGCGTCCAACGGTAATCCCCTGCATTGGGCGCATTTGATTCTGAACTCTAGCTTTAGGTGGACGTCGCTCCACTCCACTCCGCTCTCATTGTTTATAGTGTGACGGTTGGTGATTACACGGAGGCGTGATGGTACTGGACAACTGTGCTACATGCGGGGAAGAACATGAGCCACCCCGGGGAAGTAAATGTAAGCGTACCAAATTATCAAAGAGAAGCATGAAAACTGAGATACCCTCATCGGGAGAAGAGAAGCGGGAGCACCGGCTGACGTTAGAGGCATATGAGGAAGACAATGAGGAGCGGGCGCGGCGGAAACAGCTCGCTGACAGGAACCGCGAGTGAAGGAAGAAGGAGCTGCGCTCTGCGCTGGAGGAGGGAGACCGCCAATCAGGACTACGATGTCCAAGAAAAAGAAAGAGACGGAGGAGGACGACCCAGACGCGTCCCCGAGCGAAAGTAGCTTGGATAATGACTCGTCGTCAGAGAGTGATTCAGACAGTTGTAGCAGAAGCCAGAGGAGAAGGAGGAGATGCAGACGCAGTAAGTTCTCCATAGGCAAATATACTAAAGATGAGAAGCGTGTTAACAATTTATCTGTGATGGAGCTGATTTCTGCGGCCTTAGTATTGGTGATACGGCTTGGCAAGCACGTTGTTATGGACTATGATGAACTAAGTGGTTATCTGGGACACATAGCTTACATGTGGACACATGCCACGACAGGGAAAAATGAAGAGAAGAGGCCTGAAGGCATTCCATATGGGCGATCAAGAACTTTCAATGTTACACTTCACTCTGGACAACACTCGCACTAGTCATGAGGCTCACAAACCGGGCCGCCAATCGTTCAGTAGTAAGAGTTATGACTATGGGAAGGGTGTGTGTTACACCTTTACTTAAAGCAAAGAAGGCTGCACGATGCGACACTGTGGTTATGAACATAAATGCATTATCTGTAAATCGAGTGACCACACCATAGAACGATGTAAGCGGAAGAAATATTGACTTGGTGATATTGGTGTTGGTAGGGGTAGTGAGGCGGTGGGTGTAAACGGGAGAGGCGTGGAGGCAATCGGCATGGCCGATGCGGTGGTAGGGTTTGATGTGAACCCAGTGATAGATTCTGATGTGGAATCGGGCTTGTGTGTGAGCTTACATGGTGGGGGAGAGGAGCATGAATTAATTGACCACAGATCAAATGAATTTGTGTGTGAATCAAGTACATGAGAATCAAGTACATGTTGTCGAATTGGGGTGTGGTATTGGTGTGGTATCAGGAGATGTTCCTGGCATGGCTGAGGATGTTGTAGGAGTGGCAGGCTCGGCGGGCGTCGGTCACCAGGGCTTGTCAATGGCAATGTTCACTGGCTCAGAGTGGTCAGCCTGGAGGAGTCTGGGCATGATAAAGATGATCTGGTCTGTTCACTTTGGGTGGTGGACCGGCATAATGGTGTGTGGAATCGTGTTTGTGCGGCACTTGCAACTCTATTCACTTTGTAGGTGGTGCGACTGCTCAACTTAAACAATGTCAGGTGTATGCAGAGGCAATGTGACGGGGCGACACTGATCCCGACTGGGAATATATTTTGAGAGGCGCCTGTTTCAGCTATAGGGTGATTGACCCTGATTGTGTGGGCACTTATTTTCAAAATAACTACTCATCAGTCACTAAAGGTGTTGTTGGTAAGATTATGGGTGACAGACTCAAAATCGAAATTGCAGCAGGCGTATTATGGATTACAGATATTGCATGTGTGTGTGCACCCTTTCGGTGCTGTGCCAAAAGGGCACGATGATTTCAGAACGATTGTGGACTGATTGTGGACTGCCCAAGCCCAACCGGTTTTTGTGTGAATGAACATACCATGTCATGTAAAACTAAATTCAGTTACAACTCGGTGGAAACGGTGACACAATTTCTGCAGGAAGGGGATTATCTGGCCACCATTGTTATATCTAATGCATACCGGGAAGTGAACATCAACCCAGCGTGTCGGGAAAGGCAAGGCTTGAGTTGGGACTTCGGTGATGGTATTGTGAACTTAATGGACAACCGGCTTTGCATGGGGCTCAGTAGTAGACCCTTCGTCTTCAGTAAAATATGTGATTTTGTGGTAAGGTGCATGGTCAGAGAGGGATATTGTAAATGTGTAAATTACCTTGATGATTTTTGTGTGATTAGTCGGACGGCAACAGGCTGTGCCGCAGCCAAAGGAAACTAGTGGCTGTATTACGTAGGATTGGGTTCTATGTGAGTTTCAAAAAGTTATTGTCCCCATCCCAGATAACTCGTTTTCTAGGCATCGATATGGATTCCCTGATTATGGAGCTGAGGCTACCCGATGATAAATTGGAGAAGTTAATAACGCAATTAAAACTATTCTTGAGGCGTAGGAGAGCAACAAGGTTAGTGTTAGAAGGTTTGGGTGGAGTTCTTGCGCATTGCTGTAAAGTAGTACATGGAGGTAGAACATTGTCAAGGCGTGTGTATGACTTAATATCATCTGCAAAAAAGGTATCTCATAAAGTACGGTTGAATGAATAATTCAAACTAGACATTAAGTGGTGGTTGGAGTTTGCGGCCAGATTCAACGGAAAAGCAAAGATAATTCCATCTGCAGAGGCAGCAATTTCAGTTTACAGCGACGCCTCAAAATTTGGCTTTTGTGCTTTACATGCTGATGATTGGTTGGCGGGTGCCTTTGATTTCAACAAGGCAAGGAGTTACAGTGGTTAGGGTATCATTTTGTGTATGCGGATGATGCGGGTTGCAGATCAGACAACATCAATGTCTTAGAGCTATGGCCGATAGTAGCGGGTGTGAGACGGTGGAGTGAAGGGTGGAAAGATAGGAGAGTGGTGTTTGCGACAGACAACACCTAAGTGATGGCAGCACTCAACACCGGTAGGAGTAGGAACAAAACAACAATGGCTTGGCTCCATCTGATATTTTGAGCATCGATCGCAAATAATTTCTAAATCCAGTCAGTATACATTAATACTAAAGCAAATATCATCTGCGATAGCCTTAGTAGGCTAGATAAATTCAAAAACATCGCTAGAATCAGAGACGCAGATCATGCGTCGGTTATGTGCTGTCATAAATATTTGATCGTTAACCTGCAGGTTGGGACAGGCTCCGGGATGAACGCCACCACTATGAGCGACATCAGTATGCACAATCTATCATCACCGTGAGATCGATGCAGGTTAAGATTATTTTAGCTTTTGTGAGCTGTTCGAAGATCAGCTGTGCCCTTATCCATGCAACTCGGAGCAAGTATGCTTTTATATGACCTTTTTGACTATACGGTTGTGCTATTTGTCAATCAGAAACTATCTGAGCGGGCTAAATAATCACTTAAAAGATCTGGGATGTCAGCCCATAGATTATGGGGATCACAGTATAAAGAAGTGCAGGGTGGGAATCAGGCATTTAAAAGGCCAAGAGGTGAGGCAGGCAGCTGCGTTATTACCGGCAGAGCTGCTGAGGGTTTTCATGGTTATGCAACCTACAAGAGGTCATACAGCAGTAAGAGCGGCTATGTTACTATCATTCAGGGTGTTGCTACGCAAAGCGCTTGTGACAGACTCAGACAGTGCTTTAAAGAGGAAGGACTCAGAGTTTTACCAGTGGGGGGTAATGGTATGTGTCAGGAAGTCTAAAACTAATCAATTTAGGGAACGAGTTCATCGGATTCCAGTGGCAAAGGTTGCTAACAAAGAGTTATGTGCTGTGTTCTGGGTACAGAGACACATAGAGCAGTGCCCCGCCCCCCTGGATGCCCAGGTGTTCAGAATCGCCAGGGGGGGTCATTCAGTTACTCTACCGTACAATTACTACAATGATGTAATAAAAGCAATGTGTGCCCGGACAGGGCTTCCGTCGCGTGAGTTCTCAACACACAGCCTCCGGCGAGGTGGCGCTACATTCTTGAGGCTGTGTGGCGTGAGCGTTGAGGAAATCAAAGAGAGGGGCGACTGGCACTATGAGTGTGTTTGCCAATATCTTAAGGCTTCGGTGGTGGAGCGATTAACTTTGGACATGCGGGTCGCGGTCTTACTTGACACTTTCTAGTCGCGCCAGTGTGTACGCGTGTGTATGTTGTGATTAACTCAACGCGATACCCGAGACTGCATGTCTCGTCGGACTTGACAGAACAATGGTTCTTGACACTAGCTGCTCACTGCAGCAGACACTTGTCCATCATTCTACAATTTGCATCTTGAACATGAGGTGTGTACTATTTATTATTTAAGGAAGTTTATTAACTATGCTGAGGTGGCATCAAACCTTACTGTCATTTCTAGTGCTAAGGCTTGTATGTACTGTACTTACTTTCAAACTCAACGAACGTTTTCGTTCCTAGTTTAGCGCTTCCATCTATCGCCTATGTATATGTACCTTTCTCGTAGCTTCTGGTTGGGGTTGGTGTGGGTCTTTTGGGCCAGCCAGAGTGGCTACTCAATCCAAATCGATGCATGGGCTTTGATGCGGCAGTTACAGCAGCCTGGTGCACAGCCGGCCTGCTCTGAGGTAGGGGTTTGGCGCGCTTTCTCCAGCGTCCAATGGTAATCCCCTGCATTGGGCGCATTTGATTCCGAACTCTAGCTTTAATTTTCTTTTGTGAATAAACAGGTAGGTCTTTTGGGCCAGCCAGAGTGTCTACTCAATCCAGCTACATATGTCTTCTCTTGTGCAGTAACTAATAATATAAGAATATCCAGAAGTAATTTGCACCTTCTCATCCCCATCACACTCTTCTGGCACTTTGAGATTTCTTGCCTTTTCAGTATTTCCCTTACCCTTGTCACCTTTCCTTCGTTAAAAAGTGTATTTATCTGCTTTGCCGATGGCATACCACTGGTCTTCTAGTTGTGAAAAATAAGAGTTTTTATATAAATCTTTTCTAATGGATATATCCTTTAATATAAAAAGAATATTCATATAAATCCCTGTTACAGGCGTATCTAAATGGTTAGCGAGGCAGTTGAACCTAGGAGGTGCCACCAGCCGAGTTGATAGTGTCACAGAGCGAGGAAGTCATGGACGGAGGAAGGAGTTTATGGAATTCTGGTATACATATGTACACTCATATAATTCTCATACATCACATATATGTGTATATATTTAAGTATGTTTATATATGTGTTTATAGGTACATTTGTGATATATATGTATATGTGTAAAAGTTCTTATACATAAAGCATACTGTCGAGAAAGTTTAATTCTGTGGTAGAAAGCTTAGATTTGCATAGTCCGATGGTTTTGTGCTTGTCCTATTTTCAGAGATAAATACATTAGATTGATCGGTATAATACTCCACTTATAATCTACTTCACTTTATTTTGAAATAACTTTAATTTCAAAGGGCTAACTTTGAAAATGTTTGAGGTGCGAACATGCCAAATTGATCTTGGCAGGGACACCGTAGGCTTCAGCAGTAACAGCTTCTATTAAACTGGCCTAGTATCCCCTTGTATGCAGTAACACATGCATAATAAGTGTTGTCAGTGTAGAAGGTTGATGTGTAGGAGCAAATCTAGCCGACGACGTTGGTTTTGAAAATGTTATGCATTCATCGGATATGTATTCATACATAGCGTAAGTTTGGAAAATTAATCTTTGAAAGTTTGATAGCTTAAGCTGAAATAATTTCAGATCTCATAGAAATACTCTTTTCAATTCAAACAGGTTTCAGCTCAATACGGCACTCAAGTACGCTGCCCATCACTTGCATCCCTCTAGGCGTGCTAGTTTTGCGGCACTGGTTAGGGCAGAGGTAGGTCATTTGGACCTACACACGAAGGTAGATGCTCCCGCCCTCCACGAGTCTCCCACTTATGGGTGAAATAACTGGTGTCAATATCACACTCAAGTTTGGCGCCCATCACATGGATCCCTCTAGGCACACTAGTACGTCACCCATCGCTAGCTTCCAGCTAGGAATGCTAATCTGGCGAATATCGCTAGGATCCCACTTGGCACGATGATATGGCGTCCATCGCTAGGATCACTCTAGGCATGCCATTAAGGTGGCTCAATATGGCCCTCAAGTATGCTGCCCATCACTTGGATCCTTTTAGGTGTACTGGTATTGCGTCCATCACTTGGATCCCTCTAGGTAGCCCCCATCACTTGGATCGCTACAGCTGTGCTGATATGACCTATCACCAGGATCCCTCTAGGCCTGCTGACGAGGTGGCCATCACTTGGGTCCATCTGCTGCTGCACTGATATGGTGTCTATCAACAGGATTCCACTAGGCATGCAGATATGGCAGCCATCGCCAATGGTTAGGGCAGGGGTAGGTCCTTTGGACCTACACGGGAAGGTAGACGTTCCCACCCTTTCATGAGTCTCCCAGTTGTGGGTGAAATAACTGGTGTCAGCATGGCATCACTGAGCGGATAACTTCATGGTACGAAGACAAAGGCCATTGCTTGGATCCCTCTCAGCACGCAAGTACGCCGCCCATCACTTGGATTGTTCTATGTGAGCTAGAATGGCACCCATTGGTTGGATCTCTCTAGGCAATCAAGTATGGCCTCCATCACTGGGATCCTTCCAGATCTGCTGATATGTCCCATCGCCATGATCCCTCTAGTCATGCTGATATGGCGCCCATCGCCAGGCTCAATATAGGCCCGCTAGTATGGCACCCATCACTTGGATCCCTCAAACTTCGTTAATATGGTGCCCATTGCAAGGCTCTTCTAGGTGTACTGATATGGCAGGCATTACTTGGATCTCTCTAGGCACTGACGAATGGCGCCCGTCAGCGATAACCACGCTAACATTTCGCCCACCGACCGGATCCCTCTTGCACTAATATGGCTGGGTCCCTCTGGCTGCACAAGTACAGCATCCCTCACTTGGATCCGTTCATTCAAGTGAACATGGTGCCAATCGCTAGGATCCCGCTAGGCACACTAATATGGTCCCCATAGCTGCTATCTCACTTGGTGCGCTAATATGATGCGCATTGGTTGGATAGCTCTAAGCACTCAAGTATGACGTCCATAACCTGGATCCCTGTAGACGCGCTAAAATGGCATCTAAAGCACTGGATCCGTATAAGTGCGCTTATATGGCTGGATCCTTGAAGGTGCACAATTACAGTACAAATCACATGGCTCCCTTTACCGATCGTCAAGATCCCCCAGGCGCACTAAAATGGTCCCCATCATTTGGATCCCCCTAGACGCGCTAGTATTGCAGCCAATGGTTGGATGCCCCTATACATTCAAATATGGAGCAGATGACTCGGATCCCTGAGTTAAATCCAGGGTTAGGGCAGTGGTTTGTCATTTGGACCTACACGGGAAGGTAGACGGTCCCGCCCTCCACGAGTCTCCCAGTTATGGGTTAAATAACTGGTGTCAACATGACATGGAAGTTTGGCACCCATCATGTGGATCCCCATAGGCAGGCTAATACGCCTGGATCGCTCTAGGTGCACTAGTACGGCACCCATCACTAGCTTCCAGCTAGGCATGCTAATCTGATGAATATCACTAGGATCCCACTAGCCACAATAAATATGGTGTCCATAGCTAGGATCACTTTAGGCATGCCAATATGGTGCCTATCATTAAGATTCCACTAGACACGATAACATGGGATGTCACACTATGATCCCTCTAGGCATGCCAATATGGCGCCTATCACTAGGATCTCACTGCCATGGTAATATGGTTTCCATCGCTAGGATCACTCTAGGCATGCCAATATTCATCTAGGTGCACCAATATGGCGCCCATCGCTACCCTGTAGTGTACTAATATGGTTTCCAATGCCAGGATCCCTCTAGGTGTGCTAATATGGCGCCCATTGCTATGATACTTTTAGATGCGTCAATATGGCGCCCATCACTCGGGACTTCCTAGGGGCTGAAATATGACACTAATCACTAAGCCATTATGATGCCAACACCAGGTGTGCTACTATGGCACCCATCATATAATGTGTTACTATGGCGCCCATTCCTAGAATCGCACCAGGCACCCTATTAATGGCGTCCATCTCCCAGTGACCCTTCAATGGTGACCATTATGGCTGGCTCTCGTCGCTCAAGTACCGCAAATGCAGACAAAGGTGAGCTCATTTACTTGTCCTTTTACCAAATGTAAGCAGTTGTAGAAATGTGAAGCCTATGAGACTCAGGCCTATAAAAATGTTGTGTTGCTGGTTGTGTGACCAACCCTACAGTTGAGTTGTACCTAAACCGTTATCCCTATTAATAGGAACATACAGAATGCTGTCACTTATCCGTAGATATCTCCTATGGGCAGCCTTTCATTCCCATCCCCCTCTTCTGGCACTTTGAGATTTCTTGCATTTTCAGTTTTCTACTTTCCCTTTCCTCTTTAACAATTGCGTCTTTACAAAAAATGTATTCATCTCATTTGGCAATTCCATTGGACTAGTCTTCTAGTTGTGAACAACAGTAAGAGTTATTCATACAAATATTTGCTAATGGATATAGCCCTAATTTGTACATATGTATATCCCTGGAACAGGCGAAGATGGACGGTTAGAGAGGCTGACGCACCTGTCGAGTTGGGAGAGTCACACAGAGAGGCAATCACAGACTGAGGAGGAGTTTACAGGACTTCCGGTATTTATACTTGTATAATTCTTATGCATCCCATCTCTAGGTATATATCTATAATACAGATTTGTACCAGCTAAACCGCTTAGACAATGAGTCTAGATTAGTTAACAGATATTTACACAGATATTGACTAATGCATCTAGCATTAAAAAAATTATGAATTTATTATATATGTATAAGTTCTTTTATATATATATGTGTGTGAGTGTGTAAAGCATGATGTGAAAAAAATAAAAGTTTGGCAGATGAATCTACGGAAGTATGCATGCAGAAGCTGAAATAAGCTAAGATCTCATCAGTAACACTATTCAATAATGCAATTGTTTAAATTTGCTGTTCTAGTTTAATTTAATTATATATCGTAAATATATCTTCTTATAAGCTTAAAGAACTCTAGTAATACTAATATGGAACAAATAAAAATACTACCAACTCAAAGGCCTGTTGTGCAGCCCCGCCCCATGCTGGTACCCGATCATTACTCGCTTCCATCACGACGGCCCCCCTCATGTTAGGCCTGATTATCACGTCGCTCATCATGCCCAATGGTCTGCCCCGATCATTGCAACCAATGTTTGCGACACACTGTCATAATGATCATCGCACTCAGAGATGTACAAGAGTAACAATGAACACAGGACCCAGCAGCATACAGCATGATATGTGTATGAACATAACTTTAACACGCCAAATATTAACATGGACTCATACTTGGAATATATAGTGCCAAGTAAAACTAACAAAGACCTGTAATAATGAATTAAGTATAAATAAATGATGTGTTTTATAATTTTAGCATTTTATACTTTGATAGCAACTACTGGAATTGCTTTGTACCCAAATAAATAACTAAATATTCCGAAAAAATAAAATGGTAAGTCTTTGCTGTTTCTGGTATATGAGTTAGATTCATTGATTAAGCAATGGAACTTTCAATTACAGACAATTTGTCATGCTCAATCCACTGCTCCTTCTCTTATTATATTAATCAAGTAATATCAAGTGCCCATCACCTGGATCCCTTTAGCCATCACTTGGAATCCTGAATGGACGCTAGTATGGTGAAAAATCTTGTATGAGCAAAATACTCTTGTCAATCCAAACTAGTTTCAGCTTTGTCCATGCCCCTGTTGTCTACGATCCTAGAGAGTATCTCAGGCATGCAAGTCTCATCAGTTATAACTGAGGCTTGTGACTGAAACAAGCCTCTGTCCATTCACCTTGATCTGTCTCTTGAGTCCAATGGTTAGGGCAGTGGTAGATCATTTGGACCTACACGGGAAGGTAGACGCTCCCACCCCTTCATGAGTCTCCCAGTTATGGGTGAAATAGCTGGTGTCAATATGACAGTCAAGTTCAGTACCCTCTAGATGGGATAAAATGGTGCCAACCGACTGGATCCCAGTAGACAGGCTAATATACCTGGATCCCTCAAGGTGCACATGTACGGCACCTAGCACTAGGATCACAGTAGCATGGTAATATGGTGCCAATCACTTAGATCAATCCAGGCGCACTGTAGTGGTGACCATCACTTGGATCCCTCTAGGCCACAATATGGTGGGACATCACCTCGATCCTCCTAGGTCGGCTGAACGGGTAGCCATCACTTGTCTCTCTCTCACCGCTCAAGTACAGCAGCCATCACATGGATCCCTGCTGCTGCACTGCTATGGTGCCTATCACCAGGATTCCACTAGGCATGCTGATATGGCAGCCATCGCCTCTGGTTAGGGCAGTGGTAGGTGCTTTGGACATACACGGGAAGGTAGATGCTCCCGCCCATTCACGAGTCTCCCAGTTATGGGTGAAATAACTGGTGTCGACCAGGCACTCCAAGATTGGCGCCCATCACTTGAATTACCCTAGATGCCTTAGAAATTCGCCCAACGACTGGATCCCCCTAATCAGGCAAATAGTGCTCCCATTAGTTGGATCCCCCTCGGCAGTCTAATATGGCGCCCATCACTTGGATCTCCATTGGCTACCTAATATGGCACCCGTCACAATGAGTCCTCTAGATGCCTTCATATGGTGCCCAATGACTGGTTCCCTCTAGGCTATCTAATATGGCACCCATCAGAAGGATCATTCCAAGCATGCATTATGGCGCTAAATGGCTAATATATCACCCAATGGCTAATATGGCGCCAATGTTAGGATCCCTCTAGTGCACTAACATGATTCTCAATGCTAGGATCCCTCTAGGTGCGCTAATATGGCACCCATGGCTTTGATCCTTCTAGATGCGACAATATTGTGCCCATCGCTCTGGTTTGTTTAGGTACGGAAATATGACCTTAAATCATTATGCTATTATGATGCCCATCACCAGGTGTGCTACTATGACACCCATCACATAATGTCTTACTATGGTGCCCATTGTGAGCATCCCACCAGGTGCCCTATTAATGGCGCCCATCTCCCGGTGACCCTTCATTGGTGACCATTATGGCTAGCTCTCGTCACAAGCACTGCAAATGCAGGCAAAGGTCAGCTCATTTACTTGTTCCTAACTTTCCTCAAATGTAAGCAGTGTAGCCCATGAGACTTAGGCCTAGAAAAAATGTTGTTTCCTGGTGTGTAATCAACACTTCAAAATGTTGCCGAATGTACGGAAATGATTTAATCTTCAGAATTAATGAGCTAAACCACCTCATGGTGAAGGGATTCACAATATGCAAAAATATATATATATATAAATTCTCCACAAGGTGACCTTATACTTTATGGCTTGCCTGCAAGCTAAGACAACCTTTTTGTTTAGGCCTCTCCAAACACTTCGATGTGGCTCTGATTCCTCTGGCACAGAAATAGAACATCAATCGCTAAGATCCTGGTACGCATACTAATATGTCATGTATATATACTCAGTGTCTGTCATTATTTGGGTTTTTTGGTTCAGTTATTACTACAAATTCTAAACAAACAAAAAAATCCATATTACAGGAATAGATGAATGGGTAGCAAGGAGGACACACCTAGGAGGCGACACCAGTCTAGTTGGTTGAGTCGCAGAGCAACGCAGTCATGGATGGGGAAGGAGCTTAAGGAACTTCTGGTATGCATACTCATATCATTTATATAGATATAGTGCAGTGCAAATATGTCAAATTAATGTTGACAGGCATACCACAATTATGTAGAAGTTTGATATGTGGGACCAAATCTACATATGTATTTTGGTTTTGAAAAAGTTATGCACTCATACATAATATAAGTTTGATAAATTAATCTTTGGAAGTATGACTGCATAATCTCTGATATCTGAAATACTCTTTTGAATTAAAACATGTTTCAGATCAATACGGCACTCAAGTATGCTGCCCATCACTTGGATCCCACTAGGCATGCTAGTTTTGCGCCCATAACTTGGATCGCTGTGTTGAAACCACTGGTTAGGGCAGTGGTAGGTACTTTGGAACTACACAGGAAGGTAGACGTTCCCGCCCTGCACGAGTCTCCCAGTTATGGGTGAAATAGCTGGTGTCAATACGGCACTCAAGTTTGGTGCCCATCACATGGATCCCACTATGCAGTGTAATATGCCTGGATCCCTCTAGGTGCACTAGAATGGCACCCATAGCTACCTTCCAGCTAGGCATACTAATCTGGTGAATATCGCTAGGATACCACTAGATGCGATAACCTAGTCTCCATTGCTAGGATCGCTCTAGGCATGCCAATATCGCGCCTATCACTAGGATCTCACTAGGCACATTAATATGGTGTCCATTGCTAGAATCACTCTAGGCATGCCAATATGGCCACCATCACTAGGATCCCCCTAGGTGTACTAATATGGTACCCATGGCTATGATCCTTCTAGACGCGCCAATATGGCACCCATCACTGGGGTCTTCCTAGGGGCTGAAATATGGCACTAATCACTAAGCCATTATGATGCCAACACCAGGTGTGATACTATGACACCCATAACGAAATGTGTTACTATGACGCCCATCCCTAGCATCACACCATTGCTCTCATCGCTCAAGCACTGCAAATGCAGGCAAAGGTTAGCTCATTTACTTGTTCTTGTACCAAATATAAGCAATTGTACAAATCGGAACTCCATGAGATTCATGTTGTATTTCCTGGTGTGTAAGTTGAGTTGTACCTGAACCTTTATTTCTATAAATAGGAAGGTACAAAATGCAGTCACTTATCCATAGATATCTCCTACGGGCACCCTATCATTCCCATCCCGCTCTTTTGGCACTTTGAGATTTCTTGCATTTTCAGTGTTCCACTTTCCCTTTCCTCAGTCACAATTCCGTCTTTACAAAAAATATATTCATCTCATTTGGCAATGCCATGATACTAGTTGTGAACAAGAGGAATTATTTATACAAATATTTGCTCATGGATATAGCCTTAATTTCTTTTTAAATAACACATATGTATATCCCTGATACATGTAAAGATGGATGGTTAGAGAGGCGGACGCACTTAGGTGGCACCACCAATCGAGTTGGGAGAGTCACACAGCGAGGCAGTCGAAGAATGAGGAGGAGTTTACAGAACTTCTGGTATTTATACTTGTATAATTCTTAAGCATTCCATATCTAGGTATATATCTATAATACAGATTTGTACCAGCTAGACCGCTTAGACATTGAGTCTAGATTAGTTAACAGATAGTCACACAAATATGTACTAATGCATCTAGTATTAAAAAGAAATACAAAGAACTTATAAGTATATGTGTATAAGTTCCGTCTTATATAAGTTGGTATAAATTTGTCAAATGAATCTTTTTGAAGTATGCATGCATAAGGTCAAATAATAAGATCAAGTAGACCACGTCGCTCATCGTGCCTGATGGTCTGCCCCGATCGTTACAACCAATGTTTGTGACACCCCGTCACAACGATCATCACAAGAGTAACAATGAAACGGGACCCAGCAGCATGCAGCATGACCTGTGTGTGAACCTAACTTTAACACACCAAATATTAACCTGGACTTATACTTGGAATAAATAGTGGCAAGTAAAACTAATGCAGACCTCTAATGATGAATTAAGTAGCAAGCAGCAGCATAACCAAACCTTGTGGATTGTGACTTTGGCACTTTTTTACTTTGACAGCGTGGACCAGAGTTCTTTGGTACCCAAATAAAATGCTAAATGTTCGCAAAAAAATAAAACCCTAAGTGTTTGCTTTTTATGTTTTATGAGTTTGATTCATTGATTAAGCGGTAGAAATTTCAATTATGGACAAGTGGTCTTCCTCAATCCACTGCTCTTTCTCTTATCACAGTATTCCTAATACCAAGTGTCAGGCTAATCGACTAGTATTGATTTTTAAATTATTGGTTTGACTCACCCAGGATTCAATTCCTTATGACCTACCACATGACATGTGGGTGCTCAACTCATTCATCCATCCTGTTTGTTTTAAGGGAGACTAGTACACTGTTTTCATTGAACATGTGCAGTTACTTGAAATTAGGGTTTGCGGGTCAACACTGAAAGCAAGTATCAAGTTTGTATTCAATGACCATTTAATGCAGTCATCACTGGACCCTGAAATTCATAAGGCCTAAAACAAAAAAAATGTGCTTCCGGTTGGAGGCAAGTGAAAAAACGTAAGGTAAGTAGGTAGGGATTAATTTGTTATTTCTACTATGAATCCCTTGGCCGTGATTTAATTTGACGTAGGAACCCTTGTAATTTGTCAGAAACTTGTCATTGAAGCAAACAAAAATGACGGGCAGCCACCTTTGCATGGTTGGTCACGCAACCGGAAACACTTTTTGTTAGGCCTAAGTAATCTTTACAAACACTCATAAAATAAGAAATGGGTCATAAACATGGTTTCTTGATCAGAAATATAAAAATAGGCAGCACCTAAAAACTACACAGCAACTTAAATGTATAATTAATACATGCACTTATGGCTGGAAGACCAAAATAAGTATTCAGTGGGAAAAAGTGACTATTTAAACCCACCTCATTCACTCTATTCTTAGAATTTTTGTAGAATTATATCACTATTGCTTCTTTTCACTGTAGCAAACTTTTGTTTGTCTTAAATTAGATTATATTAGTGAATGAATATAACATCATATGGCTGGAAGACCAGTGGACCAGTGCTGAAGAAAGGAAACCTCACACAAAATACCCACCTTAATCACTGAACAAAATATAATTTATCAAAAAAACAAGTACCGTAGGACGCTGCTTGTATTAATGTATGCATAGGCCCTTATTGGTGGCAACATATGCATTTATCTATGGCTATTTTTTTTAATTCAATTAAGATTTGTCTATTTAAAGTTGCCTAGTCCGATCTAGTTTGAATTGTTATCTTATTTTTTAGATAAATATATCAAATTGATCGCTATGACCTACTAATCATTAGTCCAGAGTCATTTGGATGAAAAATGGCTAGTTTTGAAGCAATTTGAGCTGAAAGAACTCAAAATACTTTTGACAAACTTTCCAAAAGTCCTCGCTATGACCAGTATTGACATCTCGCGATGACAACGTGATGTGGAATGACCTAAATTAAAAAAATAGCCTGGTCACCTACCATCTTCTAGTGATGGTGCCAGTGCACCATCATTTGTTTGTTGCCATGTGATGTGCTGTGGGCTAACCAACTAATGTAAGTCAATGTAGGTCAAGGGATTTGAAGCCATGAGTTTGAACCATGTTTTAGAGCTGCATGGTCTGATGAAGCATTTTTTTTCCAAAATCAAATCACATATGAAGTGGGTGAGACTATGCTCGAGCTGTGGCCATTGCGGGCTTGGGCTGAGCAACCCGCATTTCGGGCTGTTCGCCAAGACAGACCCGCATTGGCCATCAAATGTGGGGCCGGGTTCACTGCTGTGATGCACGGCAAGGAAGGACGAGGAGGCGAGAGTGGAAAGAGAGGGCAGTTTATTTGAGGAAATGCCCGAGGCTACATGAGCATACAATAAGTGTGAGGCGTAATATCAATGTGAGGTACATGTAATATCAAGGATGAAGCATGCTCATGATGAGAGCGTCAATGTCAGTGTTATGATAAATGTGGATGAGGTAATGTCAGTAGTTGGCGGGAGGTGGGCCCGAGGAGCCCTCAACCCTATAGTGGAGAGTTGGTGTATAGGGATGGTGGGTGGGGAAAAAGAGGCGTGAGGAGCGGAGTGTGTGGAGGCAGGAGGGCGAGTGGCCGGAGGAGAGGCCGGAGGCGGTTATAAGGGAGGGAGAGAGAGGGGGGGGTTATGTAATAGTGAGGAGTGGAGCTGGAGGAGAGGGAGAGAGGGGGGGGGCGTCCTCCCTCGCCTCGCATCAACCGCAATGCGAGCATTACGACCAACTCGTTGCTAGGAGACGCAGGTTGCGACTCACCTAGCAACGTAGGGAGGTCAAGCGCTAGGGCTCAGACCCATCGGACGTGTTTCTACACGCTCTGATGTTTTAGACGAGATTTAGCCTTTAATTGTCGGAATTCCAAACTGTTTTAACTTAACGAAATGGGAGGGTATGTATTTATTTGTATTGATTGTTATTGAAGAACGTAGATTGTACCAGTAGGGACAGAAATAAAGTTGTGAGCTCTACAAAGTGATTGGAACGTTCCTTGCATTCTTTACTATTCTCCAGTCCCTAAGTATATTAACCGCTATGGTCAACTTGATATTGATATTCGATTATTCTCTATATAATTAAGGGCCTTTTGCCCGGCGGGCTGTATGAAGCCAATCACACCCCCCTCTGGGGACATAGTAACCACCTTCTTAATAAAAGCATGAATTACAGTAATAACATCTAACTGAGTAAAAGCTATCTAGGCTGTTTATAAGTGATAGCGGCGGCACAAAGTGGAGTGTCTGCTTTGTTCTGGATTACTTAAAGTATTACATAACAAGCTACATGGCGGGGAGGAGAGCCAGTGAATTAAGGGAATAATTAATATACATCTATTAAATGCGGGAAAAGGGTCAATCCGTATCTCTATGGCACTCTGGCTCTCCACCCTTAGCCCGGGTTACATAGCATGAAGGTGGTCAACCGGCGGTGGGATGAGAGGCGGCGGCGGCCCGCGGCAGGCCCAGGAAATTCACACAGAATGTATTATGGAAACAATATATAGGCACGCAAATGGGTGCAGAACGGTTAAATATACTTACATTTGATCTCATATTTCCAACTCAGATGGGACAATGTTACAGGGTCGTTTCATGGAAATGGGGCCTATGTATTTTTCAGTATGTAATGGTCAAATAACAATAACAACACAGCCCCCATCAGACTAGAGGGAGAAGCACTAGAGGAAGTGGAAAGCTTCACCTATCTTGGATGTGTGGTCAACAGGCTGGGAGGGACAGATGCTGAATCTGAGGGTTCGGATTGGAAAGGCAAGGGCAGCTTTCCATCAGCTGAAGAATGTCTGGGGATCCTCGGAGCTGCCTAGGAACACCAAGATCAGGATATTTTGCTCCATGGTAAAGCCTGTTCTTCTGTATGGTGCAGAGACTTGGAGAACAACGGTCACCACCATGAAGAAAATCCAGTCCTTTATCAACACCTGTCTCAGACGAATCCTAAGAGTACGCTGGCCAAACATCATCAGTAACCTGGAGCTATGGCAGCGAACAGGACAGCAGCCTGTTGAGGAGGGGATCCTTCAGAGATGCTGGAGATGGGTTGGCCATACCCTTCGCAAGCCTGCATCCAACACCGCAAGACATGCCCTCTCCTGGAATCCACAGGGGAAAAGGAAGAGAGGCAGGCCAAGAAACAGTTGGCGCCGTGACCTGGAGGCAGATGTGAAGAGGTCTGGCCATACATGGAGACAGCTGGAGAAGATGGCCCAGGACCGGGATAACTGGAGAGCCCTTGTTCGTGGCCTATGCCCAAAGTTGGGCAGTAGGCGTAAGTAAGTAAGTAATGGTCAAAAACAATTATGGAAAGAGTAGAGGAGTATTTTCTTTATATAATTGGTATTCTTACACCTTGGAGGGATAGATGTGAAAAAATTAAGGCCTAATGTGACATAGTAAAAAAAAGCCAACCTTTTCATTCCAAAGATATGGTGTTTTAAATGAATGAATTTGTTACATGGAGAATGTGGACTTTTCTACAGCCTACTAGACCTTTATTTTGCATAGAATATTACCTGTTAGTCAATGAAATAATAAAAGGAGACTCCTACTTGAAATAAATGTTCATCTTGCATGCATATATATTGCTTAGATCTAATATTCCATGGTAATTAAACTGGTTCTGGAGATAACTGCCATGTGTCCCCTGCTTGTTTCCTGGTTGTTTTGTCAGGGAATATGCTATACTGTGAATACCAGAGTTTCAACAAGGAAACCATTGGTACTGTTGCATGTGCAAGCATATTTTGGAGTAGGCCTACCATGACTAGTAATATAATTTCCCTACTAAGCTGTATGGAAAAGTAATGAAATTGAAGTCCCTTATTATTGTTGTTGTCGCCTTCTATTCTGTTACATCCACAAATCAAAATTGGGAAGAAGATAATCATCCTATGCAGATTTCTTCACAGTGGATTTCCATACTTAGGGGATCACAACATGGCAATTAATTGTTTCATGCAATAAATGTTCTTAAATAATTGTTTTGATTAATAAATCCGCACTTGTTGTTTAATAAGTCTACACATGGGGCTGGCTACTCAATTAGTTCTTGTTTTTCTGACAAAATGGTAACCTCAACTATCTTTTCCTTCACATGATCAGTATATATATATGGACAAGAGTTGGCTACTCAGTGAACAAATTAGGAAAATACACTATATTCATTTTTGACCCTCATGTCACACATTGGCCCCATTTACCATGAAACGACCCTAGACTTAAAATCTGTAGATACCCAGTTTTTGTTGAGTATGTTTTTTGTACATCAGTTGATTAAGCTGGTGAATTTGCAGTCACAGAATATTTGATCTTCCTATTTCCCCTGCTCCTCAGCCTATCCTAGTTTAACCATTCGTATGGTGTAATACTGGCAATTTATCTTAAAATATATTAGTGTATAGGCTATCCATTTACCATCCCAGGTTGAATTGGCAAATTCCAACCTAGATGTATCAGAGCAGAATAAGGTTTCTATTTGACTAAGTAATAACATTATATTATTAATTTAAATGATATTGTGTTAATTTAAATTCCATTCCTAATTCAAAAGTCCCAAAACACCCGAAATATATATAATTATATCCATGAATAAAAAATAAACCCTAATTTTGAATTAAAAGCGACATTAATGCCAAAAATAAGACATTTAAAAGAAAAACGATTATAAGAGGCCAATCTCCTGGTCCCCCTCCCTTCCCTGCGTTCTTCCATGTCTTTTCTAGTTCTCTTCGGAATAAATCTATTAAATGAAACTAGTTAGCTCTCCAATCATTCAATCCAGCTGCCAACATTGCTGTAATTAATATTTTTGACCACACAAATGATATATTGTATCTTAAATTTCAGAAAATGATTCAAAAACCAAAAAGCTACCATGTTGCTAGATAACTGGCAATTTGTTTTAAATTACCCTGGCATGTGGGCTCGACTTGTTGACATCATAGCAACTAATGATACTAGTTCTGAGATTCAACATTAAATTCAACCGAAATATTCAATTAAACTGCCAAAAATATGCTATTTAATATCAGACAATTGGATTAAGTCCCTATACATATTGCCTTAATCGTTGTGTCTACCCATACGTGACCGTGCGGGTAGAGTTGAAGTCTATGCGTATGTGCGTGAGCTGCGCGCGCATCTGTAGGGTTAGGGTTAGGGTTATATAGCGATATAGCGAATGGTAGACAGGAAGTTTGAACACTTATTTGTCTCTCTTTTTTTTCTTTTTTTGTTTGTACATTAGTTGTCCCAAGCAGGGGAAATCCCAGTCACAGACGACTGGTCTTCCCCACTCCACTGCTGGTCGATAGAAAGCCCAAGCCTACACTTTTACCAACCCAAGGGATTTTTAACCTCCCACACCACATAGACATGGTATGAGAGCAACCAGCCTTTGATGACGGTGTAAGTTGTACACAGCGGTGGAAATCCAAATTGGCAGAGCTGGGGGCACGGGGAATCGAACCGCCGCCCCTCAGATTAGGAGTCTGACCTAGAAAAAGGTCAGACACTAACCACTCTGCCACATAGAACAGGTTAGGGTTAGGGTTAGGGCTATTTCCACCAAATTAAAATCTTAAGCAATGTGCATGTACGCCTAGACTTCGATTCGACCAGTACGGTCACGTACGCTTAGCAACTGTTAAAGATACGTGAGGAACGACCGCGCATGCACACGTACGCCTAGACTTCAACTCTACACGTACGGTCACGTACGGGTAGCCACTGCCTATTTTAATAGTCAAGGGAATCATGAATATCACCTATTATTCTGATAATTCAGCGATATCGCCGCCGTTTAAGCGGCTCGGCTGTCAATGCTGAAATACACCATTACGCTGCTATTTATGTTTAGATCATGTAGCTATTTGTTAAATAATAATGAATTTGTTAAAGTTGCATAGTCCGATGAAATATGAAATTTTCAAAACCAAAACAATTATCTAGATTGATTTTTACATATCTAACTTAGATACTGATGCACTTATCAAACATTTGATTCTACATAGAAGGGAAAACTGAGTAAATTTAATAGAACATGTTACTGCAGAGGTCTATGGTGTCAGAGTTTTGGCAAGCTTGCCAAAACTAATTTTCCTTGTTTGCACTTCAAATATCTTAAAAGTTTACCACTTAAAATAAAAGTAACTTTAAACTAATGTACAGTAGATACTAGTGATCGATCTAATATATTTATCTCAGTAAAATTACAGAAACTCAAAACCATCGGACTATGCAACTTTAAATAAATCTTAATAATCCAACAGTTTTCTCCCAAATGTCAATGGTCATGACACCAGACTGGTGTCATGACCAGTGTAACCGTGCTTACAGTGTAATAATGTTCCGATTGTAAAATCGGTTCTGGTGGCAAAACGAAACAAGTGACCAGTAGATTATGATCATTTGGTATTTTATTAATGATTTGAAATAAGGAACAGTTGTACATAATGGTATATTGAATATAGAACCGAATAATTATAAATAATGCCTCACAGGCTAGCCAATAGACGTGCCCTAAGGCACCACCTAGTGAGGGAAGGAAGAACAAGTCCTTTCTCAGCACCTATGGCAGTTGTAGGCCCAAGGAGTGACCAAGTATAATTTTTGTTTAAGTCATTGGTTTGACTCGACCAGGATTCAAACATGGGGGTTCGAATTCCATGACCTACCAAAATGGGAGGTGGGTGCTCTAGTTATTCAGCCACTTTATCTGGCTTCATAGAACTGCCTCACTGGGAGACCAGACCAATGGCACCGTGATTCAATTTCCCACTCAGCCACATCGTCTTAAGCCGTGTTCACACGGGCGATGTAAATCGATTCGTAGAAATCGACTTGTATAGTTCGGGTTACATTTCGCGTGTGAACGCGCGGCTGAGTCGGATTAGGGCTGAATCGATTCCTGTGATCCGGTTACTGTACACCACTTGTTGAGGTAGTGTATGTGAGTAGATTTCTGTGAATCGATTTATTTTGCCCGTGTGAACGCAACCGACTTACTTGAGGCGGATTAAGGACGTCACACTATATAATATAATTTTGTTATGAAACCGCTAGCTGTGCACAGATATTTTGTTCATCATTTATTTTTAGGGTTTCACTGCCCAGCAGAAGTTTTGACCGTTCCAAACCAATACGATTCAGTCCATACATATCTAGTTCGAACCCACACTCTCTCGTGCCGACGTCGACGAACCCAAACTGCCGCTGGTTAGTCTGGACTTGCTCATGCGCAGATATCCACTTCCGCCTTAAACCGACTCAAAGCACTGCCCGTGTGAACGCGAAACACTTTCAAACTAAATCGATTCATATGATTCGCCTTGTCTAAATCGCTTTACATTTTGCCCGTGTGAACACGGCTATATATTTAATTGTAGTCACATAGCACAATTAATCAAATTGGGTATACTATTAGTATTACGACCATGCAACTATTATTATTATTATTATTATGACCATGCAATTTTATATCAGCCCAGACTATGTTGCCAGCAATACTACCACTGGATATCCTGGAACCTGACTAGGTACTTGGAATTAGGGTTAAGGCTAATGATGCCACGAGATTGACCTAATTGGTTAATGGATTCCCTGTGTGTTGGCATTCTCAAAGTAGGTGTATGTCGTAAATTCACTGATTATTTTATATATGCTGTCCCAAATCAGTAGTTAATACACCAATATCTAAGCTGGATATATATAATCAAATATAGATACAAGTTTTGGTTTTGAAAAATAAATATTTCATCGGACAATGCAACTTTATGGAACTATAGAAAAACGAAACATTTTCAACTTTGTATAACAAGTACTGCTTTTCCAGCCTTCCCCCTCTCCAACACACAGTAGTACATTTCAACGTTTTATCACAGAACATATCCATACCACAATTACCACAAAACTACTACCAGTTTTACCATACCCCGTACCAAAGATAAACATACCGCACCACCATGCCACCATTACCACGATCATAACCCCACCACCATGCCACCACACACAACAATACCACCAACACCACAGGTATCACTGCCGCCACATCCACCAACTCTATAACCATAGCGACACCACCACCACTACAATCACCGAAACCTACCACCAATATCGCCACCACAGTCACCACGACACTGGTCAACACAACACCCACCACCACACCAACATAACACCCACCACTACCAATAGCCACCACCATACCCACCAACACTAACATCACACCACCACACCAACTACCACATCACCACTAACATCACATCAACTACCACACCATCACACCAACTACTCCATCACCATTAACATCACATCAACTACCACACCGCCACACCAACTACCACCACCACCATTAACATCGCATCAACTACCACACCGCCACATCAACTACCACCACTAACATCACACCAACTACCACCACCACCATTAACATCACACCAAGTACCACACCGCCACACCAACTACCACCACCACCACTAACATCACACCAACTACCACCACCACCATTAACATCACACCAACTACCACACCGCCACACCAACTACCACCACCACCACTAACATCACACCAACTACCACCACCACTAACATCACATCAACTCCCACACAGCCACACCAACTACCACACCACCACACCAACTACAACACTAACACCACACCAACAACCACACTAACACCACACCAACAACAACCACCACACCACCCACCCAACCCTACCAGTGTGGCGGGCACGCTGGCTCCATTACTGTTAATGGGACCCATAGGATATTCTTCGCCGACCATTCCGGGTTGGGAATCGCCTAATGGCCTTGCAAGGGTGTATAAATAATGAGTCCGTTGGCGAAATGAGCTCGAGTGCTTCTCATTAGGGTGCTCTTTTTATATATGTCGGTTTAAAAATATGCTTAGATCCACCCTTTGAAATTCAGTTCGACTACGCCATTCCAGATTCACAAGATCCATTTTAAAAATTGGGTTACCTGATTTTAATTTCATGAATATTTGGTATATCTTAGCAATATATATCTATATAAATAATTTATATAAACGAAAACGAAAGAATGTGTTTCTGTGTTTGTCTGTGTGTTTGCAAAAGAAATATGATAAAAGAGTTAAATAACGGTGAATGTGACATTGGTTTGTACTATGATTGGGACTATGATGTCGGCGAAAACAACTATGTTGCCAACATCCATGTCGGTGGTGTCCACCGTAGCCTTAGTTATATTTTTAACAAATCTTATTGTTATCCAAATACTAATTTTGACGATAAACTAGCGATGGACTATAAACCTCATTTAGGCAAGGATATAGCAGCTGGTGTCAACCAACCAACAGCCTTACATTCCTCACTACATGGAGCACATTATATCAGGAGACACAGGCTCGATAATTATACTTCGACTCTGTAGTCACCTACTTAGACCCTCTGTAGTCACCTACTTAGACCCTCTGTAGTCACCTACTTAGACCCTCTGTAGTCACCTACTTAGACCCTCTGTAGTCACCTACTTAGAACCTCTGTAGTCACCTACTTAGACCCCTACTTAAACCCTCTGTAGTCACCTATTTAGAACCTATGTAGTCACCTACTTAGACCCTCTGTAGTCAATTACTTAAACCCTCTGAGTCATCTACATAGACCCTCTGTAGTCATCTATTTAGACCCTCTGTAGTCACCTACTTAGACCCTCTATATTCAGCTACTTAGTAGACCCTCTGTAATCACCTATTTAGACCCTCTGTAGACACATACTTAGACCCTCGGTGGTCACATGCTTAAGGCCTCTGTAGTCCCCTACTTAAACCCTCTGTAGTCACCTACTTAGACCCTCTATATTCAGCTACTTAGTAGACCCTCTGTAATCACCTATTTAGACCCTCTGTAGACACCTATTTAGACCCTCGGTGGTCACATGCTTAAGGCCTCTGTAGTCCCCTACTTAAACCCTCTGTAGTCGCCTCCTTAGACCCTCTGTAGTCACCTACTTAAACCCTCTGTAGTCACCTACTTAAATGCTCTGTGGTCACCTACTTAAACCCTCTGTAGTCACCTACTTAAACCGGCTGTAGTCACTTACTTAAACCCTATGTAGTCCCCTACGTAAACACTCTGTAGTCACCCACCTAAACCGTCTGTATTCCCCTAGTTGAACCCTCTGTAGTCACCTACTTAAACCCTCTGTAGTCACCTACTTAAACCCTCTGTAGTCACTTACTTAAACCCTGTGTAGTCATTTGCTTAAACCCTCTGTAGTCCCCTACTTAAACCCTCTGTAGTCACCTACTTAAACCTTCTGTAGTCCCTTACTTCAACACTCTGTAGTCACCTATTTAGACCCTCTGTTGTCAGTTACTTAGACCCTCTGTAGTCACCTACTTAAACCCTCCGTAGTCACCTACTTAAACCCTCTGTGTTGACCTATTTAGACCCTCTGTTGTCAGTTACTTAGACCATGTGTAGTCACCTACTTAAACCCTCGGTAGTCCCCTACTTAAACCCTCTGTAGTCACTTACTTAAACCCTCAGTGGTCACCTATTTAGACCCTGTTCTCAGTTACTTAGACCCTCTGTAGTCACCTACTTAAACCCTCTGTAGTCACTTACTTAAACCCTCAGTGGTCACCTATTTAGACCCTGTTCTCAGTTACTTAGACCCTCTGTAGTCACCTACTTAAACCCTCAGTAGTCACCTATTTAGACCCTGTTCTCAGTTACTTTAACCTATGTATTCACCTACGTAGACAATGTTGTCAGTCACTCTGTATTTACCTAATTTCTAGTCAGTTACTTAGACCATAAGAATTCACCTTAGACACTGTACTCAACTACTTAGATCATTAAACCCTCTGTAGTCACCTACTTAAACCAAAGACCCTATAATACTAAGATGGCTCACTCAGCCTGTACTGTGTAATCAAAATGATCAAACCCACCATTTGGTGTGCTGGCTGTTCTCTTGGTTAAACAGGTGCTATATTATATGTATAAATGTATATATGAATGTGAAAGATGTGTGGTGATGGCGATGCTGATGATGATGCTGTTGATGATGGGTATTTGTTCATAACAATTTCATATTGATGTGTATTCATACTTACCTATCTCATGTATAATATAATTGTATGTGTTTACATGTGAAACACCAACCAGCAGCCGGGCTGATCAAACCCACCACAAGGTGGCACTGCGAAATTTACATTACCATGGGAGAGATAGGGAGTGAGCCGTCTTAGTATTATAGGGTCTTTGCTTAAACCCTGTGTAGTTACCTACTTAAACCCTCTGTAGTCACTTACCTCAACCCTCTGTAGTCACTTACCTCAACCCTCTGTAGTCACCTATTTAGACCCTCTGTTGTCAGTTATTTAGACCCTCTGTAGTCACCTACATAAACCCTCTGTAGTCACCTACTTAAGCCCTCTGTAGTCACCTATTTAAACCTAGTTGTCAGTTACTTAGACCCTGTGTAGTCACGTACCTAAACCCTCTCTAGTCAACTACTTAGACCCTCAATAGTCACCTATTTAGGCCCTGTTGTCAGTTACTTTGACCTATGTATTCACCTACGTAGACAATGTTGTTAGTCACTCTCTGTATTTACCTAATTTCTAGTCAGCTACTTAGACCCTCGGAATTCATCTTAGACACTGTACTCAGCTACTTAGATCCTTGTATTCATCTACTTAGACAATGTGTTGTCAGCTGCTTAGAACCATTGTATTCACCTACTTAGACACTGTGTAGTCAGCTGCCTAGACGCTCTGTATTCACATACTTAGAAACTTTGTAGTCAGCTGCTTAGACCCTCTTTACTCACTTAATTAGACTCCCTGTTGTCAGCTCCTTATACCTCCTGTTATCAGCTCCTTATACCCACTGTTATCAGCTACTTACACCCTCTGTTGTCAGCTACTCACACCCCCTGTTATCAGCTACTTAAACCCTCAGTATTGACTTACTTAGACGCTCTGTTATCAGCTACTTAACCCTCTGTTGTCAGCTACTCACACCCCCTGTTATCAGCTACTTAAACCCTCAGTATTCACTTACTTAGACCCTTCGTTATCAGCTACTTACACCCTCTGTTGTCAGCTACTTAGACACTCTGTACTCACCTAGGTAGATCCTCTGTTATCAGCTACTTACACCCTCTGTTGTCAGCTACTTACACCCCCTGTTATCAGCTACTTAAACCCTCAGTATTCACTTACTTAGACCCTCTGTTATCAGCTACTTACACCCTCTGTTGTCGGCTACTTACACCCCCTGTTATCAGCTACTTAAACCCTCACTAGCAACTAATGAAATTGACAAGTTATTATAGAAATGCACCCAAAAAAGTTGAACTAAATACATGTGAATGAACTAACACAAAGTAAGGTAAAAGCGGGATTTTGACTGGTGGCAATCTACAGACGGTTAAAACACATAAACAAGAAACAACAAAACAAAAATTATTACTAAAACAAAATTAAAGATTTTAATCAAATTGGGCTTGTGTTGCACAGCGTTGAAAACAAAGTGTTAACAAATGTATCCATTATGGGCAGGGTAAATAATTCATTACAAAACAGTAATGTATGTAATCACACACTAATATATATAATATACTTAATGTATATGAGTCAGCCTCACGAAAATGGGCCAATCGGTGGTCAATTGAAGATGTCGGCATCGCAATTCTTAAAAGTGTAGTGCATTTCTTTGTTTCATATTAAATTATCCTAGAAACAAATAAGGTTGTTGTATTTTCTAGACCTTTACATTCAGGATAAATTTAAGGACTTTCCAACACCTCTGTCAATGCTAAACTATGATTATACCGATCGACGCCAACATCCAATGATCGACGCCGACAACATTTTACAGATGTCGGCATCGCAATTCTTAAAGTGTACTGCATTTCTTTGTTTTATATTATATTATCCTAGAAACAAATAAGGTTGTTGTATTTTCTCGACCTTTACATTCATGATAAATTTAAGGACTTTCCAACACCTCTGTCAATGCTAAATTATAATTATACCGATCAACGCCGACATCCAATGATCGACGCCGACAACTTCCTCCAATTGGCCCATTTTCGTGAGGCTGGCCCATATACAATATATGTAATATACATATATCAGTGATGGGGCCAATGGGATATGGAGATAGCAGCATTCTGGTCGCCAATATAAAATACAAGGACCATTATACAGTAAAACCTCTCTAAATCGACCGACCATGGGACCGATTTTAAATTGTTCATTTAGTGAGGTAATCGATTTAGGCCCTTTATTTATTGTTACAATGGTATTGTAGGGGCGATCGTTTCAGACCTAAATAAAGCGATCGATATAGGGGAGTAGTGGATCTGTGGAGGTGGTCGGTTAGAGAGGTTTCACTGTAGTTAACTTCAGAGAACCATCCAGACGTGAACAGCGCATAATACGGGGAAGTAAAAGCCGTGATGCCGTATCGGTGACCCCGTATACCACGGGCCAACCTCCGGTGTGTGGCTGCCACTGGTGACCCGCAGGCGCCATCAGTCATTTAGTACAGCTTGGCTGGTTTGCGGGTTGGTTCGCGGCAACAGTCGCCAGTGGCTTCTGTCCTGGGTGGCTCCCGTTATCAAATGGCTCATGTCGTGAATGACTTATTTTGTAAGTGCCTTCTACTGTTAATTGCCTTTTTTTTAAATTGATTCTATTCAGTGGCTTCTGTTGTGAGTGGGTTCTATTATTAATTGGCTTTTTAATGGATTCTATTCAGTGGCTTCTGCTGTGAGTGAGTTATATTATTAATTGGCTTTTTAGTGGATTATATTCAGTGGCTTCTGCTGTGAGTGAGTTCTATTATTAATTGGCTTCATTAGTGGATTCTATTCAGTGGCTTCTGTTGTGAGTGAGTTATATTATTAATTGGCTTTTTAGTGGATTATATTCAGTGGCTTCTGTTGTGAGTGGGTTCTATTATTTATTGGCTTTTTAGTGGATTCTATTCAGTGGTTTCTGCTGTGAGTGGGTTCTATTATTAATTGGCTTCCTTAATGGATTGCACTGAGTGGATTCTGTTCTGAATGGCTTCTATTATTAATTAGCTTCTCAAATGGATTCTTTTGTGAGTGGCTTCTTTTGTGAGTGGCTTCTTTTGTGAGTGGCTTCTTTTGAGAGGGCCTTCTTTTGATAGTGGCTTATGATATTGAGTGGCTGCTGCAGAGCTTTCTGTATTGAGTGGCTTCAGCCATGGCTTCTCTTGTCCGTCGTGTTTGCAATGACTTCTGTTTCAGTCTTTTCTGTAATGGCTTCAGTTATCAGTGTGTTCTGTACTTCTATATGTAAATATGCATATATATATATACCTATTACTTTATATATATATATACATATACATATTTGTGTATATATACAAATATATATATATATATATATATATATATATATAGTCGACTCTAGCGTACATCGACCTTCGTACAAATAACCAGTATTGACATGCCTCTGATCGGCGATTGATGTCGCCACTGCGCATGCACTCATCCGGCTCGCCGGAAACGCCACTATGTCCACCCTCCCAGCTGAGTTTGCGTAGCGAAGGCGGGACAGAGTAAGCGGATAGCAGCAAATGCGCCCTACACTCTCCCAACCGAGTTCGCATAGGAATGAGCGCGCGCAAGCAGGGCAGTGGAACATGAGTGTGCTTGGAGAGCAAGTCGATAATGGCAAATGGCCGCCATGAGGCAGAATGCAAGTTTCTTGCTTTTATCGACAGTAGCGAAAGCTTTATGTTGCCCATTTCATTGGCATCGTTTATGTATGCTGCTAGATGGAACATAAACTCAGAGAGACCAAACGGGATGACCAGCCGTCCTGATATAACCTTAGATGTTTCTTGGACATAAACCACAATAAGCAATGAAACCTTTGCTTTATTGTGAGATTATGTATATAACGAGAATATGAGATATATATATAATATCCATAAAGCAGTTATTGTTCGATATGAGGCTTCAGGACTGAGGGTTGAAGATGACACATAGTTCAGCGACCCAAGAGCCCTAAAAGCCAGCTTATGGTGCCAAAGCAGTTATTAGTCAATAATGTCAGCCATAAAACATTAACAATATTTACAATAAAAGCTAAAACTGCAACTTAGTTTAGATTATAACCGGTGACAAAAGTAAGTGTTTTCACACTGAGAGAGTCGATACTGGGAAATCACCACACTGGGAAAGCATCATATAAGATACGCTACCACTGTAGCAGTGACGTCACAGGTATTGTAAGCTCCATACAGCCTACTATACAACCTTCTCATAAAGCCATGTCACCCCACCGCCACGACACAGCACACCTACTATCACCTGATTAGTGTTTTATCGCGTCCATAAATCTTTGCTACAACTGAGGCACTAAAATTACCCAGGCATTGTTCTCATTCCGAACCCTGCTGTAGAGTAGACAGCTGCCTCCTGGTGACACACTACCTGAACCAGCTGAACCATACGCCATAACATAGAGCTGACTCAGCAACTATAGCAGACAACTGAGCCACATGCCATAGCATAGAGCTGACTCAGCAACTATAGCAGACAACTGAACCACATGCCATAGCATAGAGCTGACTCAGCAACTATAGCAGACAGCTGACCTAGCAATTGTAGCAGACAGTTGAAACACACGCCGTAGCAGAACATTGACTCAGCAACTATAGCAAACAGTTGAAACACACAGCATAGCAGACAGCTGACTCAGCAACTATAGCAGACAACTGAACCACACGCCATAGCAGAACAATGCCTCAGCAACTATAGCAGACACTTGAAACACACATCGTAGCAGACAGCTGACTCATCATCTATAGCAGACAACTGAACCACACACCATAGCAGACATCTGACTCATCAACAATAGCAGACAACTGAACCACACACTCTAGCAGACAGCTGACTTAGCAACTATTGCAGACAGTTGAACCATAGCAGACAGCTGACTCAGCAACTACAGCAGACAACTGAACCACACACCATAGTCTATGGGATCAGAGTTTTGACAAGTATGCAACAAATATATTGGCATGTTTACAGTACACTTCAAATATCTCATAAGATAGTCATTTTAAAGCAGAATTAGTTGAAACTAAAGTAAGATAGATTATAATGATGAGCCTAACATATTTATATCAGAAAATTACAGAAACTCAAAACCATCGGAGTATGCAACTTTAAAGATCTGGTCACGTGATTTTACCGTGTATTCCTTACATGCATATTATATGGATCTTATTGCAAGATCACACTTAGAATCAGCTATTTGAGCTCGAATCCAGTAGGTCAGGATTGGTTTGGTCAGCACCATTAGACTGACTACCTCATGGCTATTATTACTAGTTCCATGACGTCACACAGGGAAGGAAAGGGTGGACTTATATGTTATAAGGCATACTTAAAACCCTTTGAATTTAATTTAATTTATTGTAGGGGTTACAGCAACTTCCAATAGCCAATGTCCTATGTCATTAAGGGTAATCATTAAGTTGGTGTATGTGTGTTGGAGGTCTACATCCTGGCAACATCTAAGGTCATATCAGGAGTAATCATTAGGACTGAATGACACTAATAGCCTGTTTGACCACAGAGACCCTCAAACCATGGGTCGACCCTAAATAACTCCGTCGGTCGACCCTAAAGCCCCAGTCACACCTCACCGGACTGAGTACCGGACACCACCGGACAAAGAATTGTCTAGTCTGGTGGTGTCCGGTGACAAAATGTATCGAAATGGAGCGTAATTGGGTCAATTGCCGCCGGACAAGTACCGTACATGTACCGTACACATGTACAGACGAGAACCGGACGAGAACCGGACAAGAAAGGGATGAGAACCGGTCGACAACCGGACGAGAACCGGACGGACAGACCATCAACCGGACACGTACCGGACTGTAAATATATTAGGTTGATCGTTATAATCTATCACACCTACACCCCCACCACATCCCAAAACCCCCACCACACAGCTACACCCCCACCACACCCCTAAACCACCACCACACACCTACACCCCCACCACACCCCTAACCCCCACCACACACCTACATACCGAACACATCCCTAAACCCCCACCACACAGCTACACCCCTACCACATCCCTAAATTCCCACCACACAGCTACACCCCGACCACTCACCTACACCCCCACCACATCCCTAAACCCCCACCACACACCTACACCCCCACCACACACCTACACCCCCACCACACACCTACACCCCCACCACACCCCTAACCCCCACCACACACCTACACCCCCACCAGATCCCTAAACCCCACCACAAACCTACACCCCCACCACATCCCTAAACCCCCACCACACAGCTACACCCCCACAACACCCCTAACCCCCACCACACACCTACACCCTTACCACATCCCTAAACCCCAACCACACATCTACACCCCCAACCACATCCCTAAACCCCCACCACGCACCTACACCCCCACCACATCCCTAAACCCCCACCACGCACCTAGACTCTGACCACCCCCTAAACCCCCACGACACACCTACACCCACACCACACCCCTAACCCCCACGACACACCTACATCCCACCACATCCCTAAACCCCCAGCACACACTTACACCTCCACCACAGCCCTAAACCCCCACCACACAGCTACACCCCAACCACACCCCTAAACCCTCACCAAACACCTACACCCCACCACACCCCTAACCCCCACCACACACCTACACCCCCACCCACACACCTACACCCCACCACATCACTAAACCCCGACCACACACCTACACCCACACCACACACACACCTACACCCCCACCACATCCCTGAACCCCCACCACACACCTACACCCCCACCACAGCCATAACCCCCACCACAACTACACCCCCACCACACACCTAAACCCCCACCACACCCCAAAACCCCCACCCCCACCTACACCCCCACCACACACCGACACCCCCACCACACACCGACACCCTACCACATCACTAAACCCCCACCACACCCCTACACCCCCACCACACACACAACACACCTACACCCCCACCACATCCCTAAACCCCCACCACACACCTACACCCCTACCATGTTCTCGCCACTGGACTATTCCGCAAGCAAACCGGACACATAACGGGTGGGTACCGGACATGAACCGGACACCAGCCGGACACCTCAGTCCGGCGGTGTCCGGTAGAAGTTTTGTGCATGTTCAAAACTTGTACCGGACACCGCCAGATGGGTACCGGACATGTACCGGACATTGCCGTATATCACTGGACAGTGTCCGGTTCATGTCCGGTTCCACAGTCCTGTAAGGTGTGACTGGGCCTTAAGTAATACACCGTTTGAAGCTATACAAATTACGACAAGCGATATTTAATCATAATAATTGTGAATAAGTAAAGTAGCTTTGACCATGTTACAACCCCTTTATAGTTCATGCAGCACACCGCCAGCACCAAGCTAAGTTAAATGCCGCCTTGACCTTGCCGTGCTTGAACCAAGCTGATCATAACCAGAGTCACATCTGACAACCACATCTGACAACCCAGTCTCCTTGCGGATTCTCTATAATAATTCCCCTATGACAAACCCAATGCCTCTTCTGCTTATACCCCTGTCACATTATGACGCTTCTCGCTGGCATGCCGCCAACGCGCAAAGAAGTCGAGAAACATCAAACTTTTCGGCGTGGTGGGAAAAAGTTTGACGTCAGCGCAACGTGTTGGTAGCGTGCGGCCGACGTTGTGGTAACGTATATCGACGCATGAGAAAAAAACTAAAAAGTTTGGCGCGCCGTCCTGATATGACCTTAGATGTTGCTAGGATGTAAAACAACAATGCAACAGTTTGGCGCAACATGTGGAAACAACCCTCACGCACACGCGGCGAGTGCCTACCGTTCGCATAACGTTATTCCAGCATGTCCAACGTATATCGACGTGCGCCTAACGTCACCATAATGTTAGCACCCACGCGTCGTCACACGTAAAAAGTTTTGTGCAAGCGCAAAACTTTCTACGTGCGATGATGCACGCTGCCGACCCTCATCGACCATCGCCGTCCATCAACGAATACCATCGTGTGCCTAACGCGCGCGTAATGCTTCCTGACGATGTTGCGGCAAAATATCACACACGTCGACGCGCGTTGGCGAGAAGCGTCGTAATGTGACTGGGCCATTAGAGAGCTTGAGTCCGGTTCTCATTCCAAACCCCAGGGGAGCTGTGACATCACTGTGCCATTCCGTACACAAGAGGGCAGCACCACTGGAACCGTGACATCACAGTTTGCCGCCAGGGGGATCCTGGAGTGAGGAGATAGGGGGGGGGGGGGGGGCGGGATGTAAGCCACATGGCTAGCCACCCCTCAAAGACTGCTTCATATAAATCGACAATCTGTCCAGAATCCCGCTGATTTGATATCGCTAATATCGTTAGGATTCTCGCGTGGTGTGAGTATGGAATGCCCCCCCCCCCATGCGCCTTTTTTTGGTTGCAATTTTATCTATTTTAGAAAGCTGGAGGAATTTTCAAGCTGTCCCCCGATTTAAATGTGTATTACGATGACCATCTCGAATGTGCATGATCGTAATAGTTCATGACGTAATATGACTAGACAGTGCTTGCGCTTTAACTAACGAAATCATCAGGGGTCCCCTAAGTTCATTTATTCCACGATCAAATCCGTGCCAAACGACACTAGATTATCTATATATCCAAGAATTACCAACATATGACATATAGTGAAACAAGTAAATCTACAGTGAGACCTACTACCAATTACCCAACCACACAAAAGTAGTAATATTGGATATAATGTAATTACCACAACGCCCATTATTATCATGCCACACATAACCTTTTCTAAAGAAAGACACCTAACACTGAAACTTAACCCTAAATAACAACCGCAGCGATGGCCTGCCACCGCAACATAAAACACTAACTCACAACTTTTTTTCTCTTTCTTTAAAATTATTTAACGATGCCTCTAGAGCACATTGATTTTTATCATCGGCTATTGGATGTCAAACATATGGTCATTCTGACATATTTCTTTGGAGGAAACCTGCTGCCACCACATCGCCTACTCTTTCCGATAAGCAGCAAGGGGTCTTTTATATGCACTTTCCCACAGACAGGACAACACATACCACAACCTTTGATGAACCAGTTGTGGACCACTGTTTCTAACTCACTACTAATCTTATTCACCCGTACTGACTAACTACCTACTCTATTAACACTTACTCATCATCATCATCATGCTGTCGGTCGCGATGCGACAAAGACTGCTTTCATTACTTGACTGCCGCTCTCCATTTTTGTGTGCGGTTGTATGTTTCATGAAAGCTGCCTGCAAAAGTGTTGAAGTGCTGCTGGCTTTTGCAAGTTACCAGCAGCACTCTCTCGGGGAGCAAATAGAGGTTTCACACCGGCAAGAACATGTCAAAACAGGCGCAAAACTATTTGTCCCTGCAGTGGCTGGTCGGGAGATGTTGGGAGTTCCATACATCAACCGCCTTGATGCTGCCACAGTGACATGGTTTTCTGTTCAGGGTTTGCTCCCTTAGCCTTCGGTTCTGTTAAGAACCTGTACCACAAGGCAGTGGTTTACAACTCTGCAGGGCAGGGGCGTCAAACTCCCTGAGGTATTGCACTACCAGCATCACTTACTATCTACCCTAGTAACAGTCTCCACCGCAGAATAAAACCTTTCTTACTGCCTTTTTCCTCACCTTTCATTTCTCTCCAGTTTGCATATTTTCATTCATCCTATTCCATAAAAGCAATAGCCGAGTCAATAGTATTTATGACAAGTTCAGTTTATATAACTCAATAATTGCAAAGCTGACACTGATATCCTTTTACTTGCTACATCATTTATTATAATATAAAAAGTGTAACTGGTTATATTGATCTATGACAAAGACTTTTTTTAACTTGCCAACCTTGCTAATAAGTTGTAATTCAGAATAACTATGACATAGACATTAAAAAACTTGTCGACCTTGCTAACAAAAAAGTAATTCTTAATGATGTACCTTATATGCTTTACTTATTTCATCATGTGTATTTTAATTATTCTTTTTGTTTAAACCTGTATAACTTTGTGCAAGTAACTATTACTCACAGCGATGTTGCCAGGACGCAAAACTCCAACAACCAACCTACCAACCATTCACAGTCGGAAGACTGGGTATGACATCCACCTGTGCTGGGTGCCTGGCCATGCCGGCATACAAGGAAACGAACGAGCTGATCGGGCTGCGAAGAAGGCCCTGAACTGTGATCTTGAACCATGTCTGATCCCTCACTCTGATCTGAAACCACTAATAGCCACCCACATAAAATCCAAATGGCAACATGAGTGGGATGAAAACATTAATAAACTTAAAGAAATTGAACCATCTGTGGGAAAGCCACCACAGACTCATGCGGGAGGTCGGCGGGACCAAGTGGTCCTTAGCCGCTGCCGTATTGGCCACTCGTGGCGTACACATGCTTTTCTGCTCAAGGGGGAACCTCCCCCTGAATGTATTGGGTGTCAGTCCCCGCTGACACACAAACACATTTTGCTAAGTTGCGTTGATTTTTTTTACCTGTGCCAACGGTTCTACACTGCAGACAGTATGCATGACCTTTTTACTAAGGTAAAACAGGAAAACAGTTTAGCCTTTTTGAGGGCACCTGGACTGCACCACCTCATATAGTTTACTAAATAGATTCTATCAATTATTAATAAAACTTTTATTTTTCTATGGGAATTTGTTTCCCTTGACCACAAATATATGATTGTGAGCTTTCTAATTTAATGAGTGTCTATTGGCACATCATTGATTGTCTGCTTTTGCATGTAAAAGCGATGGTTTGAACAAAAAACAAACATTTCTTGCCGTGAATATGGCCTATGCTGCCGACACGGCGTAAAGCAACCACCAATCAATCAATCTGTCGGAAGACCAGTGGTAAAGCACTGAAAAATGACATCCATATTAATCAAATTCAATTACCAAAGTAAAAAGATTGTGAGTGATTTAAGTTTTAATCTAGGCTGAGAACACCTGAGATCAAGTTTAATGCCAGTAAGGCCTAATTACCCTCCTCAGTAAGATGTGATTTAATAATCGCGTGCACTAACTCACGCTCACACACTCTCACAGATTGTTAGGGTCACCTTGGGATATATTTGTTCGTTGGGTTTTATGTCCTGGCAACATCTAAGGTCATCATATCAGGATGGGTACACACAGACTTGTGACAGTGCGCACTCGTGGCAACTGTATAGTGCTGCCCCACTGGGAGACTGGGTCCCCGGCACCATGACCCAATTTCCCACTCAGTTGTATTATCCTGATACTGAGCTAACCAATCCATGCCCTATCCTAGTAATGCCAAGTGCCAGGCTCGGTAGCGATAAGTATCAATTTTGAAAGTCATTGGTTTGACTCGGCCGGGACTGGAATTCCTAACCTTCCACATTTGGACACTGTGTCTAGTCCAATTGTGAATTTGAAACGATGCACCGATCTATGCCACATAGCCTATGTAATACCAGTGTTCGGAAATACCGATGCTGGGACCCAGCAGGCCACAAAACAAATTCCTGTCCTTTCTAGGGTGGGGTGGAATCACACTGCACGAATCTCGAAAACTGTTGCAGTGTACATAAGCAGACACAGAGGGCATGGCATACACAGTGGTACCACACAGAGTGGTGTTCTGATATGACGTCAGATGTTGCCAGGACGTAAAACTCCAACAACCAACCAACACAGAGTGGACAGTGTGCTCCTTCCCTGCGTGACGTCACAGAACAGAGATATAGTTGAGTTCCAGTTCCGGAAACAATAGAACGCATAGCGCCGACTCGGAGCATCTCGCCTGCAACGACGAGAATTGAGCTCATTGCCTTCATTCGGGCCAGACAGGCTAATGGTAATGGGTCCGATATTTACAGCCATCTTGGAAGTCATTGATGGGGTGCGCTGATATAAGTTAAATTAAAGCTGCATAATCGTTGGTTGGTTGGTTGTTGCAGTTTTACGTCCTAGCAACAGCTAAAGTCATATCATGACATGTAGCTGGTACTGACTTGTGACAGTGCGCACTCATGGCGACTTTATAGTGCTGCCCCACTGAGAGATCAAGCCTCCGGCTGCTGCATAATCTGATGAAAGCATCACATTTTCTAAATCAAACTTCCTACCCAGATTTGATCCCGCATGTCCCATGTAGACTGGTGCAGTTGTTAAAGTTGCATAGTCCGATGGTGTTGAGTTTCTGTAATTTTTCTGAGATAAATAGATTATCCTGATCGTTATAATCGACCTTACTTTAGCTTCAAGTCCTGTTTATTTTAAACGGTTATGTTTTGAGATATTTGAAGTGCAAACATGTCAAATTACTTTTGGCAAGCATGCCAAAACTCTGACACCACAGGCTTTAGCAGTAACATGTTCAATTAAATTGCCTCAGTGTCTTTTCTATGTGGCAACAAATGCTTAATAAGTGCATCCGTATCTAAGTTGGATATGTAGAATCAATTCCAGATAATTGTCTTGGTTTTCAAAATGTGATGCTTCATCGGCCTACGCAGCTTAAAACGTTTAAGGCCCAGTCACACCTTACCGGACTGGGAAACCGGGAGAGAATCGGACACTGTCCGGTACATGTCCGGTACCCATCCGGTTGTGTGCGGTGGGGTCCGGCGGTGTCCGGTACAAGTTTTGAACATGCACAGAATTTCTACCGGACACCACCGGACTGACGTGTCCGGTTGGTGTCCGGTTTTCTCCGGTACCCATCCTTACATGTCCGGTACCCATCCGTTGGTGTCCGGTACCCATCCTTTGGTGTCCGGTTTGCTTCCGGAATTGTCCGGTGGCGAGAACGTCAATAAAATATATATATACCGTAGTAGTCGGCACTGACCTCTTGCAAGTAACCACATAGACAGGTAGGCGTGGCTAGTATGTTGATATCGGGAAGCCTAGGTGGTGTAATGGTTAGCACACTGGCCCAGAATGCAAAGAGATGTGGGTTTGAGTCCTGTTCTATGTGAAATATTTCCCATTTTCATCACCCCCATGCCAATACCAAGAAAATCCAAAAAATACAGTCCGGTACGTGTCTGGTTGATGGTCGGTCGTTCCGGTTTTCGTCCAGTACTCGTCCGGTACATGTATGGTACATGTACAGTACTTGTCCGGTTGTCCGGCAGCAATTGACCCAATTACACTCCATTTCGATACATTTCGATACATTTTGTGTACTGGAGAGCACCGGACTAGACAATTCTTTGTCCGGTAGTGTCCGGTACTCAGTCCGGTAAGGTGTGACAGGCGCTTTACTGCTGCATAGAAGGGAAGACTGAGTCAACTCATTTCTATGTGCATGTCACAATTAATGTTGAAAATTTTCACCTGAGATATCTGCAAGCTTTTTGTTGTTGTAAATTTAGTTAATTAATTGAATCAAGTCTGTGATCGACGCCATAGAACTGGTCTTCTAGCCATGTGACAGTACATTTATTTACCATAGACGTATACATGCAGTCTGACATTGCCATCAGTGACTAGCTCAAGTCAGTTTAAGTAACAGTATTATTCATTGCAAAACTTAATTATGGTAGTTTGAAAATCCACATAGTAAGCATATGTAGAAATTCAATCATTTAAAATAAAAGTAGCCTCACAGGAAATTAAAGTAGATTATGGTGATCAACCTAATAATTTTATCTCTGGGAGAAAACGAATATGGTAGAAACTAAAGACTCTCGGATTATACAACTTTAATACATTTTTATGAATGTCATGTATTTATGAGCAGCTTAATGCTAGGTACACACCTACCGTTTTTCCGCACCCACCTACCGTATTCGATCAAAAATTGCCCAAAAGTCTTGAGGTGTGCACTCCCCTAGCACACCTACCGATTGCGATTTGTGACTTAAAACTCAATTTTAGGGCTAACAGGCCTTCCTTACGATTGCGATTCGCGATTCGAAAAATTAATCGGCCCGTTTTCAGTTTTAAGCGGGTCGGGTCGGGTCGCGAGTCTTAGTGCGCGAGTCGTAAACGGTAGGTGTGTACCTAGCATTACATCTGCAACCTGCTGTGCATGGATAAATTGTGACAAATGCTGCAGTACCAAGGTTTCATGGCCACCTCGTCTGGTGATGGGCATTAGCTCTGAAGGGTTCGCTCAGTGCCAGGATAAAGTGACTGAGTGGGAAATCGGGTGATGGGGCCAACGGGACGATAACAAAGTGGGTCAGCACTATAAAGTATCTCTGAGTGGTGTACCATCACAAGTCGGTACCCGTCCTGATATGACCTTAGATGCTGGTAGGAAGTAAAACCCCAATGTACCAAAGCAAATATCTATCTTGCTTTCACTTCTCCCTATTTTCTGACGCCTTATAACCGCTGCCTAATCTAAAAGGGAACGAGCGAATCCTAACTTCCTTTCTTCATTGTTCTTTTTTTTCTTTTTTTAACCGGATGCACTCATTGAACCTGCGCAGAGCTGAGAGACATCAAAGACCCTATAATACTAAGACGCCTCACTCCCTATCTCTCCCATGGTAATGTCAATTTCACAGTGTCACATTGTGGTGGGTTTGATCAGCCTGGCTGCTGGTTGGTGTTTCACGTGTAAACACATACAATTATATTATACATGAGATAGGTAAGTATGAATACACATCAATATGAAATTGCTATGAACAAATACACATCGTCATCAGCATCATCATTGCCATCATCACACATCTTTCACATTCATATATACATTTATACATATAATATAGCACCTGGTTAACCAAGAGAACAGCTAGCGCACCAAGTGGTGGGTTTGATCATTTTGATTACACAGTACAGGCTGAGTGAGCCGTCTTAGTATTATAGGGTCTTTGGAGACATCGACAGCGTGGCGCCACCTTTTGAAAGCTTTCTATGCGGCACAATCTCCTATCAGAGGCTCAGTCACGCCTCCCGCTGAATGTGGACGGAGATTGTGGCCGGAGAGTGCGCCAGACTCGCCGGGAGCGTTGAATTAGTCACGTTATCGCACCGCACGCGTTCGTCACGCCACCTGGTGATTAAATTACTAGCAGTACATGGACGTGATTCCATGGAAAAATATCGGGTTTGTGTGTGGGGCGGGGGGTGGGTGGTGCTGAGGTTTACTCTGGTATGGTTTATTGGGGTTTTACATCCGATCAACATCAAAGGTCATACTTGTAACAGTGGACACTCATGGTGGCGTTATAATGCTGGACCACCGTGATATCCCACTCGGTCACATTATTGTGAGAGTCAGCCAGTCAGCCATTTCCCTACCATAGCAGCACCAAGCTTGGGGTAAACTAGTGACAAATACTAATATAATGTTTTAAGCCTTTGATGATTGCAAATGTTCACATTTTCACTTTTGCGCAAAATCATACAAGCATACTTTCGATACATTTTGTCTGATCGATTAAATACATGTAGTATTGTTAACATACTTAACACACATATGCAACCGCAATTATTTAACTTTATGCCAACAAAGAGATACCAGACGCGATGGCCGAATGAATTGAGCGTCCTCCTCCCGTTCTGGTAGGTAATGGGATTCGAACTCGCAGGTTCGAACCCTGGCCAACTCAAACCAATGACTCAAACAGTTCCAGGGAGTGGGACGTAGCTCAGGTGGTAGAGTGTCCACCTGTGAAGATGTGGATCATCCGATCGATCCTGCTTAGTGGATCCATTTGCAGGTTGGGCTATTTTCCATTCCAACCAGTGGTCCACAACTGGTTCATCAAAGAATGTGGTATGTGTTGTCCTGTCTGTGGGAAAGTGCATATAAAAGACCCCTTGCTGCTTATCGGAAAGAGTAGCCTATGTGGTGGCAGCAGGTTTCCTCCAAAGAAATATGTCGGAATGACCATATGTTTGACATGCAATAGCTGATGATAAAAATTAATGTGCGTGAGATGCGTTGTTAAATATAACACACTTTTTTTTAGCCTCCAGTTCCAGTCCATCTACAGGAGACCCGCCCACCCACCCCCCATTCATAGTTCCCCTGGCGTTCTCCAGGTGGTCCCTACATGATTAACACCAGGTGCTGATGTCTGGTATGCTGGTGTTCTCAGATGGGTGCGATTATTCGGTGAAGGCAAAAATGGCTGGGTTAAAAAAAAGGACCAGGCACTACAAAATATTTCAGACACACCAACAATGTTGAACAGTTCAATAGCGGTTGTGGTGCAGTCTTTGCAGTAAGCAATGTTTCACTAATCTGCAAATCACATTACCTTAATCTATTCTATCATATTTCACTCTGTTTAAAGTTACCTAGACCGATGGATTTGAGTTTCTGTCATCTTCTGGGATAAATATGTTAGGTTTATCATTATAATCTACCATATTTTAGATTTAAGTAACTTTTATTTTCAATGGCTACCTTTTGAGATATTTGAAGTGCAATCATGCAAAATTAATTTTTGGCAAACACACCAAAACTCTTACACCATAGGCTTCTGCAGTAACAGGTTCTATTCAATTGCCTCAATATTCCTTTCTGTGTGCCGACAAGTATTTAATAAGTGCACCAGTATGTAAATTAAATATGTAGAATAAAATCTAGATAATAGACCCCGTCAGATAAGCTAGTGACATCTATTGGCAGAATCTGGAACCACTCCCCAAGTACATTCCCCAAGTCCTTATGATTTCACACGTTATATCTCCATAAAGAATGCCTGGAAAAATAATAAAATGCCTGATTATATTCAGATATTCATATCGCAACAGGATTCCAGCTATTATCCTTGTAAAATTTTTTTTTAAAGACAACTATATTGTATTTTTCTTCCGTCGCTCTCTTCACATATTACACCCCTCCAGTTAAGCTAATGACATCTATCGGCTGAATCTGGAACCACTCTATTTAGGTACTTTCCAGCTTAACTGGCTGGGGTCTATTGCTTTGGTTTTGAAAAATAGATATTTTCATCGGACTATGCAGCTTGAAGGGCCATCCAAATTTGTCAACATGTTCACAGTCATACAAAGCGTTCTCTGTGGCGGAGTGGTTAGAGTGTCTGACTTTTTTCTAGGTCAGACTCCTAATCTGAGGGTCGGCGGTTCGATTCCCCGTGCCCCCAGCTCTGCCAATTTGGATTTCCACCGCTGTGTATAACTTACAGCGTCATCAAAGGCCGGTTGCTCTCATACCATGTCTATGTGGTGTGGGAGGTTAAAAATCCCTTGGGTCGGTAAAAGTGTAGGCTCGGGCTTTCTATCGACCAGCAGTGGAGTGGGGAAGACCACTCGTCTGTGACTGGGATTTCCCCTGCTTGGGACAACTAATGTACAAAAAAAAAAAGAACAAAAAAAAAGAGAGACAAATAAGTGTTCAGACTTCCTGTCTACCATTCGCTATATCGCTATATCGCTAAAGCACACGAAGGACCATGGTGTCAGTCAAGTGCGACTTTTATCATCTAATAAAATGTTGATATTTAAAAGGTTCATATTTTTGTCTTCATGTTCTGCAGTACAATGTTGACATGTACTACTCTGTGGAGGTATGTGGGGGTCTGGAAATGTAGTACGCTTTGCATGACCTTGCAAATGTTGAAAACTTCGGGTGGCCCCTTACCGAAGAGGATTATCGCAATTTATTATAAAAAGAAATAAATCCTATCATTTCACCCAATACTATCTTCTTTCCGCCTGTTTACTGAACATTATACCACAACGAACTGCAAACAAAGATGCATATCAATGTGTACCCCCAATAGCCGATGTTTACTTTTTGTGTTGGGGGTCGTTAAACAAACAAATGAATCTCACTTCCTATGCCCATTTTCCTCCGTTACTTCATGCTTAGTCCTGATAAGAGCTTAGATGTTGCCAGGACATAAACCTCAAACAAACAACACATCAGGGTTCCAGCTTCCATATATGCAAGTACGCAGCTCCGTACCACCTGAGATTACAATTTGTTCTTTAATTATTCAAATATATGATGTTTTATAATGTTTTATTCCATCGCGTTTTACTCAAATATGGCATTATTCCATCGCTGAAAAAGTCTGTATACCACGTGAAAAACTCCAAAGCGAGGCCCCCTGAGAAATATATCATGCTTAGCCTCTACACAAACGCCAAATGAATGTACACAAGTTGGTTGGTTGTTGGAGCTTTACGTCCTGGCAACATCTAAGGTCACATCAGGACGGTGTGCACAAGTAATCACCAGAAGATCAATAGCTGACCTTTAGCAAATTAGATAGTCTGATTGATAAGGTGATCCAGACTATCCCTTAGCCGACTGCAAACAAACAAACAAAAGCCAGGTCTCTGTAAAACCATTCGCTAAGTGTAAAACCATTGACTAAGTGTGAAACCATTGGCTAAGTGTGAAACCATTGGCTAAGTGTGAAACCATCGGTTAAGTGTAAAACCATCAGCTAAGTGTGAAACCATTGGCTAAGTGAGAAACCATCAGTTAAGTGTAAAACCATCAGCTAAGTGTGAAACCATTGGCTAAGTGTGAAACCATTGACTAAGTGTTAAACCATTGGATAAGTGTGAAACCATTGGCCAAGTATAAAACCATTGGCCAAGTGTAAAGCCATTGGCTAAGTGTAAAAACTATTGGCTAAGTGTGAAACCATTGGCTAAGTGCAAAACCATTGGCTAAGTCTAAGACCATTTGGCTAAGTGTAAAACCATTCAGCTAAGTATAAAACCATTGGCTAAGTGTAAAAACCATTGCCTAAGTGTGAAACCATTGGCTAAGTGTGAAACGATTGGCTAAGTGTGAAACGATTGGCTAAGTGTGAAACCATTGGGTAAGTGTGAAACCATCAGTAAAGTCTAAAACCATCAGCTAAGTGTGAAACCATTGGCTAAGTTCAAAACCATTGGCTAAGTCTAAAACCATTCGGCTAAGTCTAAAACCATTTGGCTAAGTGCAAAACCATTGGCTAAGTGTAAAAACCATTGGCTAAGTGTAAAACCATTGGCTAAGTGTAAAACCATTTGGCTAAGTGTAAAACCATTGGCTAAGTGTAAAACCATTGGCTAAGTGTAAAAACCATTGGCTAAGTGTAAAACCATTTGGCTAAGTGTAAAACCATTGGCTAAGTGTAAAACCATTGGCTAAGTGTAAAAACCATTAGCTAAGTGTAAAACCATTGGCTAAGTGTAAAACCATTGGCTAAGTGTAAAAACCATTGGCTAAGTGTAAACCCATTGGCTAAGTGTAAACCCATTGGCTAAGTGTAAAACCATTGGCTAAGTGTAAAAACATTGGCTAATTGTAAAAACATTGGCTAAGTGGCTTCCTCGGCTCATGAAGCCATCTGTCCGACTGTGAGATGGCGGGCCCCGTGCATCAGTATTGTTGTCTAGGGGAACCCGTGGCTAACAGCGGTGTTTACAAACACAACCCTGGTGATGTTCAGACACAGCTGCATGTGTTTTACCCCAGCACTCCGGGGAGACGCTCTTACCCTTTTAGTGTCCGCACAGAAGCCACTTTTCTGAGAAGAATTTGTTTGATAGCAAAAACAGTTTTATTTATCTTGTCCCTTTTTAAAAAACTCTTTTCTGTTGTTATTTCTGGGAGGAAATTGTTTGAGAGCAAAAACAGTGTTTTATCTATCTCTTTGCCCCTATATAAAAAAAACTCTTTTCTGTTGTTATTTCTGGGAGGAATTTGTTTGATAGCAAAAAAATCGTTTTATTGATCTTTTTAAGCCTTTATAAAACTCTTTTCTGTTGTTATTTCTGGGAAGAATGTGTTTGATAGCAAAAACAGCCTTGAATTTCTCTTTGGGCCCTTTAAAAATAACTCTTTTCTGTTGTTATTTCTGGATGAATTTGTTTAATATCAAAAACAACGTTTTATTTCTCTTGTTGACCCTTTTTTTAAACTCTTTTCCGTTGTTAGTTCTGGACAGAATTTGTTTGATAGCAAAAACAGCATTTTATTTCTCTTTTTGACCCTTTTATTATAACTCTTTGTTTGTTTTTTTATACCTGTAAAACAGACATACTCCGCATTGTCTGATTAGTATAGGCAGACAGTAGAAGTGAATATGAGTCTGGTTCAGTGAGCTGGAAACTCACAGACAGGAGATTTGGGAGGGAGGGAGAAGTAAGAGGATGATTGGAAGGACGAAGGGGAGGGGAAGAGGGGGAGTAAGGAAGGAGAGGAGGACGGAGGGAAAATGGGCGAGGAGCGAGAAGTAGGAGTGGAAGGGCGAAGGGGGAGGAAAGAGGAACAGTAAGGAAGGGGAGGAAGAAGGAGGGAATAAGGGCGAGGAGGGAGAAGTAGGAGGAGGAGCAGAAGGATGAAGGGGGGGAAAGAGGACAAGGAGACGAGGAAGGAGGGAATAGGGGTGAGAAGGGCGAAGTAGGAGGAGTGGAAGGACGATGGGGAGAAGGGGAGGAGGAAAGAGGAGAAGGAGGGAGGAGGAGTAAGGAAGGGGAGAGGGGGAGGGGGAGTGGGAATAGCGATAGAAAAATAGTTGGGAAGAGTGGGAGAAGAGAAGAGAGAAATAGGAAGGAGGCGGGAAGGAGGATGGTGGAATAGAACGATGGTGGAAAGGTAGAAGAAGGGAGGAGGGAGGGTGAGAGGAAGAAGCAGGAGGAGAGGAAGAAGGAGGGGAGGAGGATAGGAAGGGAGAGGAGGAGAGGAAGCTGGGGAGAGGAGGGTGAGGAGAGGAAGGGGATGAGGAAGAAGTGGGAGGAGAGAGAAGCAAGATGTATGTGAAGGAGGTCTGGAGGAGGGAGGAAGAGGAGGAAGAACCAGAAGATAGCAGTGCGGGAAGGAGCGAATATGTGGAGGGAGGAGGGGGTGGAAGGACAGAGGGTGGGAGCTGGAGGGGTTGGAAGAAGAAGTGGACAAGCGAAGCAGAGAAGGAAAAGGAGGCTCAGAGGGAAGGGAATGAAGTAGAGGGAAGAGGAGAATGAGAGGATTAACGAAGGAGGCAGGAGGAAAGAGGAGGCAGGAGTAGAGAAGAGTGGGAGATGGGAGGAGGAAGGAGGAGAGCTGGATGGGAAGGGAAGAGGGCTGAAGGGGGAGGGGGGAGGGAGGGAGAAAGGAAGAGAAGGGGGGAGGGAGGAGAGATGGAGGGGGAAGGAAAAGCGAAGGGGGATGGAGGAGGGAGGAGGGAAGAGAATGGAGGAGAGAGGGGCTGGGTGGTGGGTGTGTTTTTGGGGAGGGGAGGTGAAATAAAAATAGAAATAATAATGGAATGGTACGAAGAAGATATATGTGAATGTCAGTATGTCAGTGCGAGTGGGTATGGGAGGGTATGGGAGGTGACATTGGTGTCTGAGTGAGCGTGTGGGGGTATGTGACCGTGTTCGATTGTGTATGGGCGTGCGGGTATGCGGGTATGTGAGTGCGTGTGTGTGTGGATGTGGTTGTGGGTGTGTGTGCATGGGTAGCTAGTTCAGTGTGTGGGTGTATGGCTGTCTACGTATGTGTGTCTGGGTGTGAGTTTCAGGCTGGGTTTCTGAGTTGGCTGCTTGGTGAGTCTTGTGTGTGGGTATGTGGGTGTGTATGGAGTGTGTGGTAACTGTGTGTGGATGACTGTCGGGGGAGGCGGGTGAGTGGGTGTACCTGTGCATGCGGGTGAGCATGTAGTTGGATGGATGTGGGTGAATGGGTGAGTGGATATATGATGAGTAGGTAGGAGTGTGTGGATGCAGGTATGCGTGTGTTGAAATAGATTAGTGGTTGGGTGTGTGAATGTGGGTGTGGTAGGGTAAGTATGTGGGAGGTGTGTGGTGGGGGGGGGGGGATGCATGCAATGTGTATACAGGTGAGCCATGTACAAATGTGCGGGTATGTAGGTGTGAGTCTTTGCGAATGCCTGTGCTGTATATTTGTTTATTGTTGTTTTACGTCCTAGCATTACATAGGATCATATCAGGACGGGTGTCGACTTGTGACAGTGCACATTCATGGCAACTTTATAGTGATGCCCCACTGGCAGACCAAGCCGCTGGCACCATGATCCGATTTCCCACTCAGTCACATTATCCTAACCAGTCATTGTCCTATCCTATTAATGGCGAGCGCAAGGCTAGGTAGTGGAAAGTATCAATTTTGTAAGTTATTAGTTTGACTCGGCTCGGATTCGGACTCCCGACCTTCCACACATGAAGCCTGCGCTCTATCGATTCGGCCACCGCATCCGATGTCTGTGCTGTATGTGAGTGTGTGGGTGTGTTGTTGGGGGTTGCCGTGGAGGTGGAGGGGTGAGGTGTTCGGGGGGGGTGGGGGGGGGGGGGGGGTAGAGGAGGGAGGGAGGAGAGAGAAGGGAAGACCAGGCTTCCATCACGTGAATGCCTCGAACACGTGGAATGGAATGTGCACCTAGAAGTTGGAGACTGCCATTCTGACAGCATTCTCCTCATACTTATTAACCTGCGGACCTTCTGCACAAGCCATTAGCCCAACCACCGTTAACTTTTATTATGCTTGCACTCAAACAGCTAGGCCTATTTCAAAGTGAAACATTATATAACCACATTATGACTAAATAGCTGTGGTTTGATATCCTATCAACATCTTAGGACATATCTGAGGACATATCAGGAACCAGCATCAAACTTGGAACAGTGTGTGCACTCACAGAGGTTTGATAGTATTGCTCCACTGACATACCATGTGCTGGCACTCCAGATGGCCTTTTAAAATGGCGCTGCCCTGCAGCACACCATCTATTGAGCACTGAACATTAATCTGGAATTATTGCATCAAATTATTTATGATTAAATTTAGGTTTTCCCTTGAGTAAACTGAGTTAGGCCAACTGAAGTTCAGCTGGGATACTGTGGAAAATGATAGGCTAATGTAGGTCAAAGTAGGCTTAATGCAGCTAAAGGTAGCCTAAGGTAGGCTGATATAAGCCTATTTAGACTCAACTAGTACACTAGTTCCCCGGTACACAAAAACACTGATACTTCAGTAAGCCGGTACCAGCGCACTGGCACACTACACCGGGACATTGGTACTTTGGTACCCCAATACATTGATATGCTGGTACATCGATACACTGGTACATTAATTAGGTCAATGGTAACCATACACTGGTACATTTGTACACCAATACACTGGTACACCAGTACACTGTTATATTAATGCACTGGTACAACACCATATTGGTACAATACACCAGGAACCTGTGCATTGGTACGTCCCAGTATGCCGTTCCAACTCATTACATCCCACCAACCATAGCGCTACTACTACTGATCCCAATCAAATAAAATCAACTCATTATCGCTAATGTAGAGAATCAACACTCTCTCTTCTTGTAATTCTATTCGGAGATACTCACATGATTAATTACCCATTCACTTGTTCTTTTAATCAATTTGATCCTAATTGTCTTGGCCATGGATAACCTACATAGCCGCATAATTCCCAATAGATATCTACTTCGTACCACATTACATTAGCAAATCGATCTCATTACTGCTTTACAAATCACCCACCATTAACCCATTACAAACAGTACACATATTATATTATCGCACCCCTAGTGAGGGTACAAGTAATTAAACTGTTTCAAAATTAATTGAATGTGTTTATTTTATTTTAGGTCTAAGGTGGTGTGATGTAAGCATATTTTTTGCACTGAAACTGTCAGCCTGGCTATAGTTCTCTTCATGGGATGCATTAGTGCAGCCACCATTTTGAAGACCTTCTGACCGGATGCAGTATATATGTGTAATAAGGGGATTTAATTCTCCACTGGGAGATTGAGCCGCCAGCACCATAACAAATATCTTGCTCAGTCATGTTATCCTGCTACTGAGTAAGCTAGTCCTTGCCATATCCAATTAATTATAAAAGTCAGGCATTGGTTTGACACGGCCGGGGTTCGAACACACGACCTCCCATATGGGAAACCAGCCAGTTCTTTTACCAACCAATTCAGCCATCCTATCTAATGACGGGATTTATAGAGATGTATTTATACAGATGTCAAAGTTGGATAGTCTGATGGGGTTGATTTTCTGCCAAACTTTTATATATATATATTAGATTGATTGTTAAAATCTGCCTTACTTTAGTTTGAGTTACCTTTTATTATAACTTGTTAAAGCTGCATAGTCCGATGAAATATCAAATTTTCAAAACCAAACGAATTATCTAGATTTGATTTGACATATCTGACTTAGATACTGATACACTTCAAAACCATCGGACTATGCAACTTTAACTTTGGAGTTATTTGAAATGAAACACAGGAAAAAATAACTTTGGCATGAATGTGGAAATGCTGGCCACTATCGGATTTAGTAGTAATAGGTTATATTAACTGATTAAATTAACTTTGTTTGCAACAATGGTTAATGAGTGCACCAGTATCTAAGTTTGATAAGTAGAATCAAATTTAGCTAATTGCTTTGATTATTTTTAAAGATGCTTTCATGGGAGCAGCATTGATATAGCGAATAAGTGAAAGTCCTTCTGAAAATGCCGTCCTGACATTGGTCACAATGTGTGCATTGCGTTTGATTCACGGTGGGGAAGGGACCCCCCCCCCCTTGCGACAGTTATCCTGTTACATAATCTCCCGCACTCCGCTGCCTTATAACCCTGCCCTCCTGCTCCCTCCAGCCACGCTCTCTCCGAGCCCCGACACATGCTCTCCTGCCTCCATGCCTTTTCTCCACCCACCCACCCAAACTTCATCATCTACTTCCTAAGGTGGAGGGCTCCTCGGGGCCGCCTCAACCTCACTGACTCTTGTTTAGCCCCTAGCCTCCTTACGAGCTCTCTCCTTATTATCATTACTGTATTATCCTGTTGTGCCTGTTATTATCCCGTTTCTCATTTATCCTGTATTATCCTGTTCTCATGATCCTTTGTCTCATTGCCTCGCACTTCATAAATAAAGTGCTTTTTCTCCACCCATGCCTCCTCGTTCCTTCCTCGTCACGTATCACCTTAAGATGTTGCCAGGACGTAATCAGTTAGTAATGGTAGTTAGTAAATTATAAGCCAAATGTAAGACCCCAAAAAGCAACCAAACCTACTGAGGATGTGCGAACATTAGGTCATTTCTGTCTGGTTTTGTTTGTTGTTGTTTTACGTCCTAGCAACATCTAAGGTCATATCAGGACGGGTACCGACTTGTGACAGTGCACACTCATGGCAACTTTATGGTGCTGTCCCACTGGGAAACCAGGCCACCGGCACCATGACCTGGTATCCCACTCAGTCACATTATCCTGACACTGACCACACCAGTCTTTGCCCCGTCCTAATAATGCTGAGCGCCAGGCTAGGAAGCGACAAGTATCAATTTTTAAGTCATTGGTTTGACTCGACCAGGGTTCGTACCCACGAACCCACGATGTACCAGCATGGGAGATGGACGCTCTAACTCATTCAGCCATCCCGTCTGGTCTTTTTTGTCTGGTCAGATATCTAAGTAACATTCTGGTAAGGAACAACCTCACACATTTGTAAATATGTCACGTCCGGTTCCCGTCTTAAGCTAGGCTTCCATATATGTGGTATGCGGTAGGCGAATGCAAATACGATATAAAATGGAAAACATGTAGATAGAATACAAATGATTCCATATATATCCGACTGCGAATGTGATTTGCATAGCCGGAAAACTGGATCGCTCCATGTAGCGATTGGGGCGATTACGTACACAAAGTCAGATGGACTGACTGAAAACGCATGGATATTTGTATTTATGGGAACCCATAAATCGCATATGAGACTGTCTCAAAAGGTGCTAAGCAATATGGCACAAAACTTTGTCCATTGTAATGATCAACATACTATCTGCTTATGCATTTGATTAGGATAAGCTGATTTGTTTTGTACATTGTGTTTCATAATCCCAATAGAATACATATTGATTTGAAGCAAATGTCCTTGTGTTTTCAGTGTAACCATTTCTGTGCTATTTTGTGTCAATCGTTACAATGGACAAAAAAAAAGAAGAGTTATCACCTTTTAAGACAGGCTCATATATCATACGCATTCGCATTCACATACCGCCCGTGCCGGATTCACCTATAAACTTGGCAGGCTGAAGCCTAGGGCCCCAAAATCTAGTGGAGGCTCTATCTAGCCAAGGTGCATATTATTTGTTACGCTGTCATAGGCCTTTGGGAGGGGCCTCACTTGTAAGTGGAATAGCTTAAGGGCCTCTTTTCATCTAAATCCGGCACACTGCACATCGCATGCCGCACATATGGAATCCTAGCTTCCATCGCTCTCATGTTGGTGGTGCCAGGCAAGTGCTTTTGAAAGGGCACTGGTGTATGGTAATTCAAAGAAAAATAACGCCATGCGAAGGGTTACTGGCTAAGAGAATGGGGTGTTTGAAATTTGTTAGGTGGTTGCGTGTCAACTGTCATGCGGACATTAGTGCCTGCTTTTTGCTTGCGGACTGAATTGCCCCTGGGCACTACTACTCAGAACCATAATACTCATGTAAAATATTCCGATAATGACGCATTGGTGGGGGAATGCAAATGTTCTACTTATGAAAAAGGAATATAGGGCCAGGTGCATAGATCTGTTTATGTAGTTGCTGGTGGTACTTGACTCATTGTAAATAGACATTGTGGTGCTAGTAAGATAGTGTGTAAGGGGTACTTAGAGCTCTACCCACTACCCCCTCCCCCCTCTGCTAGTCACGGATCACCAGACACTCAGCTCAGGGCAGGTGGTAACGCTGCTTGGTGGTGGTGGGCAGATCACTGTAACCATGGGGACCGGAAATGCTTGATTCTCATTGGTAGGGCTGTAGATGCTTGATTCTCATTGGGAGATTGTGGTCAGGTGATATGCCATACTGGATCCATGTACCATATAAGAATAAACCTGAGGGCTTGGCTCTCTCTCTTCTTTCACTCTTTATACTCTTCCTTTCTCTTTTTGCCTGTATTGATTTCACCATAGCCTGCCTACACAACCACAGATTCCAGCCGTGGACTTTATACTCAGACACTAACAATTCCCTGACCAAGTTAGTGAATTGTTTAGTTATTAGGGTTTAGCATCCTACCAACATGGAAAGTCATATTAGGATGGGTAGCAACTCGTGACAGTGCGCACTCATGGCGACTTTCTAGCGCTAACCAGTCCTGGAAAATTGGACTGCCAGCACCATTACCCGATATCCTACTTAATAAGTGCACCAATATCTAGGATTGTTTGTTTATTGGTTTTGTTTGGGTTTTACGTCCTAGCAACACCTATGGTCATATCACGACAGGCATGGACTTGTAACAGTGCGCGCTCATGGTCACATTATAGTGCTGCTCCACTTAGAGACCAGGCAGCTGGCACCATGACCCGATATTCCACTCAATCACATTATCCTGACACTGAGCTAACCAGTCCTTGTAATGCCGAGCGCCAGACTTGGAAGCGACAAGCATCAATTTGGTAAGTCATCAGTTTGACTCGGCTGGGATTCGAACTCCCGACCTTCCGCACTGGAAGTTTGCGCTCTACCGATCCAGCCACCGCGTGCTGTCCAAGATCTAAGAAGTTGGATATGTAGGATCAAATATAGGTGATTGTTTTTTTTGTTTTGAAAATGTTGCTTTCATTGGACTGTGCTGCTTTAATTTCTATGGAGACATTATGGTAGGGTGTTGATCAGTGATAAGCTACCACCAGGGGGCACCACTGTGGTTGCTATGGGTGGGGGAGTGGGTTGCCATATAGTGCATCTGGGGAATGCAACCAAGTCTCGGGATTGGATAAAAAATCTCTGCGTGTTCTCGCCCTACCTATCGCGAGCCCCGTACAGGAGTCGGGTTTCCTAGCTAACACAAATAATTGGCCGAATCAGTAGAGCACAGTGTGGAAGGTCGGGAGTTTGAATCCCAGCCGAGTCAAACCAATGACTTATAGAATTGATACTTGTCACGACCTAGCTTGGCGCTCGGCATTAATATGATAGGACAAGGACTGGTTAGCACAGTATCAGGATAATGTGAGTGTGTGGGATATTGGGTCGTGGTGTTGACAGCCTGGTCTCCCAGTGGGGCAGCACTAAAAAGGAGCCATCAGTGCGCAATGTCATAAGTCGATACCCAAATTATATTAAAATATGGCAGGCTGAGAAATATTAACTTAGTATCATTTAATATTTATAAGGGTACATCGATCTAGCCTCTTAGATGTGGAGATCTGCAAAACCGCTTTGGGTTTGTTTATATATAGGCTCTATATAAATACATGTTACATTTGCTACATTATGTTGATTACACAAAACACCTTCTTTTTTCACTGACTTCTGACACTAATATATATATATATATAGTTAGAAACCTAAAGAAAGGTCTTTATGCACGTTTTGTGACTGAAAAAAAACTATCTATGAACCATTTAATAGCTATAAAGGAATTCGCTCAAACATTCCATGACTGTATATATTCGTGAAAATATATTTATATATATATATATACGTTTATATATATCTTTATATACACAGAATTTCTAAGCGAGTGGTACAGACGAGGCCGAGGCATGACAGCTGAATAGGCCAGGTGGCAGCACCAGGCAAGGAGGGGAGCCTGCCCAGTCCGCTTGAGTTGTTAAGTGTCAGAACATGGTGCAATCAGGGGCACACTTAGAGGATAATCAGTTTACGGATAATTATGCTCGTATAATGCTTATACAGCACATATTATATAAAAATAAATATACATAATATAATGAAATACACATAAAACAGACTTGCTAGTTTAGTTAAGCCTCATTTTCTTAGCTTATTTAGACTTTATTTATAACATGTCTGTCCTCTGTCATGTACAGTCTTATTAGTATGTTCCCCGTGTGTGTGCGAGTGGGGGGGGGGGGGGGGGTGGGGAGGGGGGGCGGATTCACGTCCACATATGTTCACCACGCCGGATGCCATGTCTACTCAAGCCTACACTTTCATGTTGTTATTCTTTCTTTGCACAAAGACAAAAAGCAGAACCAACTTACAGTTAAGGTTATGGAGTTCCTTGCACCTATGCTTTGGGATTCTCGTGGAGTATGAAAGAGTATTGTCATGGGGGGTGTTGAAAATGGGAAATATTGCGCCTAGAGCGGGACTCGAACCCACATCTCTTTGCATTTCAGGCCAGTGTGCTAACCATTACACCACCTGATATCAACAAACTACCCACACCTACCTGTCTATGCAGCTCCTTGCCTGAGAGGTCAGTGCAGACTACTACACTCGTCCCCCTGGAATTTAGTAAGTCTTTTAATACTTACAATTACATACAGACAGGCAACACACTCACATACATACACAGGGTAGGTTCAACAACTATACAGCACATAGCTTGTACAGGATCCTGGTCACAGCACCAGTGTCATGGGGGTGTTGAAAATGGGAAATATTGCACCTAGAGCGGGTCTCAAACCCACATCTCTTTGCATTCCAGGCCAGTGTGCTAACCATTACACCACCTAGGCTCCCTGATATCAACACACTACCCACACCTACCTGTCTTTGCAGCTCCTTGCCTGAGAGGTCAGTGCAGACTACTACAGTATTTTTAATTTGTTATGTTTTCTCACATCTTCACAGTGCTAAAACTAATAAAGGTATGCTAAGTGTTTGTCACTCTTTTAACATTTTTCTTTAATAATTAAGGTCGCATTCCTTACACGCGTAATGCGAATGCGAATGCGACAAAAAATCGAAACGCCTTGAAACCTATGAGCTAAATTCCTTACACGCGTAATGCGAATGCGATTGCGAATGTGAATGCAAATGTGAATGCGAATGCATTATCCCGATCGGTCCATAATGTGTAATGCGTTAAGCTGGTGCGAACAGAAAAGCATCAGTCGCATTTGTCCATTGATATAAGGCTGGAGGAGGCGACTGATAATTACGGACAGCCGGGACAAGGTGGTGCGAACAGAAAAGCATCAGTCGCATTTGTCCATTGATATAAGGCTGGAGGAGGCGACTGATAATTACGGACAGCCGGGAGAAGGACGGTTGTAGAAGATTTAAACCCTGTAACTACACCAGCAAAGGGTAGCCCCCAGTCTTTAGCCCTGTATCTACACGCATAACGCATAATGCATAAAGGCTGCATTCCATATACGCGTAATGCGTAATGCGAATGCGAATGCGACAAAAAATCGAAACGCCTTGAAACCTATGAGCTGCATTCCATATACGCGTAATGCGTAATGCGAATGTGAATGCAAATGCGACAGAAATCCATTATCCCGATCGCTCCATGTAGCGATCGGTGCGTAATGCGTAATGCGTAAAGGTGGTGCGAATAGAAAAGCATCAGTCGCATTTGTCCATTGATATAAGGCTGGAGGAGGCGACTGATAATTACGGACAGCCGGTCTTCATGGGACGGTGCAAACATGTAGGTTTATGCGGCGGACCTGTTAGGAAGCAGTCTTCATAACAAATATGAATAATGGGAAGCTCTGTCGTTTTAGTTGAGCGGCGGACCTGTTAGGAGCAGTCTTCATGAGAAATATGATAATGGGACGGTGCAAACATGTAGGTTTATGCGGCGGACCTGTTAGGAAGCAGTCTTCATGAGAAATATGAAGAATGGATCG